>NIVC01000632.1:382500-410000 GCA_002269645.1 Macrostomum lignano
CCTCCTTCGATTCGGATTTTGGGGGAAATCAATAAGGTCAGATGACCTCCCCTCCTTTTAACTCTTGTTTTGGGGAAGATTAAGGGGTTCAGATGACCTCCCTCTCCTTCGGTTTAAGTTCCGGGAAGGATCAAAGGGGTCAAATGGCCTCAACTCCTTTGATTCTTGTTCTGGGGAAGATTAAGGGGGTCAGATGACCTCCCTCTCCTTCGGTTTAAGTTCCGGGAAGGATCAAGGGGGTCAAATGGCCTCAACTCCTTTGATTCTTGTTCTGGGGAAGATTAAGGGGGTCAGATGACCTCCCTCTCCTTCGGTTTAAGTTCCGGGAAGGATCAAGGGGGTCAAATAGCCTCAACTCCTTTGATTCTTGTTCTGGGGAAGATTAAGGGGGTCAGATGACCTCCCTCTCCTTCGGTTTAAGTTCCGGGAAGGATCAAGGGGGTCAAATGGCCTCAACTCCTTTGATTCTTGTTCTGGGGAAGATTAAGGGGGTCAGATGACCTCCCTCTCCTTCGGTTTAAGTTCCGGGAAGGATCAAGGGGGTCAAATGGCCTCAACTCCTTTGATTCTTGTTCTGGGGAAGATTAAGGGGGTCAGATGACCTCCCTCTCCTTCGGTTTAAGTTCCGGGAAGGATCAAGGGGGTCAAATGGCCTCAACTCCTTTGATTCTTGTTCTGGGGAAGATTAAGGGGGTCAGATGACCTCCCTCTCCTTCGGTTTAAGTTCCGGGAAGGATCAAGGGGGTCAAATGGCCTCAACTCCTTTGATTCTTGTTCTGGGGAAGATTAAGGGGGTCAGATGACCTCCCTCTCCTTCGGTTTAAGTTCCGGGAAGGATCAAGGGGGTCAAATGGCCTCAACTCCTTTGATTCTTGTTCTGGGGAAGATTAAGGGGGTCAGATGACCTCCCTCTCCTTTGAGTCTTGTTCTGGGGATTATTAAGGGGGTCAGATAACCTCCATCTCCTTCGGTTTAAGTTCCGGGAAAGATCAAGGGGGCAATCGTTTGTAGGTCAATTAGAGCGAGATGAAGGGTGCGAGAATCATGTGCGGGTCGATGAGATCGAGTTTCGAAGTTGTTTAGCTACGAAATAGTGCATTAGCTATAAAAGTATTCTTCTTGGCATCAAGCTATAGTAATTATTTAATTCAATAATACCAGCAATTAGCTTTACTTGACAACATTATAACCTAGTTGACAATATGCCAACTTGAAACTGCCTTGTCTGCCCAGTCCACCAGCCAGCAGGACCAGACGGCCGACCTGTCCGAGAGCCAACTCGAGACAGTGCCCGAGCAGCTATTCGCTCTGACTCAACTTCGAAGCTTGAATCTCAAACGGAACTGCCTGTTTACTAAAGCCATGGCCGAGAGCCATCAGGTTCGAGTGAAGCTGGGCTATCTGGAGGATCTGCATCGATTCCGGCATCTGACGGTGTTAAACTTGTCAGCCAACAGGCTGACCGAGCTGCCATCCAGTTTGTGCTTTTTGAAGTCGCTGGTTGAGCTAAATATAGCAACCAATCAGATTGCGGCGATTCCCAGCGAGATTTCCGGACTGACCAAGTGAATAATTTGATCTAGGTGGCTGTGTTGGGTGTTAGGGCGGGGGTGTTAGGGCAGGGAGTGAGGTGGGTGGCAGAGACGAGGGTGTTGGGGCAGGGAGTGAGGTGGGTGTCAGAGATGGGGGTGTTGGGGCAGGGAGTGAGGTGGGTGTCAGAGACGAGGGTGTTGGGGCAGGGAGTGAGGTGGGTGTTAGAGACGAGGGTGTTGGGGCAGGGAGTGAGGTGGGTGGCAGAGACGAGGGTGTTGGGCAGGGAGTGAGGTGGGTGTCAGAGATGGGGTGTTGGGGCAGGGAGTGAGTTGGATGTCAGACAAACAGACCCGAGGCTAATAAATCAAAGCCCCAAACCTCCTCTCGCAGGCTGGAGATCCTGCACGCACACAATAACCGGTTGGCGAGCCTCCCGGACTCGATGTCCGCCCTCACCCACCTGTCCATGCTGGTGCTGGCCTTCAACCACTTCCTGGAGGTGCCGCCGGTGCTGGCCGCGATGAGCCGCTGGTGCGAGAACATTGTGATGCCAGGCAACCGGATCAGCAGCATCTCGGAGCGCCTGGCCGACCGGCTGAAGCCGATTCGAAGGATCAATTTTCGAATGAACCAGATTTCTCTGAACGGTACAAGCAGCATGAAGCTGGACAGATTCCAGCATCTCGCTTACCTGGACCTCAGGGACAACCTGGTGAGCCTTGAAGACTGATGCTGGATTCTGCTCTGTCAGTCTGGGGGGTCATGTGACCTCTGTCATTTGATTCTGATTTTTGGGAAGACCAATGGGTCAGATGACCTCCCCTCCTTTGATTCTTGTTCTCGAGAAGATTAAGGGGGTCAGATGACCTCCCTTCCTTCGATTCTGATTCTGGAGAATATCAAAGGGGTCAGATGACCTCCTTTCCTGTGATCCTAGTTTTGGAGAATACCATAAGGGTCAGATGACCTCCCCTCCTTTGATCCTAGTTCTGGAGAATACCAAAGGGGTCAGACGACCTCTCCTCCTTTGATCCTAGTTCTGGAGAATACCAAAGGGGTCAGATGACCTCCTTTCCTGTGATCCTAGTTTTGGAGAATACCATAAGGCTCAGATGACCTCCCCTCCTGTGATCCTAGTTTTGGAGAATACCATAAGGGTCAGATGACCTCCCCTCCTTTGATCCTAGTTTTGGAGAATACCATAAGGGTCAGATGACCTCCCCTCCTTTGATCCTAGTTCTGGAGAATACCAAAGGGGTCAGATGACCTCCCCTCCTTCGATTCTGGCGAGGATCAAGTAGGGGGCAGATGACCTTCTCTGTACCCTAGGGACTCCGGAGGAAACTGGTAACTTCAGCAGATCAACAATTGGCTCAGATATTTTTCCTCCGCAGATCGAGAGCCTGGACCTCGGCGATCTCGCCTTACTGGAGTTTTTCTGCTGCGAAAGAAACAGACTGGCCGAGCTGAAGCTGAATGGGCGGTCGCTGAAATCCGTGCTGCTGGAAGACAACAGTGAGACTACAGTTTCTGTCGATGACTGATGGCTGAGATCCAGTTTCAAGAGTCGCATGCCAACAATTCAATTAGCAAAGACCAAAAAAAAACGATTTCAAAATTCCCAAAAAAGAAAGTCGTGAAGAATGACCTGAATTTTTAGCAATAATCACGAGATTGATTTTCAAATGGACTTTAAACTACAGATTTCAAATTCTTAGAAGAAACAAGCCTAACTCTAAAACCACAGTTTCTAGGAAACGAGAAAATTTAAATTTTACTAATGCGCCCATTAGAAAGAGCTAAAAGACAGAATCCAGATTTTAAAGAGTCGTAGGCATCGATTTCTTAGTAAAGGCGGCACGATTTATCAAAGAAACGCGTAATTAAATATTTTTAGAATTCTATAGTCCTAATTTTCAAGAAGCTGCGAGCTATTTCTAAAAAAGCACTGGCCATAATTTCCCGGAATCATCTATACCAATTTCTAAGAAAGAAATTTGCTTCTAAGAATCGCCGACCCGATTATCAAGAAACTTATCGATTTCCAGGAATCACTAAAACTAATTTCTAGGAATCACAGATACGAATTTCCAAGAAACACTGACACAAAAAATTGACCCTGATTTGTCTAAGAATCACAGACAATCTACTTCAGAATCACCGATATCAATTTCCAAGAAACACCTTCCAGATTTCTAAGAAGCACTGACCCCAATTTCCAAGAAATAGCTACTTAAGTTTCCAAAAAATACTGACCCCAGTTTCCAAGAAACGTCGACACCGATTTCCAAGAAAAACGGACAAAAATTTCCAAGGAAAATCTACCCCCAATTTTAAAGAAATACGAACAACAATTTCCAGGAAACACCTACCGCAATTTCTAAAAATCACCGATCATAATTTCCAAGAAACACCTACCCCAATTTCTAAAAATCACCGATCATAATTTCCTAGAAACACCCCATCCTCAAGGACTAGCCAGCCTGGATATTGAGCCGCAGCCCGAATACCTGGAATACCTGGACGCCAGTCACAACCGGCTGACCCAGCTGCCGGCATACCTGGGCGAACTGAAGCGGCTGGTGCACTGCCGGCTGTCGCACAACTTCCTGACTGAGCTGCCACCGGGCCTGTTCCTGGACGGTCGCCAGCTGAAGGCGCTGATCGCCGGTCACAACGCGATCCACTCGCTGCCAGACGAGATTCGCGACTGCGGCATCGAAGAGCTTCAGCTGCAGCACAACTGGCTGAGCCGCCTTCCAGACGCTGTCTTCTCCGGGCTGCCTCGCCTGCGGCTGCTGAACCTCACGAGAAATCGGCTGACCTCCTTGCCACGGCCCGAGGGTGGTCAGACCTCCGCCGACCCGATTGAGTTCAATAGCCGGCTGCAGGAGTTGAGCCTGTCTTTCAATCATTTGGACAATTCTGCGCTGAGAGTGCTGGCCAGCTTCCACCGGCTGCGGGTGCTGCGACTGGCGTTTAACCAGATCACCGAGCTCACTGACGAGTGCGTGCTGCCCCCACTGACTGGCTGTGCTTGCGGATATGTAGAATGTGTCTCTAGATGTAGAACGAGTCTCTAGATATATAATGTATTTCTCTAGATTATGAATGGGTGTATCTAGATGTTGAATTTGTGTCTCTAGATGTAGAACATGTCTCTAGATGTAGAACATGTCTCTAGATGCAGAATGTGTGTCTCTAGATGTAGAATGTGTGTATATAGATTTTAATGTGTGTATATAGATGTATATTTCTTTAGATGTAGAACGTGTGTCTCTAGATTGAGCATGTGTCTAGATATAGAATGCGATGCAGAATGCGTGTCTAGATGCAGTATGCGCATAGTCATGGAGGCACATCGCATGCACCCAGAGCCTCAAAATCAACACCCACTGCAGGTTCATCCGCAGCCTCAGCTTCCTTCAAGAGCTGAACGTTTCGGGCAATCAGCTGCGTCAGCTGCCAGCCAGTCTGCTGATGATGGAGAGACTCATCGTGCTCAAGGCTCACTCAAACATGCTGCAAGAGCTGCCCAACTTCCGAGAGATGCCCGAACTCAGAATGCTGGACCTGGGCTGCAACCAGCTGCTCACGGGTTCGGTGCGAGACCTGATGGAGGCTCGGCTCAGCTTCCTGGACCTGTCCTGCAACGACAAAATGGGCATTTCGATGCAGGATCTCACTACTGTCACGTGAGTAGTGGGGTGGGATAGGCCAGGAGAGGAGAGGGGAGGAGAGGAGAGGAGAGGAGAGGAGAGGAGAGGAGAGGAGAGGAGAGGAGAGGAGAGGAGAGGAGAGGAGAGGAGAAGAGAGGAGAGGAGAGGAGAGGAGAGGAGAGGAGAGGAGAGGAGAGGAGAGGAGAGAAGAGGAGAGGAGAGGAGAGGAGAGGAGAGGAGAGGAGAGGAGAGGAGAGGAGAGGAGAGGAGAGGAGAGAGGAGAGGAGAGGAGAGGAGAGGAGAGGAGAGGAGAGGAGAGGAGAGAAGAGGAGAGGAGAGGAGAGGAGAGGAGAGGAGAGGAGAGGAGAGGAGAGGAGAGGAGAGGAGAGGAGAGGAGAGGAGAGGAGAGGAGAGGAGAAGAGACGAGAGGGGCGGGTAGATGAGGAAGGGAGGAGACACTGAAAGTGCTGACAGCATCAGGAGTGGCGGTACACCCCAAGCCATCTCTCGCCGCCGCAGAACAAAGAGCACAATCAAGACCGTGAGCTCGGCAGGGGGCATTCAGTCCCTATCGCTGCAGAGACCCCAGCAGCTGCTGCTGGGGCGGTGGCGGTGGCCCACCGGCCTGCAGCGGCCGCCCTGCCGTTTCACGCCGGCCTGGCGGAGTCAACCGGAAGCCGCAACCGGATGTGCATCTCGGTCCTGAACAAGATGCCCTACCCGACCCCGACAGCGGCCTGTTCGCCGTGTTCGACGGTGGCCGAAATTCCACTGTGCCGGGCCTGCTGCAGCGGCTCTTCGGCAGGGCCTACTGGGAGCAGCTCAAGGCCGGCCTGGGGGAGCAGGTGAGACCGCCGTGTGACCAACTGACCTCATGACCCAGCAGCTGTGACCCACCTCATGACCAATGACCAAGCAGCCGTGACCCACTTTATGACTCATGACCCAGCAGCAGTGACCTGCTTTATGACTCAAGACCCAGCAGCACTTTATGATCCATGACCCATGACCCATGACCTACTTTATAAACCTTGACGAAGCAGCCGCACTTTATGACCAATAAGCAAGCGAGCCGTGACCCGCTTTTTGACCCATGGCCTAATTTATGACCCATGACCTACCTTATGACCCATGACCTATTTTATGACCCATCAGCCACTTTATGACCCATGACCTATTTTATGACCCATCAGCTACTTTATGACCCATGACCTACTTTTGGACCCATGACCCACTTTTTGACTCATGACCCACTTTATGACCCATGAGCTACTTTATGACCCATGACCCACTTTATGAAACATGAGCGACTTTATGACCCATGGTCCACTTTATGACCCATGACCCATGACCTACTTTTGGACGCATGACCCACTTTTTGACCCATGACCCACTTTATGAAACATGAGCGACTTTATGACCCATGAGCCACTTTATGACCCATTACCTACTTTATGACCCATGGTACACTTTATGACTCATGACCCATGACCTACTTTTGGACGAATGACCCACTTTTTGACCCATGACCCACTTTATGACCCATGACCCACTTTATGACCCATGAGCCACTTTATGACCCATGACCCAGCAGCCGTGACCCGTCCTTCAGGCCGCTCTCAGATACGCCCTGCTGGCCATCCATCGCCGCCTGCTGGGCCACGGCCGGCGCCTTGGCGCCTCCGGCGTCATTCTCTGCTTGAAGCGGCGCTCAGCGGACCGCTGGGAGGCCACGGTGGCGAACTGCGGCAACGCGGAGGCGCTGCTGGTGCAGCGGGACCGGCCGATGCGGCTGAGCCGGCTGTTCACCGCCCAGTGCGATCGCGACGAGGCCGAGCGAGTTGTCCAGGTCGGCGGCATGGTGACGGAGGACGGGCGGGTGAACGGCAGCTGCGACTGCACCAGGCAGCTGGGCTGCGCCTACCTGCACCCGTGCGTGGTGCCCGAGCCGCAGGTGACGCAGGTGAATCTGACGGAGACCGACGATTCCCTGATTCTGGCCAGCCGGAGTTTCTGGTCGTTTGTGAGCTACGATGAGGCTGCGGAGGAGGTGCGGGAGGCTGAGCAGCCGGTGGCCGCTGCCAAGAGGCTGATCGACCTGGCGCAGGTGATTTATGACATTATACTGTGATTTATGATTCATAGCTCGTATCGAGTATTAAATAAAGATCATTAATAAGTATCAGCCATTTCTAACGGGAGCATTACGGGTTGGTAACTATCTGTAGCGATTAGTAACTATTAAGGATGGCTATTAACGATTAATAACGGTTATTAACGAGTATTAACGGTTATTAACGAGTAATAACGGTTATTAACGATTGTTAACGTTTATTAACGGTTATTAACGATTATTAACGATTCTTAACGGTTATTAACGATTATTGACGTTTATTAACGGTTATTAACGATTATTAACGCTTATCAACGGTTTTAACGTTTACTAACGATTGCTAACGATTACTAGCTCTATTAACCGCTAATAACGTATATTAACGGTTATTAACGACTGCTAACAATTTATGGCGGATATTAACGGTTATTAACGACTACTAACAATTTATGGCGGATATTAACGGTTATTAACGACTACTAACAATTTATGGCGGATATTAACGGTTATTAACGACTAATAACAATTTATGGCGGAAATTAACGGTTATTAACGACTACTAACAATTTATGGCGGATATTAAAGGCTATTAACAATTGTTACTGATTAATAACGGTTATTAACGGTTATTAGTTTTTTTTAACGGTTGCTATCGAGTATTAGCTGTTGCTGATGATTATTAAAGAATATTAATGAGGGTTAACGAACAGCAACGATGATTAACGATAGTTAACGATAACCGTAAACCGATAACCGTAATAATGTTATTAATAGTTATCAATTATTATTAACGATAACTGACCATCCCGCAGGCCTACGGCAGCACTGAGAACATCTCAATTCTGGTGGTGAAGATCCGCCTGTCCTCGCATCATCACCATCATCAGCAGCATCATCAGCAGCATCAGCAGCACCAGGCCAGCCTGGGCCGCCGCCAGCCGCAGGTGCCGGAGCTGGAGGAGCCGGACTACGCGGAGCTGCGGCTCAGCCTGTCGGAGCTCGGCAGCAGCGTGAGCTCGCAGCAGTCGGTGGAGTCGGACTCCAGCGAGCTGTGGATGTGCAGGCGCATCAACGGCTACCAGAAGCTCAAGAGCGGCCGCACAGTCGAGGAGATCGAGCGGGAGCGGCGGGAGGCGGCCGGAGAGGAGGAGCGGCCGCGGTTCGCCAAGCGGCACGAGACGGCGGAGAGGCTGGGCGCGGAGATGCGGCTGCGGCTGGCCGGCGAGGTGAAGCGGCAGGAGCTGGACAGCGCACTGTCCGACGCCCTGCTGAACAGCCCGACCGGCTCGGACTCGGACAGGAGCGTCCACAGCGGGGACGGCGCGGCGGCGGCGGTGAGGGACAATGGCGCCGGCAATTGGCGCCGAATCAACGCGGGCGAACAGCAGCGCGGCGGCGCCAGCTGGGCGGACCGGCGCAGCGCCCTGATGTCGCACGCGCACCGGTCGCTGACCGCCGCCGGAGGACAGCTAGCCGGCGTTGCCGCCGTCGTCGACTTTTACGACGAATTTGATGACGACAACGACGGCCGGCTGAGCGAGATCACCAACTCGGAGCTGCTGCTGTCGCCGCCGCGGCAGGACCGAATCGGGGATGCCGGCGTCGACCCAGACGATCCGGACGAGCTGCCGGGCGGCGCCTTTGAGGACGACGAAGTCGACGGCAACTCGGCGGCTGCCGACGGCTACGAGTCACTGTCGCGATACCGGCCGGCCATGGCCGCGGCAGGGGGCCTGCAATGGCGGCCGGACGCCGGACACGAAGGCATGCGTGAGGAGACCTACATGGTGGAGCGGCAGGGCGCGCCCGGAGCCAGGGAAGCCGCCGTCTCGTCCGCGGGGCGGCTCTCGCAGAATGGCGGTAAGAGCTCGGATTTGTGCTGACAGACAGACAGACAGACAGACAGACAGACAGACAGACAGACAGACAGACAGACAGACAGGCAGGCAGACAGACAGACAGACAGACAGACAGACAGACAGACAGACAGACAGACAGACAGACAGACAGACAGACAGACAGACAGACAGACAGACAGACAGACAGACAGACAGACAGACAGACAGACAGACAGACAGACACTAAGACAGACAGACAGACAGACACTCAGAACCCCAACCCGCCGCAGACACCTACGCCCAGATTTCGAAACCGCCCAGCCGATCTGCGAAGCCGCCGCCCCCTCCGCCCCCGAGCCGCCTCCTGACGGACCGCGGCACCGAGCCGTCGGGTCTGGACACCGCGACCGCCTCTCCTCTGCCGACCTCCCCAACCGGGACGCAGTCACCGCCGCTGACCCCAGCAGCACGTTCTCGTACACCGCGGCGGCAGCGACTGGCGGACGGAAGCCGCGGCTGAACCCCAGCCTGAGCCAGCAGCCGGGCAGCTCGCAGCCGCCTCATCAGTATCGAAGTGGCACCGCAGCGGCCGCGGCATCGGCTGCGGCAGCGGTGGCGGCGGCGGCAGCAGCCTACGAGGACCAGGAGCTGGTGATGGACATCCGGTCAGTGGCAACCTCATACGCCTCCGGCATGACCAACTCTCGAGTGGCCGACAAGGATGAGGACACGCACCTGTGAACCTGCCCTGCTGCTGACATCCAACGATCTCCGTTAACGCGTCTGCACTTGACTGATCTAAGGCGCCGCCACTTCCGGTACATCTATCTAAATCCCGTTAAATTATGTTGATCTCATCAGCATCCGGTAACTATGATCAGCTTCCACCCAATCTCATCTGCAGCTTCCGGTAACCCTGATCAGCTTCCACCCAATCTCATCTGCAGCTTCCGGTAATCCTGATCAGTTTCAGCTTTAACTGAAAGTTGGTTTGCTCCCAGCTTCGATGCAATGTTCGCTAAACAAGTCACACTATTCATGTGTCTTACTACTTACAGTAGCATAGACAAGTAGCATATAATGTTTATTACTATTAAAGTAAGACTGACACTATTGCTGTACACATAATATAAACTCCAGATAATAGTCAAAAGTACGCACTGTACCCTGTAAATGTACCCCGTTCTTCTAAAAAAGCAAAACAAATGTATTTTGCGCTGCAAAAAAGTGATTGCATATTGATATGCTAATCCTTTATTTGGTCATAAAGTAGAAATGCCAAATATATATAGTTTTGATTATATTTCATTGTAAACACAATAATATTACATAAATATCTAATAGTAGAACTAAGTAGGATATGGCGATGGTTCAATCACGTGCCGACAGATCAGTATAATATAATAAGACTCAAATGACATGATCAACAAGGGAAATGACTCATTTGGTTGGAGACTATCATGAGAACACAACAAGTCTACGAGGGCATGAGAATTGCACGAGCCCCAAATTCCATCTGATCGCGCAAGGAAACGAACCCGGGAGCTTGGCGCGAGAGAACTGCTCAGCCCTCATCAGTCTTTCCTATCTCCCTTTCCCATCTCTCTCCGATCTCCAATCTCCCTTTCCCATCTCTCTCCGATCTCCAATCTCCCTTTCCCATCTCTCGCCGATCTCCAATCTCCCTTTCCCATCTCTCTCCGATCTCCAATCTCCCTTTCCCATCTCTCGCCGATCTCCAATCTCCCTTTCCCATCTCTCGCCGATCTCCAATCTCCCTTTCCCATCTCTCGCCGATCTCCAATCTCCCATTTTCCATCTCTCGCCGATCTCCAATCTCCCATTTTCCATCTCTCGCCGATCTCCAATCTCCCTTTCCCATCTCCCTCTCCAGCTCTCTCATGTCTCCCTTTCCCATCTCTCATCTCTCCCAGCCCTACTGTGCCAGCAGGAAGTACAGACACAGCGGCAGTGCCAGGTTGTCCACCTGAGCCAGGAAGGCCTCAACCAAGGTGACGCTGAACACGGGCAGCAGATAGGCGGGCCAGCCGGCAGAGTCCAGGCCGCTGGCCGAAAGCAGGCAGCGCAGGCTGGCCAGCTGGCCGAAAAAACAGGCGGCGCTGCCCTCCAGTGTCCGGGACATCTGCGGCCAGCGGACCCGGCCGAAACGGGAGCCAACCAGGCCGGCCAGGCTGTCCCCGACGCCAACGGACAGAATGCCGGCCCAGGCCGGGATGCTGCGGATGAAGGTTTCCAGAGGCTTGCTAAAAGCCGCCATTTCTAGGAAACAGGTCCGATCCGTTCTTTCTAAGAAACTACATTCTAGACTGGCGATCCCAGGGAATCCTGGACCCTAAATTATCACACAAATCGATATTCAATCATTCTAAATGACTCAACTGAGTCTCAAATACTCCCACTGAATCCCAAATTTTCCCACCGAATCCTATATGATACCACTAATCCCTAATGAATCCAAAATAATCACGCTGATGCCCAAAGCACCCCACAACATCCCAACTGATCATACAGCATCCCAGATGATCATACAGCATCCCAGATGATCATACAGCATCCCAGATGATCATATGGCATCCCAGATGATCATACAGGATCCCAGATGATCATACAGCATCCCAGATGATCATACGGCATCCCAGATGATCATAAAGCATCCCAGATGATCATACAGCATCCCAGATGATCATACAGCATCCCAGATGATCATACAGGATCCCAGATGATCATACGGCATCCCAGATGATCATACAGCATCCCAGATGATCATACAGCATCTGAGATGGTCATCCCTAGTAACACACTCCGTCGCGGCAACGTCGCGTATTGGTCGCGTTAGGTCGCGAAAGTCGCGGCCTTTATTGGTGAAACTTTGACGTCGCGAAAACGTCGCGAAAATGTCGGAAATCAAAGTACCAAAAACCGTTGGAATTTAACTTAATCAACCTGTTATACCTTTGATCAGACAGTGTATATCAACTGCAATATGTATTGCCTCTGAATTCAATAGATGGAAATAGAAAATGGCATAGCCATGTAAATGGTAGTTTAATTTTGTGTGCATGAACAAAAAATCTATATATGTTTAGTGCAATTAAAATAGTTGGAATTATTATATGTGCAGCAAAAAACTTAGATGCCCCGAATATAGTGACAAACTTAGGCTGCGCTAGTTATTTATGAAACCTTTAATTGTTTAATTTATCAGTGTCTAAGATACTGAAAAAGACTTTTTTTCAGAAGCACGTAATATAATGCACTAAATTACGTAGCGACTTATTAATATGCAAATTATTAGTTGTTTTAAAACCATATTCATTAACTTGAGTGAATTATTAATGGGAGTTACTCTTTCGTGGCATGCGGTTGTTAAACTAACTGTTCCGTGGTCAGTAATTCAAAACCAACAGAGCGTCTCTCGGCGTGCCACTGTCACGATCAACCTGCAGTTGTCAGTGGACTCGTTGCGGACTGTGTGCTTAATAAATTGAATAGTATACTCTTAATTCCCAAGTGTTTAATTATCAGCAGGTTGAAGCATTCATGAGAGTTCAAGCAGACAACTGAAACAATTTAGTTATGTTTGAGTTTTTGCTGTTTTGAACAATTGCTGATTGCTTTGAATGAACCAGTATTTGTGCGCTATTATTCAGCATATTTTTCTTGACCTGGAATTCAGTGTGTAACGACACACAGAATATATCCTGTAAAATATTTTACATGTTTGACCAACACAATACCTTAAAGTGCAAGTGCAATCTTTTATGCTGGCTGCTAGGTGGCAAGTTAAAGTTTATAAGCAATTAGCATTTTAACTCAGTATAAGGGTATTATTTATCATGTGACCTCACGTAAATTTTATCATGTAAATTTTTGCACTTTTGGCCCCACCTTTGTAGCTTGAAGTCAATCTATATATCTATATCAATATTTATGGTATAACATTGTTAGTTGCAAATTTCATTAAATAATATTGTTTATTGTACACAAAAAATAAAATTGAATTAATGAGTAATTCACAAAACTGGGATGCCTGCCCTGCATTCAGGATTCAGTGTCATGATTCCTGATTCCTTTATTGAATGCTCAGAAGGCTGCTACTATAGAATCGTGAATGTCCTGCAGGTGGAGAATGAGTCCAGCTTGGTGTGTCGCCGATTCAAAACCAAAGAGTCATTCTTCGCATACCCTGTTGAATCAGAAAAGATGGGCATCCACCTTGTGTCGAATTTAGATTTAGTTAACCTCTACACACTACGAATTACAGAGGTGAAGAGAAAGTTCTACGGACTGCCCGTCGACAACAAGGTTGTCCTCACACCCATGTTTTGTAAAACATCGTTGCAGATGCACTTTTTGCGTTGTGGAATTTGCGGACAAGTCAGTTGAATATGTCAGCGAGGCCTGGCTCGTAGGACGTACCCGCTGTTACTGGCCACCGATAACTGTAGCGAGGGCCATTAAGTTAAGGTCGAAGCACGCTGCACCGAATTCAGAATAGGAGCTTCGTGACATTAAAATTTTGTCGATGACAACCAACGAATGCTGACGACTCAACCGGGCATCATGCGGCGCAGAAGAGCTGACAACCGATGCTGAGGCAACAGCCAACAGGAAGCGCACTCAACCGATCCGCTTCATCGATGGGCCTGCTCAGCAAAACAAAAAAAGAACAAAGACGGCAAGGATCGTGTCAGACTCAGCTCTAGAGTCATGCGATGGATATGACGATGATGCTGATCTGCCACCTCCATTGCCAAATTTTCGTGAGTACGCACATTTGAAGTTCGATCTTTGAATTGGCTAAAACAAATTTGGGTAAATCAAATGTTTTAAAACTGTTCATTCTTCTGCAGCCCGCATTAATGAGACGCCCGAGCAGCGAGAGGCGGACGCGAAGAGTCAGTGGGATGGTCCAGCTGTGCAGCTGTTCTGTTTGAGGCGGCGCATTTGAATTCGTGCAGGCAGGATGACGCTGCGCAGCTGACGCAGACGCCGGCTGCTGCTGCCTACCCCGCTCAACAGTCGAACCAGACTCCCCTCTCGAATGCTTTGGGAATGACGCCGGCAAACAGGCCGCTCTCAGCTGTACGACCTCCCGCTCAACCGTCAGTTGCTGCCTCCGCTGCCGCAAGTGAACCCAGACTGGCAGTTGCGCCAGATTGTGCTGCAGGCGCGAGCACGCGTAAGTGTTCACAGATTCATTTGAAATGCTGTTGTTGTGAGAACTAAAATCATGCACGTGTACACCAATGCCATTTTTGCTAAACGTACAAGAGCACTGTAGTGTGATATCCATGATGAAAATTCCCGCCTTGATGTTTCAGCATTCGAGAAGATTGTTATGAGGGAACTGGCAGCCATCCGTCAATAACGTTGAACGGATTGAACGCACCCGCTCTCCGCGATCGCGTCACGAAAGAGCGTGGCGGCTCCGAATCTGCCTGTCAACTTGGCGTGCTCGGCAGAAGACATGGCAGAACTAGTCCAGCATCTGGAAGAAAATCCAGCGGATGCAGAAGCGCTCGTGAGTGCATCAGCGTTGCTGTTTTTCTTCAATTCTTCCGTTGCGTGTAAAATAAAAATGGCGAGTTTTAGTTTCGCAGGACGGCGAGAGAAAGCGGCGTTCAAGGACAGCATCCTGTGGACAATCGTGCGAGGTGCAACGCTACGCAGCGTCAAGGCGAAGGAGATAGAAGCCGCTGTAAAGGAGGTGCTAAAGCATGCAAAAGACCCGAATCGCGCTCGTTAGCTTCATGTTGGAGGTCCCCTGGCCGCGGGAATAATCGGCTCCCGAGCCTTGTCAGTTTGCTTCGATTTATTCATGCAGAGTAGGCTGGAATGGAGAAACTTAGATATACCAGTTTTCAGTAATTTTTTTTAAAAACTGTGAAAAACGGTAAAACTGCGTTGTTGGCCTTTTTGGCTTAAATTATTTCAAGTGTTATATTATTTTATTATTTACTATATACTGGGCGTTTATTTGCCAATTAAATTGGCTGTTTATTCTAGGAAACTAATTACCATACATCGCTACGTTCTACTATTCATTACCCAGTTCCCAGTTGGTATTATGTTACTTTTGTTTGCTATAGCTTATCTCCTATTGCATAAAATTGCGTACTATATTTTTCCAGCGGCTGACATATAGCTGTACAATCCTGGTGCGAGTCGACCTTCGCCAATAAAATATCAGCCAGTATCTGATATAAGAAAGTTTATAGTAACACCGGTAGGAAACTGGTAAAACTGCCTGTTTTTTAGCATTTTGGCTTACATTATTTCAGGTATGCGTGCTCACGAGCCTGTATGTCAGTACGTGTGCATTACAAATTATCTTGGTGTGCAATTGCTGCTGTGAATTACAGCATTTAAACCTCATAAATTTTTAAACAGCATTTAACGTGGCGATCACCTCTGTGAAACTGCATTCAAATCAAGAAGTAAGAAACTAACCGCGGCCAACTGTAAACTAGTCGCGTAAAGGTCGCGTAATGGTAATAACGTGACGTCGCGAAGTGAAGTGTACGCGACGTCGCGTGGCGCGACACTTGACCCTATCCTGCGACGTAACTTTGCGACGTTTACGCGACGTTGCCGCGACGAAGTGTGTTACTAGGAATACAGCATCCCAGATGATCATACAGCATCCCGGATGATCATACAGCATCCCGGATGATCATACAGCATCCCGGATGATCATACAGCATCCCGGATGATCATACAGCATCCCGGATGATCATACAGCATCCCAGATGATCATACGGCATCCCGGATGATCATAAAGCATCCCAGATGATCATACAGCATCCCAGATGATCATACAGCATCCCAGATGATCATACAGCACCCCGGATGATCATACAGCATCCCGGATGATCATACAGCATCCCGGATGATCATACAGCATCCCAGATGATCATACGGCATCCCGGATGATCATAAAGCATCCCAGATGATCATACAGCATCCCAGATGATCATACAGCATCCCAGATGATCATACAGGATCCCAGATGATCATACAGCATCCCAGATGATCATACAGCATCCCAGATGATCATATAGGATCCCAGATGATCATACGGCATCCCAGATGATCATACAGCATCCCAGATGATCATACAGGATCCCAGATGATCATACAGCATCCCAGATGATCATACAGCATCCCAGATGATCATATAGGATCCCAGATGATCATACGGCATCCCAGATGATCATACAGCATCCCAGATGATCATACAGCATCCCAGATGATCATACAGCATCCCGGATGATCATAAAGCATCCCAGATGATTATACAGCATCCCAGATGATCATACGGCATCCCAGATGATCATACAGCATCCCAGATGATCATACAGCATCCCAGATGATCATACAGCATCCCAGATGATCATACAGCATCCCGGATGATCATAAAGCATCCCAGATGATCATACAGCATCCCAGATGATCATACAGCATCCCAGATGGTCATACGGCATCCCAGATGATTCTAACTGATCCTACCGTATTCCAAGGCCAGTCAGTCTCACCCAGCGCCGCGGCCGCCGGCCAGTCGCAGCCAGATGGGAGCCGCCAGCCCCAGCAGCAGCGCCAGCGGCGTCAGCAGCAGCTGCGCGGAGTCCCGCGGCCCGATCAGCGGCGCCAGCAGGCTGCGAAGTCGCCGGCCGACTCCGGCGACGTCGTGACGGCGCAGGGTGTCCAAGGCCAGCAGGATGGCCAGCAGGCCGAAAGCGGCCGCCGAAAGCAGCTCCAATCGTTGGTCGCCTCCTAAAAGCAGAGCTACAGCAAAAGCCGCGGCGGCCAGGAAGTGGAAGAGCTTGCGCTGAGTCATCTGGCGCAGCGGCAGGCGCCCTGAGAGCCCCGCCAGCAGCAGCGAGGCTCCGAAAAGCGCCAGCCAGGCCGACACGAGCTGCCAGTCGAAAGCGGCCAAATTCGCCAGATCCAATAATTGCCTAGCAACCGTTGCTGGGCGAAACAAACGCGCCGACAAAGCATAGTAGCCAAACGAGCAGGTGTTCAGGGTGGCCACTATCAGGCCGCGATAGGTGAATCGAACCGGCTGGGCGCTGGTTGCTAGGCAGTGCCGGCAAATAGCGTCCATAGCAACTAGGCCGGAGGACAGGCAGAAACAGGCCAGGGGATAGGCGGGGAACAGGTGCCGCAGCAGCTGGGTTAGCAGCACCAGCTCCACTGGGCTGAGGCTGCCCGACATGTGCCTGCACGGGTTGGCGGGCGATTCGGGACACTGTTGAAGTGCGGGATGCTTCATGCTTTCTCTCCAACTCTCCCATCTCTCTTCCCCTCTCCTATCTCCCTTCCCCTCTCTTATCTCCCATCTCTCTACCCCTCTTACCTCCCATCGCTCTTCCCCTCTCTTATCTCCCATCTCTCTCCCTCTCCTATCTCCCATCTTTCTTCCCCTCTCCTGTCTCCCATCTCTCTTCCCCTCTCCTATCTCCCATCTCTCTTCCTCTCCTATCACCCATCTCTCTTCCGCTCCTATCTCTCATCTCTCTTCCCTTTTATCGCATCTCTCGCGCTCTCCTATCTTTTATCTCTCTCTCTCCTCCCCTATCTCCAATCTCTATTCCCCTCTCCTATCTCCCATCTCTCTTCCCCTCTCCTATCTCCCATCTCTCGCGCTCTCCTATCTTTTATCTCTCTCTCTCCTCCCCTATCTCCAATCTCTCTTCCCCTCTCCTATCTCCCATCTCTCTTCCCCTCTCCTATCTCCCATCTCTCTTCCCCTCTCCTATCTCCCATCTCTCTTCCCCTCTCCTATCTCCCATCTCTCTTCCCCTCTCCTATCTCCCATCTCTCTTCCCCTCTCCTATCTCCCATCTCTCTTCCCCTCTCCTATCTCCCATCTCTCTTCCCCTCTCCTATCTCCCATCTCTCTTCACCTCTCCTATCTCCCATCTCTCTTCCCCTCTCCTATCTCCCATCTCTCTTCCTCTCCTATCTCCCATCTCTCTTCCCCTCTCCTATCTCCCATCTCTCTTCCCCTCTCCTATCTCCCATCTCTCTTCCCCTCTCCTATCTCCCATCTCTCTTCCTCTCCTATCTCCCACCTCCCTTCCCCTCTCCTATCTCCCATCTCTCTTCCTCTCTCCTATCTATCGTCCCCCTCTTCTCATATCTCCTATCTTTCTCCCATATTTCCCATCTTTCATTCTCTTTCCTCTCTATCTCTCGCCTTTCCCCCTCTCCTATCTTTTATCTCTCTCCTCTCTTATCTCCTATCTCTCTCTTCTACCTCCCACCTCTCCCCCTCCTCCAGCCTCTCGAACAACAGTGGCATTAAGAAGGCAATGCCCCACTCACCTGTGCAGGTACAGGCCGAAGCCGCTGCACTGAGCCAGCCGGGCAGCCTCAGCCCAGGCCGCAGCGGACGCGGCCCCGGCCGGTGCAGCAACAGCAGCCCCAAGCGCAGTCAGCCAGCAGCCGGCGCACACCAGTCGAGTCCATCGCTGCTCGCCAAACGCGGCTAGAGACAGCAGGCCGGCCGACCACAGGCAGCTGGCGGCCAGGGGCACCCAGTCGGAGCCGAGCAGCCGATGCTCAAGCAGTGGCAGCAGGCAGGCCAGCCAAGCGCCCGAGTAGGCCGGCTTGGTGTGCAGGGCCGGGCCCACGGCCAGCCCGCGGCCAGGATGCCCGCCTCCAGCCAGCCGTCTGGCCTGAGCATCAGGGCCGACAGCAGAAACAGGCAGCCAGCGATGAACTCGCTGTGCAGGGCCACCATGGCTGCAGTGTAGGGTCTACCTGGCGCTTAAGGGCACAATCTGGAAATTTGGTTTGCGAGAATATTGTTGACAGTTTTTGGGGATGCACACATACTCGGGATTCTCCCACTGAGTCTCAGAAACCCCCCCCCCCAATCTTTCGGATTTTGCAATCGAATCTTCGGGATTCTCCCTCCCTTAATCTTCGGGAGTCTACTTCCCTCAATCTTTGGGATTTTCCCTCCCTCAATCTTCGGGACTCCTTCCGTCAATTTTCGGGATTTCCTCTCCCTCAATCTTCAGGACTCTCCCATCAATTTTCAGGATTCTCCTTCCATCAATCTTCGGGAGTCTCTTTCTATCAATCTTCGGGATTCTCCCCTCAATCTTTAAGATTCTCCCTCCCTCCCTCAATCTTCGGGATTCTCCCTCCAACCTTAGAGATTCTCCCTCCAATCTTAGGTACTCTTCCTTCAATATTATTTTTGAAATGATGCAAGGAAAACAATTTTGGAGTGTCAGTGGCTTAGCAGACTGAGCCAGTCTGATTATTTTTAATCAGATAAACATTACCATGCCAGTCTTTTTTTACTATAATTAATAAATAAGCACACTTTGCACCTGTTTTTCTAGCACAATGCTGTTACAACATAAACGATGAAATACTCATCGATGCATTTTGTGTCAATATTTCTGTGACGTTTATTACAATAAAGCATTGTCCGTGATAACAATATTTTTCTGATGTCTTGGGAGTTCTTGATCGGGTACATTTGCGTGCACTGGTTAGTGCACGTTAGAGTGGGATGGTTGGTCTCGGTGAGTACATTGAAGTGGGGTAGTTGGTCTCGGTGAGTGTAGATTAGAGTGGGGTGGTTGGTCTCGGTGAGTGTAGATTAGAGTGGGGTGGTTGGTCTCGGTGAGTGTACCTTGAAGTGGGGTGGTTGGTCTCGGTGAGTGTACACTGGAGTGGGGTGGTTGGTCTCGGTGAGTGCAGATTAGAGTGGGGTGATTGGTCTCGGTGAGTGCAGATTAGAGTGGGGTGATTGGTCACGGTGAGTGTACATTAGAGTGGGGTGGTTGGTCTCGGTGAGTGTACACTGGAGTGGGGTGGTTGGTCTCGGTGAGTGCAGATTAGAGTGGGGTGGTTGGTCTCGGTGAGTGCAGATTAGAGTGGGGTGATTGGTCACGGTGAGTGTACATTGGAGTGGGGTGATTGGTCTCGGTGAGTGCAGATTAGAGTGGGGTGATTGGTCACGGTGAGTGTACACTGGAGTGGGGTGGTTGGTCTCGGTGAGTGTACACTGGAGTGGGGTGGTTGGTCTCGGTGAGTGCAGATTAGAGTGGGGTGATTGGTCACGGTGAGTGTACATTAGAGTGGGGTGGTTGGTCTCGGTGAGTGTACCTTGAAGTGGGGTGGTTGGTCTCTGTGAGTGCAGATTAGAGTGGGGTGGTTGGTCTCGGTGAGTGTACACTGGAGTGGGGTGGTTGGTCTCGGTGAGTGCAGATTAGAGTGGGGTGATTGGTCTCGGTGAGTGCAGATTAGAGTGGGGTGATTGGTCACGGTGAGTGTACATTAGAGTGGGGTGGTTGGTCTCGGTGAGTGTACCTTGAAGTGGGGTGGTTGGTCTCGGTGAGTGTACACTGGAGTGGGGTGGTTGGTCTCGGTGAGTGTACCTTGAAGTGGGGTGGTTGGTCTCTGTGAGTGCAGATTAGAGTGGGGTGGTTGGTCTCGGTGAGTGTACACTGGAGTGGGGTGGTTGGTCTCGGTGAGTGTACCTTGAAGTGGGGTGGACGGTCTCTGTGAGTGCAGATTAGAGTGGGGTGGTTGGTCACGGTGAGTGTACATTAGAGTGGGGTGGTTGGTCTCGGTGAGTGCAGATTAGAGTGGGGTGGTTGGTCTCGGTGAGTGTACATTAGAGTGGGGTGGTTGGTATCGGTGAGTGTACTTTGAAGTGGGGTGGTTGGTTTCGGTGAGTGTACACTGGAGTAGGGTGGTTGGTCTCGGTGAGTGTACACTGGAGTGGGGTGGTTGGTCTCGGTGAGTGTACCTTGAAGTGGGGTGAATGGTCTCTGTGAGTGCAGATTAGAGTGGGGTGGTTGGTCACGGTGAGTGTACATTGGAGTGGGGTGGTTGGTCTCGGTGAGTGCAGATTAGAGTGGGGTGGTTGGTCTCGGTGAGTGTACATTAGAGTGGGGTGGTTGGTCTCGGTGAGTGTACTTTGAAGTGGGGTGGTTGGTTTCGGTGAGTGTACACTGGAGTAGGGTGGTTGGTCTCGGTGAGTGTACACTGGAGTGGGGTGGTTGGTCTCTGTGAGTGTACCTTGAAGTGGGGTGAATGGTCTCTGTGAGTGCAGATTAGAGTGGGGTGGTTGGTCACGGTGAGTGTACATTGGAGTGGGGTGGTTGGTCTCGGTGAGTGCAGATTAGAGTGGGGTGGTTGGTCTCGGTGAGTGTACATTAGAGTGGGGTGGTTGGTCTCGGTGAGTGTACTTTGAAGTGGGGTGGTTGGTTTCGGTGAGTGTACACTGGAGTGGGGTGGTTGGTCTCGGTGAGTGTACACTGGAGTGGGGTGGTTGGTCTCGGTGAGTGTACACTGGAGTGGGGTGGTTGGTCTCGGTGAGTGTACATTAGAGTGGGTGGTTGGTCTCGGTGAGTGTACATTAGAGTGGGTGGTTGGTCACGGTGAGTGTACGTGTACATTGGAGTGGGGTTGTTGATTACAGCGGGTATACATTTGACGGTGATTTACCAGTTAATTATTTTAAATAGCAAATTAAAAAACATCAATCAATTATCAAGCCATTCAACAATATGAGCTCAGAATTTTTCGGAGAGCAATTAAAACAAATTGTGTCAATATTAGTAGTAAATTAAAAAATATTCTCTGACTGATTGAGCGATGAACCAGGTGTAGGCCAGCGGTAAATTCAATAAATTTAGTTCAAAGCATGAAAACAAAAAACGCATTGCATACTACTAGGAGCCCTGCTGCACAGATAGGAGAGTGAAACTCATCGAGTGTACGAGAGCAGTGCAAATACATACGAACTAGGCATTCCATTCAAATTACAAGAATTCAAAACGCGCTCATTAAAAAAATAAGACCTCATTTCCGCGCATGACTACTACGAGTGTATACAGCTTGGGCAGTTTAAGTAGTATGATTGATTGTCAAGGCGGAATGTCTATAAATAAGAAATTAAGCTTGACAATAACCAGGCGATTTCAAGTCAGGTAAATCTAAAGTAGAACTGCGAAATTTCAACCAAGGAAACAAAAATAGACAAAAAATCAAAGTTCAAAGAGAGAAATACGAATTGAAAAGGCCTTTACCACTACATAAGACATTGGTGCAGAAGTTTTAGGGCGGGTGTCTGCGCTGCATCTGCTGCTGCACGGGTGGGCAAGCCATGCTCTGCAAGCTCCTTGTGACAATTTAAATACGAAAGCTTATTCGGATGTAGAAACTGATTTAGAATATTAGGGGGTTGGCCTGAGGCGGGTGTACATTTGAGGTGGGGGTTGGCCTGAGGCGGGTGTACATTTGAGGTAGGGGTTGGCCTGAGGTGGGTGTGCATTGGGGGTAGGGGTTGGCCTGAGGTGGGTGTACATTGGGGGTAGGGGTTGGCCTGAGGTGGGTGTGCATTGGGGGTAGGGGTTGGCCTGAGGTGGGTGTACATTGGGGGTAGGGGTTGGCCTGAGGTGGGTGTGCATTGGGGGTAGGGGTTGGCCTGAGGTGGGTGTACATTGGGGGTAGGGGTTGGCCTGCGGCGGGTGCACATTGGGGAATTTGATCGCAATGGAGCGCATATACTAGCTTAATACAATAAATACAATAGATAACAATATGATAAATAAGAAATTCAAAAACCAAATCAATAAAGAGAGGAGAGATAGCAGGAGAGACAGAATAGCCATAGAAGACGGTCATCAGTGCTCATCCTCAGTGACCGGCACGGCTACAAAGCTGTACCGTTTAACAATAAAAGCGCCAGGTGGGGAGTAATATCGATAGAAATTGTAGGATGAGTCGGCTTGGCCGTAAGGCAGAGGATTGCACCTCAGATAGGCGAAAAGCTTCACTACCGGACCAATCTTGTCGGCAGACAGCAGCAGAGGCAGCTCGGCAGCCGAGTAGGATTCCGCTAAGAAAATGGCATCCCAAATCAGTTTGAGCATAGGCTGAGAATCGTAGAACTGAGCCAGGTTGCTCGAGTCAATTAGGCGAGACTCCAAGGCCTGCCAATAGAGCGTGAGGTTGTCGGCCTTGTAGATCTCGGCGATCCCGGGGTCCAGGCTGACTGTCAGCTGCATGACGCCTGCCTGACTCCAGGAGGTGGAGCAGGAGAAGCCGCCTGCGCCGGGCAGAGAGTCAGGCTCGGTGTGGACAGAGTAGCTTTGGGTCACCTGAGAGGCGGGGATGGAAGCGAGTGAGTTAATATCCAGATAATATTGTAATTGTAATGCTTCAGTATGGTTTCGAATGCTTTCAGTGCGATCTCCATCAAGTTTAGTGCCATCTCCATCAATTTCAGTGCCATCTCCATCAATTTCAGTGCCATCTCCATCAAGTTCAATCCATTCCACTGCCATCTCAATCCATTCCAGTGCCATCCCAATCCATTCCAGTGCCATCCCAATCCATTCCAGTGCCATCTCAATCCATTCCAGTGCCATCTCAATCCATTCCAGTGCCATCTCAATCCATTCCAGTGCCATCTCAATCCATTCCAGTGCCATCTCAATCGATTATAGTGCCATCTCAATCGATTATAGTGCCATCTCAATCCATTCCAGTGCCATCTCAATCGATTATAGTGCCATCTCAATCCATTCCAGTGCCATCTCAATCCATTCCAGTGCCATCCCAATCCATTCCAGTGCCATCTCAATCCATTCCAGTGCCATCTCAATCCATTCCAGTGCCATCTCAATCTATTCCAGTGCCATCTCAATCTATTCCAGTGCCATCTCAATCGATTATAGTGCCATCTCAATCCATTCCAGTGCCATCTCAATCTATTCCAGTGCCATCTCAATCGATTAGTGCCATCTCAATCGATTAGTGCCATCTTAATCCATTCCACTGCCATCTCAACCCATTCCAGTGCCATCTCAATCGATTCCAGTGCCATCTCAATCCATTCCAGTGCCATCTCAATCCATTCCAGTGCCATCCCAATCCATTCCAGTGCCATCCCAATCCATTCCAGTGCCATCTCAATCCATTCCAGTGCCATCTCAATCCATTCCAGTGCCATCACAATTCATTCCAGTGCCATCTGAATCCATTCCAGTGCCATCTCAATCCATTCCAGTGCCATCTCAATCCATTCCAGTGCCATCTCAATCGATTATAGTGCCATCTCAATCCATTCCAGTGCCATCTCAATCCATTCCAGTGCCATCCCAATCCATTCCAGTGCCATCTCAATCCATTCCAGTGCCATCTCAATCCATTCCAGTGCCATCTCAATCCATTCCAGTGCCATCTCAATCCATTCCAGTGCCATCTCAATCCATTCCAGTGCCATCTCAATCTATTCCAGTGCCATCTCAATCGATTATAGTGCCATCTCAATCCATTCCAGTGCCATCTCAATGTATTCCAGTGCCATCTCAATCGATTAGTGCCATCTTAATCCATTCCACTGCCATCTCAACCCATTCCAGTGCCATCTCAATCGATTCCAGTGCCATCTCAATCCATTCCAGTGCCATCTCAATCCATTCCAGTGCCATCTCAATCCATTCCAGTGCCATCTCAATCGATTATAGTGCCATCTCAATCCATTCCAGTGCCATCTCAATCCATTCCAGTCCCATCTCAATCCATTCCAGTGCCATCTCAATCCATTCCAGTGCCATCTCAATCCATTCCAGTGCCATCTCAATCCATTCCAGTGCCATCTCAATCCATTCCAGTGCCATCTCAATCCATTCCAGTGCCATCTCAATCTATTCCAGTGCCATCTCAATCGATTATAGTGCCATCTCAATCCATTCCAGTGCCATCTCAATGTATTCCAGTGCCATCTCAATCGATTAGTGCCATCTTAATCCATTCCACTGCCATCCCAATCCATTCCAGTGCCATCCCAATCCATTCCAGTGCCATCTCAATCCATTCCAGTGCCATCTCAATCCATTCCAGTGCCATCACAATTCATTCCAGTGCCATCTGAATCCATTCCAGTGCCATCTAAATCCATTCCAGTGCCATCTCAATCCATTCCAGTGCCATCTCAATCGATTATAGTGCCATCTCAATCCATTCCAGTGCCATCTCAATCCATTCCAGTGCCATCTCAATCCATTCCAGTGCCATCCCAATCCATTCCAGTGCCATCTCAATCCATTCCAGTGCCATCTCAATCCATTCCAGTGCCATCTCAATCCATTCCAGTGCCATCTCAATCCATTCCAGTGCCATCTCAATCCATTCCAGTGCCATCTCAATCTATTCCAGTGCCATCTCAATCGATTATAGTGCCATCTCAATCCATTCCAGTGCCATCTCAATGTATTCCAGTGCCATCTCAATCGATTAGTGCCATCTTAATCCATTCCACTGCCATCTCAACCCATTCCAGTGCCATCTCAATCGATTCCAGTGCCATCTCAATCCATTCCAGTGCCATCTCAATCCATTCCAGTGCCATCCCAATCCATTCCAGTGCCATCTCAATCCATTCCAGTGCCATCTGAACCCATTCGAACATGGAGTCCCCTGATCTGAGAGAAAAGAGCATGGCACACTCAAAGCAAAATTAGCATTTAGGCGCGATTAAAAGAAAAAAGTTTAAATGAGATTCTCAGAACAGAAGTTGCACAGGAAATCAGATACACACAGAATCAGGAAAAAATTGAAATGTACTTTAAGCCTGCATTGCAGGCCTACAGCAGTGGAGAATAATGTACTCTGAAAAATAAGATTATAAGAGTTAATCATATTATCATGTTTCATTCGGAAGCATTTGACTGTTTTTTAGTAGCTTAATGATAATTAATCTATTCCTGGAAAATATTTCAAGGAACGAAGGCCAGAATGCACTTTAAATGTCCCAAGGATACTGCAGGTAGCTCATGCAGGCACACTCAGGTAGCTCATGCAGGCATACTGCAGGTAGCTCATGCAGGCATACTCAGGTACCTTATGCAGGCATACTCAGGTACCTTATGCAGGCATACTGCAGGTAGCTCATGCAGGCATACTCAGGTACCTTATGCAGGCATACTCAGGTACCTCATGCAGGTATACTCAGGTACCTTATGCAGGTATACTCAGGTACCTCATGCAGGTATACTCAAGTACTTCATGCAGGTATACTCAGGTACTTCATGCAGGTATACTCAGGTACCTTATGCAGGTATACTTAGGTACCTTATGCAGGTATACTCAGGTACCTCATGCAGGTATACTCAGGTACCTCATGCAGGTATACTCAGGTACCTTATGCAGGTATACTCAGGTACCTTATGCAGGTATACTCAGGTACCTTATGCAGGTATACTCAGGTACCTTATGCAGGTATACTCAGGTACCTTATGCAGGTATACTCAGGTACTTCATGCAGGTATACTCAGGTACTTCATGCAGGTATACTCAGGTACTTCATGCAGGTATACTCAGGTACTTCATGCAGGTATACTCAGGTACCTTATTCAGGTATACTCAGGTACCTTATGCAGGCATACTCAGGTACCTTATGCAGGCATACTCAGGTACCTCATGCAGGTATACTCAGGTACCTTATGCAGGCATACTCAGGTACCTCATGCAGGTATACTCAGGTACCTTATGCAGGTATACTCAGGTACCTTATGCAGGTATACTCAGGTACCTTATGCAGGTATACTCAGATACCTTATGCGGGTATACTCAGGTACCTTATGCAGGTATACTCAGGTACTTCATGCAGGTATACTCAGGTACCTCATGCAGGTATACTCAGGTACTTCAAGCAGGTATACTCAGGTACTTCATGCAGGTATACTCAGGTACTTCAAGCAGGTATACTCAGGTACTTCAAGCAGGTATACTCAGGTACCTCATGCAGGTATACTCAGGTACTTCATGCAGGTATACTCAGGTACTTCAAGCAGGTATACTCAGGTACCTCATGCAGGTATACTCAGGTACTTCATGCAGGTATACTCAGGTACTTCATGCAGGTATACTCAGGTACTTCATGCAGGCATACTCAGGTACTTCATGCAGGTATACTCAGGTACCTCATGCAGGTATACTCAGGTACTTCATGCAGGTATACTCAGGTACTTCATGCAGGTATACTCAGGTACTTCATGCAGGTGTACTTCAAGTGCATACTGAATGGACTGAATGACTCACCGTCAGCCCCGAGTACTGGCCGTCCAGCAGTCCCTGTACGCTCTCCCAGTGCTCGGACAGCCGTTCGCGGCTCAGCTTCCTGCCGGCCAGCACAATCGGGGCTGGGCCGCTGAAGAACAGCGCCAAGTCCAGCAGGTTGCGCGCATCTCTGGAGAAGGTGAACACAGCTGGCAGAGTGACATTCGGGCCGCCGTCAGAGGACATGGCGAACAGCACCTGCTCGCTGCTTAGACTAGCTCCCGTCAGATC
>NIVC01000632.1:415000-420982 GCA_002269645.1 Macrostomum lignano
TAAATTATGTTAGTTTTTTTAGAATTAGGATTTCATATTTTATGAGGAAATGTAGGTTGGAGGTTGCTACGCTCGTAATTGGGTTTATTTTGTTTTTTTGTGGGTTTTTTTCGTTTTATTTTAATACAAATGTTTTTTTGTTTTTTGTTTTTTTTCCTTCAATTCTGATTGGCTGAGCCTTCAATTCTGATTGGCTGAGCCTTCAATTCTGATTGGCTGAGCCTTCAATTCTGATTGGCTGAGCTCTTACTCCTAACTGACTGAGCTCTAACTCCTGATTGGCTCAGCTCTCACACCTGATTTGCTGAACCCTTACTCCTGATTGGCTGAGCCTTCAATTCTGATTGGCTGAGCTCTCACTCCTAATTGGCTGAGCCTTCAATTCTGATTCACAGCAACCCAGAACAAAGACAGCCCACTCACCTCCTCCCCTAGCAGCACGTAGGCCTTGAACAGGTACTCATAGTAGGAGTCGATGCCAGCCCCGATTCCGCTCTCCTTCCGGACCCAGTCTCCGTTGTGAATGTTAATAACGGTGCCAACCAGGTTGGAGTGCAGATTTCGCTGGCTCCACAGAGCGTCCAAAGCGCGTCTGGCGCGGAGTTCGAACTCGGGATTACCAGAGAAGCGAGACAGAGCGGCAAATTCCAATAGCATGCTGCCTGCGCAAGCTGTACATGTGTCCTGGTGCTGGTTTCTGGCGAACCTGCCATTCATTGGATTATTTATACAGTGCACTGCTCATCACGGGGTCTAGTGGTATATGGTATCTTATAGGGAGGTCAATTGACCTCTCTTTAGTCAGATGCTACCGCTACTCTGATACGACATCTAATAGGTCAGCTGACCACCCTTACTAATATACGACATCTAATAGGGAGGTCAGCTGACCCCTCTTTTATAAGATACGATATATCTAATAGGGAGGTCAACTGACCCCTCTTTTATAAGATATGATTTATCTAATAGGGAGGTCAACTGACCCTCTTTTATAAGATACGATATATCTAATAGGGAGGTCAGCTGACCCCTCTTTTATAAGATACGATATATCTAATAGGGAGGTCAACTGACCCCTCTTTTATAAGATATGATTTATCTAATAGGGAGGTCAACTGACCCTCTTTTATAAGATACGATATATCTAATAGGGAGGTCAGCTGACCCCTCTTTTATAAGATATGATATATCTAATAGGGAGGTCAACTGACCCTCTTTTATAAGATACGATATATCTAATAGGGAGGTCAGCTGACCCCTCTTTAATAAGATGCGATTTCTAATAGGGAGGTCAGCTGACCCGTCTTAATAAGATACGACACCTAATACGGAGGTCAACTGGCCCCTCTTAATAAGATACGGTATATCTAATAGGGAGGTCAGCTAACCCCTCTTAATAAGATACGATATATCTAATAGGGAGGTCAACCGACCCCTCTTTAATAAGATGCGATATCTAATAGGGAGGTCAGCTGACCCGTCTTAATAAGATACGACACCTAATGGGGAGGGGTCAGCTGAGCACTCTCACATTTGACAATGACAATCTCTTTGATCTCTTTGACCCGTCCAAAAGCCGCGACACTAACCACCCCCCCCACCCGACCCCTCACCTGTCGGGCACGCCGTGCCGCAGGTTCACCCTAGGATAGGGAATGCCAGTGCTGGTGTTGAATGCCGGCAGAAGCCGGTTGCCCAGATCCACAGCCATGGACAGCAGCTGGTCGCTGTACCAGGACATCCGGCCGAACCGATGCTTCAGCACCAGCGAGCCCACGTGACCGCCAAGCAGGCCGCCAACAACCCGGATGTTGGCCTCGAACACGGACACGACCACGTCAGTGTTGAATCGGACATTGTCGACAACCAGTCGGACAGCGTACTCAAACTGCTCAGGCTCGTTGAGCAGCAGCAGAGTATCCAAGCTGTCAATCAGCGTCAGAGAATAGTTGCCAAGGCAGTCGTCGATGTCGCCTCTGGACGGTTCAGAGCCGCGGTAGCGGCCTCGGCAGCTGACGGGCATGAGCTCGTCCGCCGGGTAGGCGTGAGTCATGTAGTTGTCGTAGGCGTGCTGAAACATGGACTTGGCCTTGTCTCTGAGCCGCAGCCGCTCCGAGTCCTGCATGGCCCTGCTGAAGCAGACTAGGCACAATAAAAGCAGCAGAACCAAATGGGAATCTTGCATTTTGTGTGTGGCAAGCGAATCTTCTCGGTCAAGAAAAGGCTATCTTCTGCTGCTGCTGCTGGCTCTGCTTCTGCCGTTATTGCTGTAGACTCTGCTGTCGCCCAGTCTTGATGACGTCATGAACAGCATCGGAGATGTCAGGGTGGTGGATCTACCTGAGACTTTTGCAGTGCAGGGAATGAAGAGTGGCGGATCTACCTGAGACTTTTGCAGTGCAGGGAATGAAGAGTGGCGGATCTACCTGAGACTTTTGCAGTGCAGGGAATGAAGAGTGGTGGATCTACCTGAGATTTTTGCAGTGCGGGGAATGAAGAGTGGTGGATCTACCTGAGATTTTTGCAGTGCAGGGAATGAAGAGTGGCGGATCTACCTGAGATTTTTGCAGTGCAGGGAATGAAGAGTGGTGGATCTACCTGAGATTTTTGCAGTGCAGGGAATGAAGAGTGGCGGATCTACCTGAGATTTTTGCAGTGCAGGGAATGAAGAGTGGTGGATCTACCTGAGATTTTTGCAGTGCAGGGAATGAAGGGTGGCGGATCTACCTGAGACTTTTGCAGTGCAGGGAATGAAGGGTGGCGGATCTACCTGAGACTTTTGCAGTGCAGGGAATGAAGGGTGGCGGATCTACCTGAGACTTTTGCAGTGCAGGGAATGAAGGGTGGCGGATCTACCTGAGACTTTTGCAGTGCAGGGAATGAAGGGTGGCGGATCTACCTGAGACTTTTGCAGTGCAGGGAATGAAGGGTGGCGGATCTACCTGAGACTTTTGCAGTGCAGGGAATGAAGGGTGACGGATCTACCTGAGACATTAGATGAATGGAATAAGAAAGTAGGGAAGGGTGTAGGAAAAGTCTAGGGAAGGGTGTAGGAAAAGGGTGCAGGGAAGGGTGTAGGGTAGGGTGTAGGGAAGGGTGCAGGGAAGGGTGCAGTGAAGGGTGTAGGGAAGGGTGCAGAGAAGGGTATAGGGAAGGGTGTAGGGAAGGGTGTAGGGAAGGGTGTAGGGAAGGGTGTAGGGAAGGGTGTAGGGAAGGGTGTAGGGAAGGGTGTAGGGAAGGGTGTAGGGAAGGGTGTAGGGAAGGGTGCAGGGAAGGGTGCAGGGAAGGGTGTAGGGAAGGGTGTAGGGAAGGGTGCAGGGAAGGGTGTAGGGAAGGGTGTAGGGAAGGGTGCAGGGAAGGGTGCAGGGAAGGGTGCAGGGAAGGGTGCAGGGAAGGGTGCAGGGAAGGGTGTAGGGAAGGGTGTAGGGAAGGGTGTAGGGAAGGGTGTAGGGAAGGGTGTAGGGAAGGGTGTAGGGAAGGGTGTAGGGAAGGGTACAGGGAAGGGTGTAGGGAAGGGTGTAGGGAAGGGTGTAGGGAAGGGTGTAGGGAAGGGTGCAGGGAAGGTGTAGGGAAGGGTGCAGGGAAGGGTGTAGGGAAGGGTGTAGATAAGGTACAAAGCTAATGTTGAAGGCAACAAACCTAATCTAATTAATTAGAAAGGAAACAAAGCAGAAAATGGAGCTCATCATCAGTTTAAATAAAAATCACAAATATGACAGTGAGACGGCTTTAGAGACCAACCCAATCGAAAATTGCGTACAGAGGACAACATAACAAACTGCAGAGGGAGGGACAGAGACAAAGAAAACGCGCAAAAAAAGAAACAATTTGAAAGAAAATCGAACTGAAGCAAACAACTCAATGCATCACGGAAGTGTTTTTTAATTTATGACCGCGTGATACTGAAGTATAAATATGCTCCCCAATTGTAATTTGTGTACAATTCAAACAAAGCATCCTTATATAAAGATTGAAAACAAATCAATAAGAATTAAATATTTGTCTTATTATGCTATATCAGCATATACACAAAGCTCTCTATAACAGTTAAAAAAGTACATGACGTACTGAACTGTGCACCAAACACCAAAGAAATGAAAAATTACTGGGTGTGCGCGATTGTCTGCTGAGATCGACTGGTGAAAAACTCTGATTGATCGCCTAATCAATGAAAGATTCCATAAACCAATAAGCGGAGGTAGTGTAGGAAAATTTGAGAGACAATTATTCAGTTTCTGTTCTACTGAGTGAATGCTTACACCTAGGCAGATACGGAACAGCGTCAACACGAATTAAATAAATAAACTACATATAAAAAACAAAACATTTATCAGCAAAAAAAGAAAGCCAAAATCCCACAAGAAAAAAATAACGCTAATGTTTGCTCTCAACTGCAGACGGATTCAGGTACAGTAATTAAATAATTAAGCAGCAGTTGAGATTATAAATCCAAAAAAAACAAAAAACGCAAAAGTCTGAGATAGGCAATAAGATGTTTGAAATAGATACTTTAAAAAATATGATTTATTTAATATCCTTAACTTTATCGCAGAAATAATTATCTGCTGTCGTTAATCAAACAGATAGCGCCTTATTAATGCTGAATGAAGTATGCACAAGTTGTGTACATTGGGGTGGGAGTTGGGGAGGGCGTGTGTACAGTGGGGTAAGGGATTGGGGAAGGGCGTGTGTACATTGGGGTAAAGGGATTGGGGAAGGGCGTGTGTACATTGGGGTAAGGGATTGGGGAAGGGCGTGTGTACATTGGGGTAAAGGGATTGGGGAAGGGCGTGTGTACATTGGGGTAAGGGATTGGGGAAGGGCGTGTGTACATTGGATAAGAGATTCAGGAGGGACGTGTGTACATTGGGGTAAGGATTGGGGAGGAGCGTGTGTACATTGGGGGTAAGGGATTGGGGAGGAGCGTGTGTACATTGGGGTAAAAGATTGGGGAGGGGCGTGTGTACATTGGGTAAAGGATTGGGGAAGGCGTGTGTACATTGGGGTAAGAGATTCGGGAGGGACGTGTGTACAGTGGGGTAAGAGATTGGGGAAGGGCGTGTGTACATTGGGGTAAAAGATTGGGGAGGGCGTGTGTACATTGGGTAAGAGATTGGAGGGACGTGTGTACATTGGGGTAAGGGACTGGGGAGGAGCGTATGTGTACATTGGGGTAAAAGATTGGGGAGGGGCGTGTGTACATTGGGGTAAGGATTGGGGAAGGGACGGTGTACATTGGGGTAAGGGATTGGGGAGGGCGTGTGTACATTGGGTAAAGGATGGGGAGGGGCGTGTGTGCATTGGGGTAAGGGATTGGAGAAGGGTAACAGGGAACGAATGGACCCGTATTCAGACGAATGCATGCACAATATCAATCAGGACTGTACATTTGATAGATAAACATCTAAAGTACACAAACACAGCTGAACTAATCAAAGCAGTGAACTAATCAAAGCAGTTTTAAAAAACCTTTGAACCACACATATGATTGATAAATCGAAGAGGCAAAGAATGATATATCGGTGATACTACTTTCAAAGTTTGTGCTGTAGAGGATCGAAAAATTTCCTACAGAACAAGCTGCACAAACGATATGACTGGTAATTAATAAATATATAGAGATTCCTGCACAAATCTGCGTGCGGCGAACAGTGTATTGTATAAATACAGACCAATAGAATTGTGAGCACAGCCTATTGTAGAAATTTGAATTTCAAAGTAAACACAAAATGATTAACAAAGTAATTTATTACATCAATCTCTGTGCCCTCACATCACAATGACAATATCTGTATGAAGTGAAAAATATGACAGAAATATACGAGGATTGTCCCAGCGAATAACAGGAGGTCCAGTGAAAGAGCTGAAGACTCCGTCTTAACTTTGTTTTTTCTAAATTTTGTTGCTCTGTTTAAGCAATACAGCCCCTGTCCTCCTGCGATTTGCCTGACAACCCTCGTACATATGAACAATGCATGATAA
>NIVC01000633.1:0-272500 GCA_002269645.1 Macrostomum lignano
TGCCTGCAGGACACGGTTTAGCGCTTGTCGAGCCAGTCTTGTCGACGAATGATCCCGGTGGACTCGGTGTACACTTGCTAGATCCGGCGATCGCAAACGTTCCCGCCTTGCACTTGGTCGGCTCGGAGGCGCCGTTGGTACACACGCTTCCAGCAGGACACTTGGTGCATTCCTTGGACCCCTTCTTGTTGGCGAAGCTACCCGGTGGACACTTAGTGCAGGCGCTTAACCCGGCTCGGTCAGCAATGCTTCCTGCCGGGCACTGGGTGCATGCCGAAGAGCCGACAGTTGAGATTGTTCCAGGCTCGCAGTTCGTACACGCGGCCGCGCCTTTACCGCTCCACGTGCCTGCAGGACACGGTTTAGCGCTTGTCGAGCCAGTCTTGTCGACGAATGATCCCGGTGGACTCGGTGTACACTTGCTAGATCCGGCGATCGCAAACGTTCCCGCCTTGCACTTGGTCGGCTCGGAGGCGCCGTTGGTACACACGCTTCCAGCAGGACACTTGGTGCATTCCTTGGACCCCTTCTTGTTGGCGAAGCTACCCGGTGGACACTTAGTGCAGGCGCTTAACCCGGCTCGGTCAGCAATGCTTCCTGCCGGGCACTGGGTGCATGCCGAAGAGCCGACAGTTGAGATTGTTCCAGGCTCGCAGTTCGTACACGCGGCCGCGCCTTTACCGCTCCACGTGCCTGCAGGACACGGTTTAGCGCTTGTCGAGCCAGTCTTGTCGACGAATGATCCCGGTGGACTCGGTGTACACTTGCTAGATCCGGCGATCGCAAACGTTCCCGCCTTGCACTTGGTCGGCTCGGAGGCGCCGTTGGTACACACGCTTCCAGCAGGACACTTGGTGCATTCCTTGGACCCCTTCTTGTTGGCGAAGCTACCCGGTGGACACTTAGTGCAGGCGCTTAACCCGGCTCGGTCAGCAATGCTTCCTGCCGGGCACTGGGTGCATGCCGAAGAGCCGACAGTTGAGATTGTTCCAGGCTCGCAGTTCGTACACGCGCGCGCGCCTTTACCGCTCCACGTGCCTGCAGGACACGGTTTAGCGCTTGTCGAGCCAGTCTTGTCGACGAATGATCCCGGTGGACTCGGTGTACACTTGCTAGATCCGGCGATCGCAAAACGTTCCCGCCTTGCACTTGGTCGGCTCGGAGGCGCCGTTGGTACACACGCTTCCAGCAGGACACTTGGTGCATTCCTTGGACCCCTTCTTGTTGGCGAAGCTACCCGGTGGACACTTAGTGCAGGCGCTTAACCCGGCTCGGTCAGCAATGCTTCCTGCCGGGCACTGGGTGCATGCCGAAGAGCCGACAGTTGAGATTGTTCCAGGCTCGCAGTTCGTACACGCGGCCGCGCCTTTACCGCTCCACGTGCCTGCAGGACACGGTTTAGCGCTTGTCGAGCCAGTCTTGTCGACGAATGATCCCGGTGGACTCGGTGTACACTTGCTAGATCCGGCGATCGCAAACGTTCCCGCCTTGCACTTGGTCGGCTCGGAGGCGCCGTTGGTACACACGCTTCCAGCAGGACACTTGGTGCATTCCTTGGACCCCTTCTTGTTGGCGAAGCTACCCGGTGGACACTTAGTGCAGGCGCTTAACCCGCTCGGTCAGCAATGCTTCCTGCCGGGCACTGGGTGCATGCCGAAGAGCCGACAGTTGAGATTGTTCCAGGCTCGCAGTTCGTACACGCGGCCGCGCCTTTACCGCTCCACGTGCCTGCAGGACACGGTTTAGCGCTTGTCGAGCCAGTCTTGTCGACGAATGATCCCGGTGGACTCGGTGTACACTTGCTAGATCCGGCGATCGCAAACGTTCCCGCCTTGCACTTGGTCGGCTCGGAGGCGCCGTTGGTACACACGCTTCCAGCAGGACACTTGGTGCATTCCTTGGACCCCTTCTTGTTGGCGAAGCTACCCGGTGGACACTTAGTGCAGGCGCTTAACCCGGCTCGGTCAGCAATGCTTCCTGCCGGGCACTGGGTGCATGCCGAAGAGCCGACAGTTGAGATTGTTCCAGGCTCGCAGTTCGTACACGCGGCCGCGCCTTTACCGCTCCACGTGCCTGCAGGACACGGTTTAGCGCTTGTCGAGCCAGTCTTGTCGACGAATGATCCCGGTGGACTCGGTGTACACTTGCTAGATCCGGCGATCGCAAACGTTCCCGCCTTGCACTTGGTCGGCTCGGAGGCGCCGTTGTACACACGCTTCCAGCAGGACACTTGGTGCATTCCTTGGACCCTTCTTGTTGGCGAAGCTACCCGGTGGACACTTAGTGCAGGCGCTTAACCCGGCTCGGTCAGCAATGCTTCCTGCCGGGCACTGGGTGCATGCCGAAGAGCCGACAGTTGAGATTGTTCCAGGCTCGCAGTTCGTACACGCGGCCGCGCCTTTACCGCTCCACGTGCCTGCAGGACACGGTTTAGCGCTTGTCGAGCCAGTCTTGTCGACGAATGATCCCGGTGGACTCGGTGTACACTTGCTAGATCCGGCGATCGCAAACGTTCCCGCCTTGCACTTGGTCGGCTCGGAGGCGCCGTTGGTACACACGCTTCCAGCAGGACACTTGGTGCATTCCTTGGACCCCTTCTTGTTGGCGAAGCTACCCGGTGGACACTTAGTGCAGGCGCTTAACCCGCTCGGTCAGCAATGCTTCCTGCCGGGCACTGGTGCATGCCGAAGAGCCGACAGTTGAGATTGTTCCAGGCTCGCAGTTCGTACACGCGGCCGCGCCTTTACCGCTCCACGTGCCTGCAGGACACGGTTTAGCGCTTGTCGAGCCAGTCTTGTCGACGAATGATCCCGGTGGACTCGGTGTACACTTGCTAGATCCGGCGATCGCAAACGTTCCCGCCTTGCACTTGGTCGGCTCGGAGGCGCCGTTCGTACACACGCTTCCAGCAGGACACTTGGTGCATTCCTTGGACCCCTTCTTGTTGGCGAAGCTACCCGGTGGACACTTAGTGCAGGCGCTTAACCCAGCTCGATCAGCAATGCTTCCTGCCGGGCACTGGGTGCATGCCGAAGAGCCGACAGTTGAGATTGTTCCAGGCTCGCAGTTCGTACACGCGGCCGCGCCTTTACCGCTCCACGTGCCTGCAGGACACGGTTTAGCGCTTGTCGAGCCAGTCTTGTCGACGAATGATCCCGGTGGACTCGGTGTACACTTGCTAGATCCGGCGATCGCAAACGTTCCCGCCTTGCACTTGGTCGGCTCGGAGGCGCCGTTGTACACACGCTTCCAGCAGGACACTTGGTGCATTCCTTGGACCCCTTCTTGTTGCGAAGCTACCCGGTGGACACTTAGTGCAGGCGCTTAACCCGCTCGGTCAGCAATGCTTCCTGCCGGGCACTGGGTGCATGCCGAAGAGCCGACAGTTGAGATTGTTCCAGGCTCGCAGTTCGTACACGCGGCCGCGCCTTTACCGCTCCACGTGCCTGCAGGACACGGTTTAGCGCTTGTCGAGCCAGTCTTGTCGACGAATGATCCCGGTGGACTCGGTGTACACTTGCTAGATCCGGCGATCGCAAACGTTCCCGCCTTGCACTTGGTCGGCTCGGAGGCGCCGTTCGTACACACGCTTCCAGCAGGACACTTGGTGCATTCCTTGGACCCCTTCTTGTTGCGAAGCTACCCGGTGGACACTTAGTGCAGGCGCTTAACCCAGCTCGGTCAGCAATGCTTCCTGCCGGGCACTGGGTGCATGCCGAAGAGCCGACAGTTGAGATTGTTCCAGGCTCGCAGTTCGTACACGCGGCCGCGCCTTTACCGCTCCACGTGCCTGCAGGACACGGTTTAGCGCTTGTCGAGCCAGTCTTGTCGACGAATGATCCCGGTGGACTCGGTGTACACTTGCTAGATCCGGCGATCGCAAACGTTCCCGCCTTGCACTTGGTCGGCTCGGAGGCGCCGTTCGTACACACGCTTCCAGCAGGACACTTGGTGCATTCCTTGGACCCCTTCTTGTTGGCGAAGCTACCCGGTGGACACTTAGTGCAGGCGCTTAACCCAGCTCGGTCAGCAATGCTTCCTGCCGGGCACTGGGTGCATGCCGAAGAGCCGACAGTTGAGATTGTTCCAGGCTCGCAGTTCGTACACGCGGCCGCGCCTTTACCGCTCCACGTGCCTGCAGGACACGGTTTAGCGCTTGTCGAGCCAGTCTTGTCGACGAATGATCCCGGTGGACTCGGTGTACACTTGCTAGATCCGGCGATCGCAAACGTTCCCGCCTTGCACTTGGTCGGCTCGGAGGCGCCGTTCGTACACACGCTTCCAGCAGGACACTTGGTGCATTCCTTGGACCCCTTCTTGTTGGCGAAGCTACCCGGTGGACACTTAGTGCAGGCGCTTAACCCAGCTCGATCAGCAATGCTTCCTGCCGGGCACTGGGTGCATGCCGAAGAGCCGACAGTTGAGATTGTTCCAGGCTCGCAGTTCGTACACGCGGCCGCGCCTTTACCGCTCCACGTGCCTGCAGGACACGGTTTAGCGCTTGTCGAGCCAGTCTTGTCGACGAATGATCCCGGTGGACTCGGTGTACACTTGCTAGATCCGGCGATCGCAAACGTTCCCGCCTTGCACTTGGTCGGCTCGGAGGCGCCGTTCGTACACACGCTTCCAGCAGGACACTTGGTGCATTCCTTGGACCCCTTCTTGTTGCGAAGCTACCCGGTGGACACTTAGTGCAGGCGCTTAACCCGCTCGTCAGCAATGCTTCCTGCCGGGCACTGGGTGCATGCCGAAGAGCCGACAGTTGAGATTGTTCCAGGCTCGCAGTTCGTACACGCGGCCGCGCCTTTACCGCTCCACGTGCCTGCAGGACACGGTTTAGCGCTTGTCGAGCCAGTCTTGTCGACGAATGATCCCGGTGGACTCGGTGTACACTTGCTAGATCCGGCGATCGCAAACGTTCCCGCCTTGCACTTGGTCGGCTCGGAGGCGCCGTTCGTACACACGCTTCCAGCAGGACACTTGGTGCATTCCTTGGACCCCTTCTTGTTGGCGAAGCTACCCGGTGGACACTTAGTGCAGGCGCTTAACCCAGCTCGGTCAGCAATGCTTCCTGCCGGGCACTGGGTGCATGCCGAAGAGCCGACAGTTGAGATTGTTCCAGGCTCGCAGTTCGTACACGCGGCCGCGCCTTTACCGCTCCACGTGCCTGCAGGACACGGTTTAGCGCTTGTCGAGCCAGTCTTGTCGACGAATGATCCCGGTGGACTCGGTGTACACTTGCTAGATCCGGCGATCGCAAACGTTCCCGCCTTGCACTTGGTCGGCTCGGAGGCGCCGTTCGTACACACGCTTCCAGCAGGACACTTGGTGCATTCCTTGGACCCCTTCTTGTTGGCGAAGCTACCCGGTGGACACTTAGTGCAGGCGCTTAACCCAGCTCGATCAGCAATGCTTCCTGCCGGGCACTGGGTGCATGCCGAAGAGCCGACAGTTGAGATTGTTCCAGGCTCGCAGTTCGTACACGCGGCCGCGCCTTTACCGCTCCACGTGCCTGCAGGACACGGTTTAGCGCTTGTCGAGCCAGTCTTGTCGACGAATGATCCCGGTGGACTCGGTGTACACTTGCTAGATCCGGCGATCGCAAACGTTCCCGCTTGCACTTGGTGGCTCGGAGGCGCCGTTCGTACACACGCTTCCAGCAGGACACTTGGTGCATTCCTTGGACCCCTTCTTGTTGCGAAGCTACCCGGTGGACACTTAGTGCAGGCGCTTAACCCAGCTCGATCAGCAATGCTTCCTGCCGGGCACTGGGTGCATGCCGAAGAGCCGACAGTTGAGATTGTTCCAGGCTCGCAGTTCGTACACGCGGCCGCGCCTTTACCGCTCCACGTGCCTGCAGGACACGGTTTAGCGCTTGTCGAGCCAGTCTTGTCGACGAATGATCCCGGTGGACTCGGTGTACACTTGCTAGATCCGGCGATCGCAAACGTTCCCGCCTTGCACTTGGTCGGCTCGGAGGCGCCGTTGTACACACGCTTCCAGCAGGACACTTGGTGCATTCCTTGGACCCCTTCTTGTTGCGAAGCTACCCGGTGGACACTTAGTGCAGGCGCTTAACCCAGCTCGGTCAGCAATGCTTCCTGCCGGGCACTGGGTGCATGCCGAAGAGCCGACAGTTGAGATTGTTCCAGGCTCGCAGTTCGTACACGCGGCCGCGCCTTTACCGCTCCACGTGCCTGCAGGACACGGTTTAGCGCTTGTCGAGCCAGTCTTGTCGACGAATGATCCCGGTGGACTCGGTGTACACTTGCTAGATCCGGCGATCGCAAACGTTCCCGCCTTGCACTTGGTCGGCTCGGAGGCGCCGTTCGTACACACGCTTCCAGCAGGACACTTGGTGCATTCCTTGGACCCCTTCTTGTTGGCGAAGCTACCCGGTGGACACTTAGTGCAGGCGCTTAACCCAGCTCGATCAGCAATGCTTCCTGCCGGGCACTGGGTGCATGCCGAAGAGCCGACAGTTGAGATTGTTCCAGGCTCGCAGTTCGTACACGCGGCCGCGCCTTTACCGCTCCACGTGCCTGCAGGACACGGTTTAGCGCTTGTCGAGCCAGTCTTGTCGACGAATGATCCCGGTGGACTCGGTGTACACTTGCTAGATCCGGCGATCGCAAACGTTCCCGCCTTGCACTTGGTCGGCTCGGAGGCGCCGTTCGTACACACGCTTCCAGCAGGACACTTGGTGCATTCCTTGGACCCCTTCTTGTTTGCGAAGCTACCCGGTGGACACTTAGTGCAGGCGCTTAACCCAGCTCGGTCAGCAATGCTTCCTGCCGGGCACTGGGTGCATGCCGAAGAGCCGACAGTTGAGATTGTTCCAGGCTCGCAGTTCGTACACGCGGCCGCGCCTTTACCGCTCCACGTGCCTGCAGGACACGGTTTAGCGCTTGTCGAGCCAGTCTTGTCGACGAATGATCCCGGTGGACTCGGTGTACACTTGCTAGATCCGGCGATCGCAAACGTTCCCGCCTTGCACTTGGTGGGCTCGGAGGCGCCGTTCGTACACACGCTTCCAGCAGGACACTTGGTGCATTCCTTGGACCCCTTCTTGTTGGCGAAGCTACCCGGTGGACACTTAGTGCAGGCGCTTAACCCAGCTCGATCAGCAATGCTTCCTGCCGGGCACTGGGTGCATGCCGAAGAGCCGACAGTTGAGATTGTTCCAGGCTCGCAGTTCGTACACGCGGCCGCGCCTTTACCGCTCCACGTGCCTGCAGGACACGGTTTAGCGCTTGTCGAGCCAGTCTTGTCGACGAATGATCCCGGTGGACTCGGTGTACACTTGCTAGATCCGGCGATCGCAAACGTTCCCGCCTTGCACTTGGTCGGCTCGGAGGCGCCGTTCGTACACACGCTTCCAGCAGGACACTTGGTGCATTCCTTGGACCCCTTCTTGTTTGCGAAGCTACCCGGTGGACACTTAGTGCAGGCGCTTAACCCAGCTCGATCAGCAATGCTTCCTGCCGGGCACTGGGTGCATGCCGAAGAGCCGACAGTTGAGATTGTTCCAGGCTCGCAGTTCGTACACGCGGCCGCGCCTTTACCGCTCCACGTGCCTGCAGGACACGGTTTAGCGCTTGTCGAGCCAGTCTTGTCGACGAATGATCCCGGTGGACTCGGTGTACACTTGCTAGATCCGGCGATCGCAAACGTTCCCGCCTTGCACTTGGTCGGCTCGGAGGCGCCGTTCGTACACACGCTTCCAGCAGGACACTTGGTGCATTCCTTGGACCCCTTCTTGTTTGCGAAGCTACCCGGTGGACACTTAGTGCAGGCGCTTAACCCAGCTCGATCAGCAATGCTTCCTGCCGGGCACTGGGTGCATGCCGAAGAGCCGACAGTTGAGATTGTTCCAGGCTCGCAGTTCGTACACGCGGCCGCGCCTTTACCGCTCCACGTGCCTGCAGGACACGGTTTAGCGCTTGTCGAGTCAGTCTTGTCGACGAATGATCCCGGTGGACTCGGTGTACACTTGCTAGATCCGGCGATCGCAAACGTTCCCGCCTTGCACTTGGTCGGCTCGGAGGCGCCGTTCGTACACACGCTTCCAGCAGGACACTTGGTGCATTCCTTGGACCCCTTCTTGTTTGCGAAGCTACCCGGTGGACACTTAGTGCAGGCGCTTAACCCAGCTCGGTCAGCAATGCTTCCTGCCGGGCACTGGGTGCATGCCGTTATGCCACTCGTGCTGTAAGAGCTGAATGTTCCTGGGTTGCAGACAATGCAGTTTTGATTTCCTTCTTGGTATTTGTAGCTTCCAGCAGGGCATGGCACGCAGAGGTTATTTGTTGTCACGCTTTTTTGATGGCCTACGGGACACCTTGGTATACAGTCATATCTTTGGCTACCTTTTTTATCATTAAAAGTTGGTGATTTGATTTTGACGTTGCGACACTCTTTGCAGGCCATACTGTCGTATGGTTTATCGCAGTCAGTGCACTCTTTGTGACAATTAGGTTTGCAAATACCGTTTTTCAAGGTATAGTTTGCATTTTTGCATAGTTTTCTTTTTGTGACGACTAAGTTGAGAAAAGAAAAAACTTTGTAGCCTTTTCTAGAGTGCATCGAAAGTCTGGACACGCGAGTTCGCTGGACTCCATGCACCGTGCTGTTAGGAGGCTTTTCTTCGTTTAAAATATTTCGCAAAAACTGTTGCGTCACAGTTTTTGGCAGTTTGTCTTTCAAGTTGGCGAAAGTTTCACGTTTGACCAGGGCCCCATCGGCGCCACCAGCTGCAGCGCCACCAGCTGCAGCGCCACCATCTCTTGGGTTTCGTTGCCCATATTCCGCTGTCGTCTTTCCGCTGGTGGCATCCAAGCTGAGGGTGAGCAAAATGAATGCCACTGACGCAAGTCTCATTTTCCGCAGTTGTCGGAAGTTGCAGATTGTTCCAGTTGATCGATTCACTGTTGTGTTTCTGAAGACTGAAGTTGTTTACGAGCTAGCTTAAAGGTACCGGAAAAGAACTACGTCTTTTATTGCGATAAGTTCTTAGCAGAAAAAAAATTAAATTGAATAAATCGATTCCTACTGACTATCCCGCTAGCTGAGTTTCCTACAGCCAGTTTTTTTCCGATTTGAATTGCAGCAAAACTCGACAGGAATGTTGGACGCGGTCAAATTTCAAGTCGATCTGCGTTTTCTGCCGAACTTCTGTCTGCCAATAAGTTGCTTTTCCAACGTTTTTTCTTTGCTGGTTGCCAGCGGAATATTTTTGAAACTTTTAACTACAAGTTTATTGAAATTCCAAAGGTTTTTTTGTTTTATCTGTTTTTTAATTTTTTTTATTTTCGTAGATTTTTTGCCTGGTATACATGTAAGTACAACTTTGGTGCATTGCATGATACTACATCGCGTGATTTTAGTAAGACCTTAGTAATTTGTAGATTTTAGTAAGAAAAATAATGCGTGCAGTACGGAAAAAATACAATCGATATGATTTGGCTAGCCATCGGTTGAGTACGTGTACTCAGAAAACTGCATAGTCCAAGAATTCGATGACATCCGTCTTTACATGCCTCTAATGCATGTGCATGTTGACGGTTGATGGCCTTGTCTTGCTCCGCAAAGCAATTCTTGCTGGACCGCATGTAACACACGATGCATTATGGTAAATTCCTGCTAAATTTACATCCTGGTAGAACCTACACGAACCTACGTGAAATACAGATATTGTATATTGTACTTACAGTACCCCGTATGCATTAAGCCTGTAATATCCACGAAATTAAGCTCTACGTGTCTACCAGTGCCATATTAGGGTGCTCTCCAGTACGTGAACATGCAAAACTTTCTTTGCTGAGAATGCTGTATGGAATGTGGCTCAAAATCAACTAGTAAGGCTGTCGCGCATTCCATTGTTTGCGTAAATTTACAAAAGTTTCAACGTACGAGCGTACATATGAAACATGCATGAACACAGACAGCGCGTTAGTGTCCGGATTCTCAGGTACTAAATTTCTAAAACAATGAACAGAAGTTTTTAACTTAAGCTGTATTTCTATGGGTTGGTTAAAATTATTTTAATTTATTAGCTTCCGATTTTTGTCTCTCGATAGGAAGTCAGTTCTGTGGTGTACATGTAATTTACTCGTAATTTGTATACAGAAGTACTGAAGCATTATGCATGCATGTATACATAAAAGTGCAGATCGTTACAAACAAGGACTAAATCTTTGCTCGCATTGTCTTTGAACGTATATACTGTTGTATTTTTATTCATACTTTTCCATGTCTGTTATGTTTTCTGCTCCGACCTGGAGCTGCTACATTTAAGTAAGAAGGCAATGGTTCGCTTAAGCGGTTCGAGCTATCGTATTGCTCCGGTTGATTAACTCCTCTTGGGATTCATTTTGTAAAAACTTTATTATAAAATAATAGGTTGTGCCCTAGACAACAAAATATTGGGCTGCGGCATACTCTGTGTCTTCTCTGTTAATATACAACAATGGGAGATAATACATAAGGTACTAGAGGTAAACAATAAGCAAAATCACGATATTTATCGTGATATCGTGTACCGTGTGTATAGACTTATTGTCACTATCGTTTAGCATACTCGACTAGAAGCATTGTTTAACGCTTGTAGCTATATGAATCTGCCATACTTGTAGTTATAATAACATAGGCGCGGTTTTATATACTAAAGGCTTGTTTACTTGCCTTCTCTCTCCGCCTCACTCCGCCACGGTTCTAGCTACGCCTTCGCCAGCCTCAGCCACGCCACTTCCACTGTCTGTTCGAGCTCGATCGCTACGAGCACCGCCACCGTACGTTCACCGCCATCACTTCGTCACCGTTGCCTCAAACTCATCGACCCACTCTGCCTTCTACCATCTAACTTATTGTTGTGTAGCCGCCAGTGCATCGTTTGCGAATTCAACTAGTACTTTGACCTATCTCTGTTAACCGCCCAGGACGGAATTAATAATAGCAAACCTAACTGTCCTCTCATACGTTACAATAAACAAAGTCTGCGGCCATTGCCCGCATCAGTTGCCATTACTGCCAAGTGCTACCGCTACAGAATTGCCTCGGCCGTATTTGTCTTCGTCGATTATCGAGGCCGCCACATTAACACAGAGCCCGTTGCATTAAAGCCCATTAAAGAACCAACTTAAAATTTACGCTTGTGTGAAATCGGCTGCTGAGCTGGATCGTAGACTTATTCAAATTAAATAAATTAACCGCTACACCAGATAAGACTTCCGTCTTAATCGTCACATTATTATCACGTTATATCCAGCAAGCTTCAGCTGATATTTCACACCGTCAGATATGAAATTTACAAGCAGTTAGAATTATTAGGAAAAAAGATATAAATAAATAATAAAAAAAATAAAGTTAATGTATGCTATTCATTTTGCTTCGTTTTAGGTATTAGCTAGAAACATTTTTAATGCTACACCGGATTTAGTAAATGTACGAGTTTAATTTAAAACAGTACTATAAGGGCCGATCGGCTCTTCTGGAGGCCCCGTGGTAAATTCGAGGCTGTTTGAGCTTTCTGTGTGAGGTTGTGTGGGCGCACTCGCGGAGTCAGCTAGTTCGCGACTATGCGGCTATCTTACCAGTACGTACCATATACCAAGTCGTCGACGGCCTCGACCGGCGACCTGCTCAATGCGACGGCGCCACTGTGATGAATAACCTTTGTTTCCTTTCCTGCAATTACTTTTTCTATAATTAAATATTTTTTATAAAGTGTAAATTTACAGTATGTGGTGAGAAAGTATAAGTATGTGGTGACTGCGGGCTGCAACACAAGTCATTATTAACATTACGCTACTACTACACTATGTGACAATAATTTTAATTTAAACACGATTTAATATGCATTCATGTTCTAAAATCTAGGCCCTACATACATGATAATTTTTACTATTACAACCTGTTGGTGTTGGTTTTTATTATTTATGAAAAGCTTCAGAACATGTTTTATTTTAGAAGCCAAGCTTATGAAGCAACTATTTCTCCTGATTAAATTGTTAGGCCTATTAAAGTGTTTATCAAATATAAGTAGAACATAGCTATATAGTATGGTAAAAACAAGTGAATTTTTTAACTCAGATATTAATATTAGTCAAAATCATTTGACTGAGATCATAATAAATGAGTCAACATATTATAGTGAGGGCTCTATTGAAATTTTGAAAGTTTTTTTGCTATTTTTTATAAATTACAATTTACAACAGCTTTCTACTAACCTATATTAACCAATATGTCCCATTATTATTTATAGAGAAAAAAATGGCTTTGCCTGCCTATATATTTCTTATTATTAGGCCTACTAACAGCTATTAAGCCTTTATTGCTTAAAGACCATAGTTTGACCCTAATGCTATGCTTCTAATATTATATAGTAAAAAAATTATACCTAGTAAAAGTAGCATGGCTGCTATTTTTATTATTTATTTACTTTTATGAATATATTGATGAAGTGAAGTTTTTGACATTCTTTCATTTTACTCTACCCATATCCTAACTGATTATTTGCCTCAATTTTGTTATATGATACCCAATGAAAAATATAAGTGAAAATTGAAATAAACATAGCCATGATAGTATAAATGCTACAATTTTAGCTTACTAGATCACAATCCTTATATCCACTTTCATTATTTGATGTCTTCAATGAAGAATTTGTTAAAATGTATCATAAAATGAAAGACAATGAAAGGTATAAAAGACAAAGCAAAAATGAGAGAGAATAGTAAGAATTGGATGTAGCCAGGCAAGAATCCTATAATTGTAGCTATAATTATACCTTACATTCACTTTTGTTATATGATGCCCTCAATAGAAAATTTGCTAAGAATGCATTATAAAATGAAAGTGAGGGGGGTAGATAGAAGCAAAAATTTGTCAAATTAGAAGAGCCAGATAAATTGCATTTTACTACTTTGGCTAGAAAATAGAAAGAAATAGGTGTGATAGTATTAACAAATTGTCTCTTATTTTCATTTCTATCCCTTCACTTTTGTTTTATGATTTATTAGTAGTAGTCTTCATTGAGGGCATTGTATAATGAAAGTGAATATAAGGATTTTGCTTTATTAAGGTATGATTGTAGCATTTTTGCAATCATGGCTATGTCTATTTTAATTCTTACTATTTTACTATTTTACTTTGTTATCATATAACAAAATTGACACAACAATATGGGTATTATAAAGCAAAAGAATGCTAAGCTTTTATGTTATATTTCTTATTTATTAGGTAACTAATTATTAAAATACAAAGATATAAACTTATAATTATTAATGAAACCATTAGATTATGAATATGTGGCAAGGCAGTTATATTGAGTTTTGGTCATAGATATCCAAAAACATAATTTTAAATGTTTAGTAAAAGGTTGAAGGATTAAAACAGATGATATATTTTGAAGTTATTAAACTTAACTTATTTTCAATGTGGCTAGCCAACAACTTGCCCTTAGGCCTTGAATTTATTTGGCTATAGGTATTTTGCTTTAATACATGAGGTTTAAACAAAAAAGCAAATAAAAAAATCATTTAATATTAAGGGGCTATCAATACTAAATAAAAGAATTAATCAAGTTTACTATTTAGGCTTATGAAAACTAGCCTTAGTCATTATTTGACTAGAAGATTAATATATAATTAGCAAATTAAAAAATAGCATATGATCAATTCACCTTTTTTTCTAGATTATTCAACTGGCAAGCTATACTATAAACTAAGCAACTAAATTGGACAAAGTATCCAGGTCTTTAGATAAAATAATTTGGCCATTTTGCTAAAAATTGTATAACCATATAATTTTTGCTATAGTAAAAAAGTTGTTCATTTTATTGTAATGCTTTATTAGATTCAAAATCTATTAAATCCCTTTGATATTCCAATTCTCTTGAGAGTTGGTTGACCCTATACTATTTTGTTTTAAAAGTTGATTTATTTACTTGCTAGTTCAAAAAATTAGAAAATAAATCCTAGGAAAAACCATTATTAGATACCATATAAACATAATTTTTTGCATTTTTACTCATAATAACAATTTAGGCTAGGGGTTGGCAAACTTTTTATATTGATGGCCAGATATAGGAGTCATACTATAAAGTTGTTGTAGCGTTAAGTTTGATCATAAGTTGGAACTTTTACACTGTAGAGATAAGAGCTAAGAATGATCTTATCTTACAATGGCTTTATAGAATTGGCCCACATACTATAGGATGGGAAGATAAGATGGAATAGAAGAGAGGAAAGAAGAGAATAGAGATTAGAAAGAGGAGAGCTAAGAAGAGTTACAAATCTTAAGTAGGCCAGATTGCTATTATGAAGTTTCAAAGGACTCCAGGGTGGGACCATAGGTTTAGACTTATTTTTTGTCAACTTATGAATTTCATTATTCTTGTTTTTTAAAGACTATCTAGACCTATCATTTCTGATAACAATTAATATGTTGCTCATATATACTAAAGGCTTATTTTATATTAGTTTAACTGTTTGAATAAATGAATATAGTAGGCCTTCTAACAGTTTAAATTTTATTGATTCAGTTGCTTTACTCAGAGCCATGGTGATTTATTAGCTTGATATTTTATAAAATTGCATTACACCGCATGCATTTTTGCAGATGGCTACTGTAGAAGACTTGCTTGACCTGGGCAGCGAAGCTCCAGTGCCCAACATATCGGAAGTCAGCTTAAATGTGAGTTTTCTATAAACTTTTTTTCAAGGTAAATAAACGCTTAGAATTTAGGCAGTCAGAGGCCATGCAAATGTGCAACTTGGCGACAAACTTTAGCCTGATCAGCAGCAGCCGAGTATCGATCTGTTGATGATGGATACTGGAGAGCAGGTTTGTCATTGATTGATAGGGGGATCACAATGCTGCATCATCTGTTGTCTTTAGAGCACCGTGTTAGCTATAGCTAGTCTGGATCTAAGTTATGCGCACCAGTTCACTCGAAAATGCAAGTTCAATATTTTTTACAAAAATTTTATCAAGACACCGCAAAATCATCGATACTCTTGCATTATTCTTGTGCGTTGTGCTAAAAATAGGCCCTGGGCTGCACTGGATACGGGGCTGATAGGCTTTTGCTAATCGGTCCAATCTAGCCTGTGAGCGCACTCTATTGATTTGGCTTCAACGCCTTGCCTTCTGTCCCTGCGTGCGCTCGGCCTCGCACTCATGTACTGAAGGCGCCTCCCTTGCCCTGCTCTCCTCCCTAAACTGCCATTCTTTGAGACTGAAAGAAAGCAAGCAAGAAATACTGCTTCTAACCGAGTAACCAAGTGCTCAAACAGTTTTTTTATGCGGCGCAAATCCCGCTGTTGGGGAACGGGGCGTGCCCGGCTTTCTTCGCCTCTTCTGGGAGAGTTGGGCAGGGCAGGAATTCACCGCGACTGCATGGTAGCTTCTGTGGCTGCCTGCCAGTTTCAAAAGTCTGCTTATTTTGCTCTCGGCCCCGCGCTCTCTCGCCCTCGGTTTTCGACTTGCATGGCTTTGTACTGCTTCTGCTGTTGCTGTTTGCTGCTTTTGCGCCCTTTTTGTTGCGGGGCGAGGCTCCGGGATCTCTGAGCGCGTATTTAAGCGAACTCCCGCGCTCTTGTAAGAAAATTGCTCCACTCTTCTGCTGTACAAGCAAATCAAATTGACCAGCCTGAGTGCCGCCCCATCACTGGGGGATGATTTTCTAACCCGACCCCGCTGTTCTAGTCTGGCTAGAGGCCCGCGCCGCGCACCTGCACGCATCGCCACCAGCAAAAATCTCCGACTTTCTTTGCGCGCTCGCCAGCGTGCGTAAGTTTTGCGACAGTCTGTGTTGCGTTTCTTTAAGGGCGCCGTTCTGTCGGCCGCTACGGTACTGCACTTATACCCTGTACTCCTGCACTAAAACTTGCATTTTCTCTGACTGTACTTTAAACTAAAAACTATTTCTTTACTACACCAAATTGTGCGCGTTGTTTCCTTAACTTTTGCACCTGGACTGTATTTTTAATTCAACAAATGATTGAATAAAACTTTGAAATCAGAAATTTTATTTGGCACTTCTTGCACCTTTTTTACTGTCTGTTAGTCATAAAGTTTTGCAATGTGGGCGTAGCTTTGTACTTGTGCTAGGTCTATTGAATAAACTGGCTTTTGCATGCCTACATGTCGCCTCTGGGACAGATGGGAGACTCTGGGACAGTTAATTAGACTCTGAGACAGGTGGGGAGACTGGGGCAGTTAGGAGACTCTGGGGCAGGTGGGAGACTCTGAAACAGATGTAGAGACTCTGAGGCAGGTTGGGAGACTCTGGGGCAGGTGGGAGTCTCCGGGGCAGGGTGGGGACTCTGGGGCAGGTGGGAGACTCCGGGGTAGGTGGGAGACTCCGGGGCAGGTTGGGAGACTCTGGGGCAGGTGGGAGTCTCTGGGGCAGGGTGGGGACTCTGGGGCAGGTGGGAGACTCCGGGGTAGGTGGGAGACTCCGGGGCAGGTTGGGAGACTCTGGGACAGGTGGGAGACTCCGGGGCAGGTGGGAGACTGAAACAGATGTAGAGACTCTGGGGCAGGTTGGGAGACTCTGGGGCAGGTGGGAGACTTCGGGGCAGGTGGGGACTCTGGGGCAGGTGGGGAGACTCTGGGACAGATGGGAGACTCTGGGACAGTTAATTAGACTCTGGGACAGTTAATTAGACTCTGGGACAGCTAATTAGACTCTGCGACAGTTAATTAGACTCTGGGACAGTTAATTAGACTCTGGGACAGTTAATTAGACTCTGGGACAGTTAATTAGACTCTGGGACAGTTAATTAGACTCTGGGCCAGTTAATTAGACTCTGGGACAGTTAATTAGACTCTGGGACAAGTGGGGAGACTCTGGGACAGGTGGGGAGACTCTAGGCAGGTGGAGAGACTAGGGCAGTTAGGAGACTCTGGAACTCGTGGGGAGACTCTTGGGCAGGTTGGGAGACTCGGGCAGGTGGGGAGACTCGGGCAGGTGGGGAGACTCGGGCAGGTGGGGAGACTCGGGCAGGTGGGGGACTCTGGGGCAGGTGGGGAGACTCTGGGGCAGGTGGGGAGACTCGGGCAGGTGGGGGACTCTGGGGCAGGTGGGGAGACTCGGGCAGGTGGGGGACTCTGGGGCAGGTGGGGAGACTCGGGCAGGTGGGGGACTCTGGGGCAGCTGGGGAGACTCGGGCAGGTGGGGAGACTGGGGCAGGTGGGAGACTCTGGGGCAGCTGGGGAGACTCGGGAGGTGGGAGACTCGGGCAGGTGGGAGACTCTGGGGCAGGTGGGGAGACTCTGGGGCAGGTGGGGAGACTCGGGCAGGTGGGAGACTCTGGGGCAGCTGGGGAGACTCGGGCAGGTGGGGAGACTCGGGCAAGTGGGAGACTGGGGCAGGTGGGGAGACTCAGAAACCTAAAATTTGTACAGATCCACTTGTTCACTGCACACTTTGGTGGGCCAGTTTTTTCTTAATTTTACATCCGTCGTCTTCTTATATACTAAAACTGAAAAGTTGTGTAGCCATTTGCTAAATGACTTTCATTCCTTATCTTTATCTGACTATCCAACTTTCTAGCCCGCTCAGCATTTCCTATGTCGTCAGTGTCTTGTCTAATCTGAGAAAATGTTTACCAATCTAGGCCGGCAATCGCGGACTCGACGCGTTAGAGAAACCAGTTGCCAAGGTAAACAAATTGGATGGTGACGATGTTACTATGGTGTGGTTATTATTATTTTATACCTAATAAGTGTATTGTGTTGCAATATTATCTTGATGGACTCGATGTGCGCACTGGAGTTTTCATTACTGCCGGTTTTGAGGCGGTGCCGGGCGGTTAATCAGCTGTTGATTCTCAAGTGTTTCTCTGTCCATTCCGGTATTGCGCAGTGCCTCCGTCTGTCTGTATCAATTATATGTATCGGCACTGGGCAGCTATCTATTTAATTTAGTCCACAAGCAGTGCCTTTTTTATTCGGCTCTGCTATAGTCCCGGCTGCCGCTTGATTCGCAGCCTCGCACCAGTGGTTTCTTACCGGTAATCGGTCTTCATCCGGCCTTGACCCTCGGTGTCGTGTTGTCTGTCTCACCCATTCAATAAGCGATTGTGAAGGCACTTTTTATTCATCCAATTGCCTGTCGGTGTCGGTCTTGACTGATTCTGGTGTTGCCGCGACAAGCAGGCTCGCAGAACCCGCAATGCATTCGCTATGCCGCGGCCGCGTCGAATTGCAGAGACAGTCGGCCGCATCGACAGACCGACAGTCGGAGGAGGACTCGGCCAGCTTAGCCTCCGCCGCTACCTACACTGTGCGCACCGAGCCGCAGCTCCGGCCCGGTGGCACCTTCACATTGCGCAAGTCCCGGCTCAGACAGCCGACCCCGCTGCAGCCAGGCATGCCCATCTCCTCGGGCGCCTCCCAGCTGGCCAAGTCCACCCCGAACCTGTTGGCCGCCGAGGACAAGCCGCCCAAGGCCAGGCCTAAGCAGCCGCCGGCTTCCCTCTCCCCCGCTGATGGCACCCTGTCCAAGGCCAAGTCCCGCTCCGTCACCAGCCTGCCCGCCGGCCACCGCAGCCGAACGGTGCCGCCAGGCCGCAGTCCGATCTCGCCGAAGAACTACCCGGTGCACAGTTGCACCGGCGCCGCCAGTCGCCGAGGCTCCGAGTCGCGCCACCCCAGCGGCGGCGGCAGCGGAGAGCGGATGATTGACGCGCCGCCGCGCATCGAGACTCGGGGCTCCCGGCAGCGCCAGCGTCAGCAGCAGTTGTACGGCACCAAGCCGCCTTGGGCCACGGACGAAGACTTCGAGGCTGACTGGACAACGTCCGCTCGGCCGTTTTATCCCGCTGGTGACGCTTCTTCTGCAGGCGGTAGCGGCGAGCCCGTGCGAATGCGCCGGCTGAAGGCGGCCCGCGAGCTGTACAAGTCTCCTCAAAGCCGCAGCCAGTACTCCGGCAGCGTTGACAACCTGCTCAGGCAGGCCGAGTCTGAGGCGGCCGTCTCGTCCTCGGCAAACGCATCGACCTCGCCAAGCCCAACCAGGCAGAGTCCCTCCAGGCAGCAGCAGCATCTCAACAGGCGCAAGGCGCAGCAGCAGCAGCAGCACGGAAGAGCCGTCCCGACCTCGGAGACAACGGCCAGCCAAACGCCTCGCAGCCTGACGCGGAGCGAGCCGGACCTGCGGCGCTCCCTGTCCGATGACAGCCTCAACGGGGAGGAAGCTGCTGCTGTCAAACACGGTGACGAAGCTGGCGTCACGTGCGGAACTTCTCCGCCTGTCCGCAAAGCCAACGCGTCCACCGTTACCTCGCCCGTGCAGACGGAGGCTGCGCAGTCGGTGACGCACGCTACGCAGACGGTGCCAGACCCGCAGCCGTCCAGCCAGCAGCAGGCAGTCTCGCCTATGGGCGGCGGCTACTCGACCAGCCTGCAGTTCTCTCCCCCCGCCGCCAAGCGCCAGACCTTCAACCGCACCAAGATGGCGCCTGGTCTCCGGCCGGCTGCGGACAAGAAATACCAACCGGCGCCGCGGGTTCAGCCCTCGATCATTCGGCCAGCCAACGCTGGCAAGCAGCAGAGCAGGCAGCACAAGGCCGGCCGCGAGCCGAGCCAGAGCAACACGACCACCTCCGGCTACCGCAGCGGCGGCAGCTCGCCGCAGCGTCCGCCGCAGCTGGCGCCGCAGAAAATTCGGCACGAACGTCAGCGGAGCATGGACGAAGACTCGCTCACCGAGGACGCCTCGGCGGACACGGAGTTTATTCGTCCGGAACAGGCGGCCAAACCTCGGCCGGCCGATGTCGTGGACGGCGCGCTCCGCCACCTGCAGGCCGGCCAGCAGGTGAGTTTCGTGCACGAAAGAAACAGCGCGGCGCACTTTGTGCTCACTCAGCCGGTCGATCAGGTGGTGGCTGCCTCCAGCAGCGGAGGAGACGCGCACACGGACAGCGCCAGTAGGGTTGGGCCCCTGCACCCGCCGGCTATTGCACACTTTGGCAGGCGATTGCGCACTCAGAACTCTGCCGGCTCCCTTGACGAAGATGAGGCCGCGGTGGCCGAGAATTTAGCTCCCTCCTCTCACGATGGAACCTCGCAGGACGGCACCAGCCTGGAGGATGAGGCGGCGGGGGCGGCCGCTACCGAGTACGGACACCAGCCGCAGGCGCAGCCAAGGCCGCCTCTGAAGATCGAGCACCCCTACAAGAAAGTGGTGCTGGTTCGAAAGCCGCAGAGGCACAGCAGCGGGCCCGGCTCAGATAAGAGCTTCAGCAACTCCAGCGATGTGATGGTCCTACCTGACAAGGTGCGCAAGGATCGCTCGGTGACTGATATCAATCTTGACGAGATTTTCGGCACCAGTCCCGCGCCCAGGCCCAGCGAGAAGCTGCCGGAGGACCACGAGGTGAACCAGCGCATCCAGTACTGGCTGAAGAAGAACATCTACTTCCAGACCAGCGAGCCGGAGGCGGCTCAACACCAGCAGCCGGTAATGGAGGTGCTGGTGCAACAGGAGGAGGATGCTCCGGCATCGGAAGACCCAGCAGCTGGGCCTGTTGTATCCAGCGTGGAGTACCCGATACGCAAGTTTCAGCCGCTGAGGTTCGGCTACATCAGCCCCGGAGTGTCGCCCGCCGCGCCTGCCGAAACCGCCTCGGACGAAGACGCGGATGCTAACGAGGAGTTGGACGCTGAGCCCAGCTTTGAGGTGTTGATGCACACGCTGATCTACCCAGAGCCCGACCGTCAGGCACGAGACGCCGCCGAGCAGCAGCAGCAGCAGCCAGAGTCGTTCTGGTACGCTGGGAACTCGTCGCCAAGGAATCTGTCCTACACCTACAATGCTGCGCCCAGCGACTCAAATCCCATTCGCACCGGGAAAGTGCGCGCACTGGCCAGCCGCTTCCAGGAGCAGCAGCAGCCAGCCGAGTCTCGAGCCGCCTACCATCAGCAGCTTCGCAGGACACCGGCGCCGCCTCAGCAGCAGCAGCAGCCACCGGCTCAGCCTTCATCATCGCACGACGCCATCGTTAATCAGCTCCGCCGGTATCAGCAGCAAACTCAGCAGCAGCAGCAGCAGCAACCGCCGCCTTCGCAGGGACGGCCTCCGGTGACGTCGAGCTCAAAGCCGACAGCCAGCGGGTCGGACTCCAAGACGTTCTACTTTGGTGACAAGTCGCTGGTGAGCAAGCGCGAAGAGCGCGAACACTGGGCCAGCCGGTACTTCAATCGGCCCAATATTGAAATCATCGGCCGGCTGGGCACCGACACGGACGCCAGCCAGGTAAATTAAGGTCACGTGGTCAGTTCTAGCCTGTCAGATTAGCTAGCTTACGAGCATTGTCAAACATATCATTGTTGTCTGTGCATACGTTTCTTTGTCTTTCTCAAATGTTGCACTTACCTATCGTTGGTACTTTTGTGCCATCACACACCTGTCCTGAGAGTTTTATTCTGTGTGTAGTTTAGCTATATATGCATATACGATATTGCCTCACTGTGTTGACACCGCTGTCTGTCTCTACACTCTACTGTCATATCGATCAATGCGCAATAGCACTCAGTACCAGTGCGGACACGCCCTGTGCCTGAGCTGTCTACCTGTCCTTACTGTGCAGCAATACAATATTTTTGGGTGTGGCTGTGGTTATCCAAGCATACCCAATCTGATCAGGTCTCTGCATTCTGTCTTCTTTGTGGGCTGGCTTTACTAATTACAGGGACTTTTAATTAGCGTCCCGGTTTCTATTTTGTATTATCAAAGAAAGGAATGCGGCTTAGTGATTCATGGCTCGTGTATATAATTTATAGTAGTCTGCCTGTCTGCTACAGATTGCTGACGGCAGATCGGGGTGTCTGGTAGAATTCTTTCTTCAGCAATCTTTGTGTTCCAAATTCTCTCTGTCTGGGACTGTACAGTCGGATCCTCTCGCTGACTTCTTGCTCACGCCTCTCTGCCCTGCCGGATTAGATTGCGGGGAGTCGCTCTTGGCCTTCTGCAGTTCCCCGCGTTCATCCCTTTCTATCTTTTCCCTTCTCCCCTCCTCTTCCCCAATAAGTCGGGCCGTTCCCTGTGCCCCATCGGGGCCAGCAGTTATGACTCACTCAGGCCGCCAAGGCCTCTTAGCTTGCACTGCGCATTAGTAAGGGCTGGGCGCACTCGATGCTAGCGCGGTACCGACAGTGTGGTATTGCCCGCTTGTTATTTTACGATCGTATGCTGATTCAAATTTTATTAAGTGCTACCTACCTCTCATTTGAGAGTTTGTATTGAAGTGCCTCTGTACGTGCGTACGAGGTATAGATGTGCGGTGTTGGCTGTTCAGTGCATTCCCGGGGTGCTCATTTCAGCCAAATCCCTAATACGCCCAAAACTTCCCTACACTGTCACTTCTCACGTACTGCAGGATCTGCTCTACCCATATCTATGTGCATTGTTTGTTCTTAAGAAAACTTTACTGCAGCATTTTTTGGTTTCAATGCGCATTTGCGCACTACACTACTGGAATAAGTAGAAATAATTGCGTTCTTTGTTCGGGAAAAAAGTTTTTTATTAGAACTTTTCCGACTCCGCTAGTATTGTGCTGATATAACTCGCAGGACGGTAGCCAGTCGGATGATGCAGAAAAGTTGAACGCCCCAGCTGCGGCAGCTGCGACACTCGATGAGCTGCAGCTGCTCACTGAGCAGGCCTTGATAGCCGCTGAAATCTTGTCCAGCGAGGACGACTCGGACCTGACGGCGCTTGCCGCAGCCGAAGTCGCCGTCTCGGCCAAGACCTGCCTGACCATCCGAGCCGCAGTGTCGCCCAGTCTGGACCGGGTGGGTGAAGGCCAGCGAATCCTGCCGGGCCATGCGCTGCGTCACGGATGTTGTCCATCTCTTAGTCCTTTAGCCCTTCCTTGCGCTTACCTCTTTTTTTACTTCTTTCCGTGTTGTCAACCGGACCAAACGCACAGACTCCGACGGACTGCCGAAGTCCACAGTGTTGTAAACTTTGCATTGCGGCTCCAGAATAGTTGCTGTTATTTAGCTTCTGGCTCTCCAGCACAGCTCTGAGTGTTTTCCTGCCTCTCCCACTATTTCAGCGCACTGACTAGGCGCCGGGATTTGCGAACTGGAGTTTGTCGGGTGCTCACAGACTCATTTCGGACACCTTGATATAATCGCAAAAAAATTACTTAATCGGAGTTTATCGTTTAACTGTACCTGAATTTTATTGCCCCCCCCCCCAGGTGTTGCGGTGAAGCACAGATCACCTGAGGGAGCACAAATTGAAACTTTGCACCTTCAAAAAGTATTTATTATTTGCTGGCACATGGTCAACCCTGCACCAATTTTCTCTGGGAAATGTTTCCAGCTGCCCAATTCATTTTTTAGACAATTGAAAATCGAGTCTTAATACGACTTTTAGCTGTTAAGATTCTGAGATTTTGTTGCAGATTTCAGTGCCGCTGCAGCTTCCCCCATCCCCAATCTCAGTGAGATTTCAGTGCCGCTGCAGCTTCCCCCATCCCCAATCTCAGTGAGATTTCAGTGCCGCTGCAGCTTCCCCCATCCCCAATCTCAGTGAGATTTCAGTGCCGCTGCAGCTTCCCCCATCCCCAATCTCAGTGAGATTTCAGTGCCGCTGCAGCTTCCCCCATCCCCAATCTCAGTGAGATTTTAGTGCCGCTGCAGCTTCCCCCATCCCCAATCTCAGTGAGATTTCAGTGCCGCTGCAGCCCCCCCCCCCAATCTCAGTGAGATTTCAGTGCCGCTGCAGCCCCCCCCCATCTCAGTGAGATTTCAGTGCCGCTGCAGCCCCAATCTCAGTGAGATTTCAGTGCCGCTGCAGCCCCCCGCCCCCAATCTCAGTAAGATTTCAGTGCTGCTGCAGCCCCAATCTCAGTGAGATTTCAGTGCCGCTGCAGCCCCAATCTCAGTGAGATTTCAGTGCCGCTGCAGCCCCCCGCCCCCAATCTCAGTGAGATTTCAGTGCCGCTGCAGCCCCCCCCAATCTCAGTGAGATTTCAGTGCCGCTGCAGCTCCCCCCCCAATCTCAGTGAGATTTCAGTGCCGCTGCAGCCCCCCCCCCAATCTCAGTGAGATTTCAGTGCCGCTGCAGCTTCCCCCATCCCCAATCTCAGTGAGATTTCAGTGCCGCTGCAGCTTTCCCCATCCCCAATCTCAGTGAGATTTCAGTGCCGCTGCAGCCCCAATCTCAGTGAGATTTCAGTGCCGCTGCAGCCCCCCCCCCAATCTCATTGAGATTTCAGTGCCGCTGCAGCCCCCCATCCCCAATCTCAGTGAGATTTCAGTGCCGCTGCAGCCCCCCCCCAATCTCAGTGAGATTTCAGTGCCGCTGCAGCTCCCCCCCCCAATCTCAGTGAGATTTCAGTGCCGCTGCAGCCCCCCCCCAATCTCAGTGAGATTTCAGTGCCGCTGCAGCTTCCCCCATCCCCAATCTCAGTGAGATTTCAGTCCCGCTGCAGCCCCAATCTCAGTGAGATTTCAGTGCCGCTGCAGCCCCAATCTCAGTGAGATTTCAGTGCCGCTGCAGCCTCAATCTCAGTGAGATTTCAGTGCCGCTGCAGCCCCAATCTCAGTGAGATTTTAGTGCCGCTGCAGCCCCCCCCCCAATCTCAGTGAGATTTCAGTGCCGCTGCAGCTTCCCCCATCCCCAATCTCAGTGAGATTTCAGTCCCGCTGCAGCCCCAATCTCAGTGAGATTTCAGTGCCGCTGCAGCCCCAATCTCAGTGAGATTTCAGTGCCGCTGCAGCCCCAATCTCAGTGAGATTTCAGTGCCGCTGCAGCCCCAATCTCAGTGAGATTTCAGTACCGCTGCAGCCCCAATCTCAGTGAGATTTCAGTACCGCTGCAGCCCCAATCTCAGTGAGATTTTAGTGCCGCTGCAGCCCCAATCTCAGTGAGATTTCAGTACCGCTGCAGCCCCAATCTCAGTGAGTTTTCAGTCCCGCTGCAGACCCCCGCCCCCAATCTCAGTGAGATTTCAGTGCCGCTGCAGCGCTAATCTCAGTGAGATTTCAGTGCCGCTGCAGCCCCAATCTCAGTGAGATTTCAGTGCCGCTGCAGCCCCAATCTCAGTAAGATTTCAGTGTCGCTGCAGCCCCACTGTCAGTGAGATTTTAGTAGTTTAAAGGTAAAATTTCACAGACCAGGCACTAATTTGCGATAATTTGGACGCCGAAGCAGTTACTAGATGACAGAGTTAATTGGCCAGAGAGTTTTGGGCGCACCTGGCAGGACAAACTCGGCACAGATTTTATCCGGTTGCAGTTAATTTAATCGCGCACCAAATTATTTTTATTTTGGCTGTTGTAAATTTTGATAACCGAAGCTGCAGGGCCGGCACCAGCTTTGGTGTCTGCACTGGCGCCTGCTGCATGGAAATTCAAGGCATGAGAATTCTCACGGGCCTGAACTATTTGCCCAATGTAGGCTACACTCTGCTGGCTGCTAGTTGCTCTTTTACTCGCCATTGTTAATTAACAGGCTTGAATTTGTTGCTTTTTGTGTGCCGTAACTGCGGCAGCACTTAGGCGTTTTATTTGCCTCTGGCGCCTGCTGCTGCCGCTGGCTGCGCCCGAGTCTGCAGACTGAGTCTCCCCCTGTCCTCTCAATCTGCCATCCCCCGATCTCCCCCTCTCTGCCGTACCGCCATGGCGTCTGTTAACAGACTTACTGGTTATTGTGCCCGCAGCAGTCACGCGGTGCCCCTGTTTGAGAGCCCCTGTTTGACAGATGATCCACCGTTGTACATAGCAGCGCATCTGTCTTTTAGTTCCTCATATTTCAACAAGCAATAAAATACTTCCACTCTAGCGACTGTGCTGAAAAATTGAAATTGTACCAATAGTAATTGTGGATAAATATTTTCATGTTTTTCTTTCTTTCGGGAATCTTTCGGAACCCTAAACGAAGGGCCATCAAAGCGAAGCCTCTTGCTTGAAAACTAGCCAGAGTATCCCAGCGCCCCTGCCAATGCTGGCTCGCATATTTTCACCTGGCCCCGCGTGTGTGCAGCTGCTGACGCCAGCCTGCCGCTGCAAAGGCTTTGCTAAGGGGAGCCATCGGAGGCGGGCAAAAAAAAGCTGCGGGCAACGGGGATAGCGGATGGAGGCCGGGAATGCGGCCTGCCCTCCACCGTTGGCGTGCCATTCGGAGTAAACAGCGAATCGCTCCGCCGTCCTTCGCTGCTTGGCCGGGACATTCAACCCTTTCCATTGCGCACCCCCCCCCCCTGGTTTCCCTGCGCGCTGAACGCGCAGGGGTGGCCGCGTTTGCGAAGCCCGCGGGAGCTGCCAGCCTTAGATGGAAATTCGAATTTCGAATGCGCCCAGCCTCGGTCCTTCCCTTCCCCCGTCTATAAACTGTGCATAGATTGCTAAAACCTACGCATCTGGAATGGAAACTGCAAATTATAGCATTGTTTTTGTGTTTCAAGTCCAATGCCCAAACATGAAGGCCCGATTATCAAGATTTACTATTTTATAAGTTCAAATGTTGTTTGTGCGCAGCCTAAGTAAATTGCAGCCTGCGCCTGCGCGTATCCTCACCATCATCAATTTTCCACTCCGGATGCTTATAAGAATTCTATAGAACTCCTTGCGCTGGGAGTCTGGAATACCTGGCTGTACAGCTGCCCCCTGCCCCACCGCCCCCTGCCTGCAGTTGGCAGCCAGTCGCGATCGCAGAGCTTTCACTTCGGAAGGCCCCTGCCGTCCCCACCAGGCCTGCGGGTTGAGAGAGAGAGAGAGAGAGAGAGAGCGAGAGAGAGAGAGAGAGAGAGAGAGAGAGAGAGAGAGAGAGAGAGTTTTAAAACGGCAAGAAAGAAAGTAAAAATAGCGGCGCCGCAATCTTCGCCATCGGATTGCTGCTGACTTGAGGGCTGCACATCAGAGTCTGCTATTCGCGCTAAACCAGATCGCTTATTGCACTGCCAGACCAGATTAGCCATGGTAAGGCCAAGCATCTTGTGCAAGCTACTCAAGAGCCGCACTTCAGATTGTGTCTGTTCTCACGGTGCTTCATCAACCCCCCCCCCCAGCCTGTTTTCCAAGCCAGTTGTCTCCCTGTCTATTTGATTAACTGGCAGCAGTGTTTGATTCAGACCCGCATTCCGTTCGCAGGAGACGGCAGCCACCGATTCGAAGCAGCCGGAGCAGCGGCTCGAGTCCGAGGATACTCAACAGCAGGTTGCAGGTGAGTTTGCCGACGCGCTTCTGGTTCAGCGACTGCGGATCTGCGGCTCAGCTGACTCAGCCTTGGGCCATCCATTATTTAGTAACATGCTTGCCTTCATTCTCTGCGATTTGGACTCTGCCGGAGTTTCACCATCTCCCCCGTCTGGCGTACTGCGCAGCCTGCCCTGAATCAGCTTCATCCTCTCACTGCCTCACTGGGATTCGCAGCCTCCTCCCTTGCGCCTCATCGGTTTGCAGCGGCCCATTCCCAGAATCACGCAGCCCAGCAGCCGCCCATCTCACTGCCACTAGAATTTTGTGCCCATTGATGTGCCCAATTCAGCTGTCCGAAGTTCTACTGGCTGCGCTGTTTTCCTTTGTAGTGTGGGGGGGGTAATTTGCCTGCACTTTTAACCTGCCCTGCCGCCTGCTGGCTGCCCGCTGCATGTCTGCTGGCGTGCCGGCCATTTGTGAATGCACTGCCGCGTGCCGAGTTTTGCTGCACGATCTGCGGTCATCTTGAATTCCATTTCTGCGCAGCTGCTTGTGGCTTAGACTGGGGCGACAGATAGACAGACAGACAGACAGACAGACAGATAGACAGACAGACAGACAGACAGACAGACAGACAGACACTAAGACAGACAGACACTAAGACAGACAGACAGACAGACAGACAGACAGACAGACAGACAGACAGACAGACAGACAGACAGACAGACAGACAGACACTCAGACAGACAGACAGACAGACAGACAGACAGACAGACAGACAGACAGACAGACAGACAGACAGACAGACAGACAGACAGACAGACACTAAGACAGACAGACAGACAGACAGACAGACAGACAGACAGACAGACAGACAGACAGACAGACAGACAGACAGACAGACAGACAGACAGACACTAAGACAGACAGACAGACAGACAGACAGACAGACACACAGACAGACAGACAGACAGACAGACAGACACTAAGACAGACAGACAGACAGACACACAGACAGACAGACAGACAGACAGACAGACAGACAGACAGACACTAAGACAGACAGACAGACAGACACACAGACAGACAGACAGACAGACAGACAGACAGACAGACAGACAGACAGACAGACAGACAGACAGAAAGACACACAGACAGACAGACAGACAGACAGACAGACAGACAGACAGACAGAAAGACACACAGACAGACAGGCAGACAGACACTAAGACACTAAGACAATAGGAGAGACAGACAGACAGAGGCATAGATCGACATGCATAAACGGAAGCATAGCTTACAGACGCAAGCCTGGTGACGAAAATATCAAATTTATTTTGTTTCATTTCTCTCCTGCCCGTGCGCTGCCGGCCGCATGAGCTTGTCAGCTAAAGTCGGTCACTCACTGCTACTCACCCAGGCGCTGATTTGCGTCACAAATACCTGCTCAATTTTTGGAGTGCCACAATTTATTTATTATTAATTTTTCCCTGTCTCAGTGCATGCGCATGCGTTGCAGTGCTGTGGCCACCCACCCCACCCTCCGCTCCCCCGCTCGCCCGCTCGAACCGAACAGCCGCTGAAGAAGAGTCTGGAGGCGAAGACCAGCCGCCGTTGGAATCCGTCGGAGCCGAGGAGAGCGCAGAGGAGGCCGTTGCCATAGCAACCGAGTCTGCCAACGGCGACGAATTTGGCAGCCGCATGAGCAGCGGCAACGGCAGCGTGGGTCAGGGACAGGTGAGGCTGGGCTTTAATTACGGTGTGTTGCCATGCTATGCCAAATGTTTCAATTCCTTTCCTACTCTTGGAAGAGCTCTGCTTCTAGCAGCAGATGGCAGCAGCAGCGGCAGTCAGCCAGCAATCCATTCGGCGGAGGGCCGGCGTCCAGCTTATTCAGGCACAACAGCACAGCCTCCTGCTCCAGAGGCAGCTATGTAATTACCTGCCAATCAATGATGTGCTGCTTTGTACTTTCCTAGAAAGTGCGGCTTGCCGGGACACGCAGTTGGCACCGCGCCAGCCCAGTCTGCCTGCTCCGCAATGCACCGATTTCTTTTGATTCTTCTTTAGCGTCTGCATGCTGGCATACAGACTCTACTGGCTTGAGTTGCACTCAGAGGCATTGCTGTTTAATCAACTGCAATTATTTGGCATGCTCTCCAATGTCGCCTGTTGCACACCTGACAGCCTTTCTGCACCATCGTCTGTGCGCAAACAGAAGATCTGCTTTTATGCTCTTGAAGGATGAAGAAGACATTTCCAATCCTCCTCCCTTAGATTGAGACAATGGGCTTCTGGTCCGAGAATCTTGTGCCGGACACGGAGCCCGACTGTCTGTGCGGCACACTTGTGCGGGTTCGGTCTCAGCTGACTGTTGCTTGTTTTTAGTATTGCTGTTGCCTGTGATCATCTTCACGATTAGTAGTTCATCACCTGAGCAATCACGTGATTTCTGGGCACACACGTACCTGATATTGTACCGATTCACCTATGATGTCAACCTTCTTGGTCACATTGAATTAATTTGTAAATTTAAACAAATGCTGCTTGTGCCATGATATTGGTCGCTTCGTGTCAGAAGATCTCTGTCGACTTGTGTCAGAGCCTCTTCGATTTGTGTCAGAGCCTCGTTGTTTTGTGTAAGATCTTTGTCAATTTTATGTCTGAGTTTCGTCGGTGTATGTCAGAGCTTTGCCGATTTGTGTCAGATCTTTGCCGATTTGTGTCAGGTCTTTGCCGATTTGGGTCAAATCGGTACCAATTTGTGTCAGATATTTTCCAGTTTGTGTAGATCTTTGCCGATTTGTGTCAGATATTTGTCAATTTTATGTCAGAGCTTCGTCGGTGTATGTCAGATCTTTGCCGATTTGTGTCAGATCTTTGCCGATTTGTGTCAGGTCTTTGCCGATTTGTGTCGAAGCTTTGCCGATTTGTGTCAGTTCTTTGCCGATTTGTGTGAGATCTGTGCTGATTTGTGTCAGATATTTTCCAGTTTGTGTCAGATCTTTGCCGATTTGTGTCAGTTCTTTGCCGATTTGTGTCAGTTCTCTGCTGATTTGTGTCAGATATTTTCCAGTTTGTGTCAGATCTTTGCCGATTTGTGTCAGATATTTTCCAGTTTGTGTGAGATCTGTGCGGATATGTGTCCAATATTTGCCAGTTTGTATCAGAAATTCGTCGGTGTGTGTCAGATCTTTGCCGATTTGTGTCAGATCTTCGTCAGCTTGTGTAGGGCTTCGTCGATTTGTGTCAGTGCCTTTCAGAAGTTGTTACCACTTTTACTTTGCACTCGTTGAGTCTTAGTTTTTGTTCTTAAATTTGCCTCCAACTTCACTAAAGCCTATAGTCTTCCTGGGCACCCTAATGTATTGAATCTGCAACCTGCAAAGCAATTTCTGAAACAAATCTGCTTTTTCATTCGCAGGGCGGAGGCGCCGACTCCTGCAAAATGTGCCACGGGCGGGTTTACCCAATGGAGCGGCTAACCTCCGATGGCCAGGTGTACCACAAGTCCTGCTACCGCTGCTACAAGTGCAAGCGGCAGCTCAGGTATGGCGTTTGGCTGTGCATTTTTCTGGGGGGTTTCTGTTGCTAAGCTGCTAAATAGTGAATGCTAAAGACTCAAGATAGTGAATGCTGAAGACTCAAGATAGTGAATGCTAAAGACTCAAGATAGTGAATGGTGAAGACTCAAGATAGTGAATGGTGAATACTCAAGATAGTGAATGGTGAATACTCAAGATAGTGAATGGTGAAGACTCAAGATAGTGAATGGTGAATACTCAAGATAGTGAATGGTGAATACTCAAGATAGTGAATGCTGAAGACTCAAGATAGTGAATGGTGAAGACTCAAGATAGTGAATGGTGAATACTCAAGATAGTGAATGCTGAAGACTCAAGATAGTGAATGGTGAAGACTCAAGATAGTGAATGGTGAAGACTCAAGATAGTGAATGGTGAATACTCAAGATAGTGAATGCTGAAGACTCAAGATAGTGAATGCTAAAGACTCAAGATAGTGAATGCTAAAGACTCAAGATAGTGAATGGTGAAGACTCAATATAGTGAATGGTAAAGATTCAAGATAGTGAATGGTGAAGACTCAAGATAGTGAATGGTGAAGACTCAAGATAGTGAATGGTGAAGACTCAAGATAGTGAATGGTGAATACTCAAGATAGTGAATGCTGAAGACTCAAGATAGTGAATGCTGAAGACTCAAGATAGTGAATGCTGAAGACTCAAGATAGTGAATGCTGAAGACTCAAGATAGTGAATGGTGAAGACTCAAGATAGTGAATGGTGAATACTCAAGATAGTGAATGCTGAAGACTCAAGATAGTGAATGCTGAAGACTCAAGATAGTGAATGGTGAAGACTCAAGATAGTGAATGGTGAATACTCAAGATAGTGAATGGTGAAGACTCAAGATAGTGAATGCTAAAGACTCAAGATAGTGAATGCTGAAGACTCAAGATAGTGAATGGTGAAGACTCAAGATAGTGAATGCTGAAGACTCAAGATAGTGAATGGTGAATACTCAAGATAGTGAATGGTGAATACTCAAGATAGTGAATGCTGAAGACTCAAGATAGTGAATGGTGAATACTCAAGATAGTGAATGCTGAAGACTCAAGATAGTGAATGCTGAAGACTCAAGATAGTGAATGCTGAAGACTCAAGATAGTGAATGCTGAAGACTCAAGATAGTGAATGGTGAAGACTCAAGATAGTGAATGCTGAAGACTCAAGATAGTGAATGGTGAAGACTCAAGATAGTGAATGCTGAAGACTCAAGATAGTGAATGGTGAAGACTCAAGATAGTGAATGCTGAAGACTCAAGATAGTGAATGCTGAAGACTCAAGATAGTGAATGCTGAAGACTCAAGATAGTGAATGCTGAAGACTCAAGATAGTGAATGCTGAAGACTCAAGATAGTGAATGGTGAAGACTCAAGATAGTGAATGGTGAATACTCAAGATAGTGAATGGTGAAGACTCAAGGTAGTGAATGCTGAAGACTCAAGATAGTGAATGCTAAAGACTCAAGATAGTGAATGCTGAAGACTCAAGATAGTGAATGGTGAAGACTCAAGATAGTGAATGGTGAAGACTCAAGATAGTGAATGGTGAAGACTCAAGATAGTGAATGGTGAAGACTCAAGATAGTGAATGGTGAAGACTCAAGATAGTGAATGGTGAAGACTCAAGATAGTGAATGGTGAAGACTCAAGATAGTGAATGGTGAAGACTCAAGATAGTGAATGCTGAAGACTCAAGATAGTGAATGGTGAAGACTCAAGATAGTGAATGGTGAATACTCAAGATAGTGAATGCTGAAGACTCAAGATAGTGAATGCTGAAGACTCAAGATAGTGAATGCTGAAGACTCAAGATAGTGAATGGTGAAGACTCAAGATAGTGAATGCTGAAGACTCAAGATAGTGAATGGTGAATACTCAAGATAGTGAATGCTGAAGACTCAAGATAGTGAATGCTGAAGACTCAAGATAGTGAATGGTGAAGACTCAAGATAGTGAATGGTGAAGACTCAAGATAGTGAATGCTGAAGACTCAAGATAGTGAATGGTGAATACTCAAGATAGTGAATGCTGAAGACTCAAGATAGTGAATGCTGAAGACTCAAGATAGTGAATGCTGAAGACTCAAGATAGTGAATGCTGAATACTCAAGATAGTGAATGGTGAAGACTCAAGATAGTGAATGGTGAATACTCAAGATAGTGAATGCTGAAGACTCAAGATAGTGAATGGTGAAGACTCAAGATAGTGAATGCTGAAGACTCAAGATAGTGAATGCTGAAGACTCAAGATAGTGAATGCTGAAGACTCAAGATAGTGAATGGTGAAGACTCAAGATAGTGAATGGTGAATACTCAAGATAGTGAATGCTGAAGACTCAAGATAGTGAATGCTGAAGACTCAAGATAGTGAATGCTGAAGACTCAAGATAGTGAATGGTAAAGACTCAAGATAGTGAATGCTGAAGACTCAAGATAGTGAATTGTGAAGACTCAAGATAGTGAATGCTGAAGACTCAAGATAGTGAATGCTGAAGACTCAAGATAGTGAATGCTGAAGACTCAAGATAGTGAATGGTGAAGACTCAAGATAGTGAATGCTGAAGACTCAAGATAGTGAATGGTGAAGACTCAAGATAGTGAATGCTGAAGACTCAAGATAGTGAATGCTGAAGACTCAAGATAGTGAATGGTGAAGACTCAAGATAGTGAATGGTGAAGACTCAAGATAGTGAATGGTGAAGACTCAAGATAGTGAATGCTGAAGACTCAAGATAGTGAATGGTGAAGACTCAAGATAGTGAATGGTGAAGACTCAAGATAGTGAATGCTGAAGACTCAAGATAGTGAATGCTGAAGACTCAAGATAGTGAATGGTGAAGACTCAAGATAGTGAATGCTGAAGACTCAAGATAGTGAATGGTGAAGACTCAAGATAGTGAATGGTGAAGACTCAAGATAGTGAATGCTGAAGACTCAAGATAGTGAATGCTGAAGACTCAAGATAGTGAATGCTGAAGACTCAAGATAGTGAATGGTGAAGACTCAAGATAGTGAATGCTGAAGACTCAAGATAGTGAATGGTGAAGACTCAAGATAGTGAATGCTGAAGACTCAAGATAGTGAATGCTGAAGACTCAAGATAGTGAATGGTGAAGACTCAAGATAGTGAATGGTGAAGACTCAAGATAGTGAATGCTGAAGACTCAAGATAGTGAATGGTGAAGACTCAAGATAGTGAATGCTGAAGACTCAAGATAGTGAATGCTGAAGACTCAAGATAGTGAATGCTGAAGACTCAAGATAGTGAATGGTGAAGACTCAAGATAGTGAATGGTGAAGACTCAAGATAGTGAATGGTGAAGACTCAAGATAGTGAATGCTGAAGACTCAAGATAGTGAATGCTGAAGACTCAAGATAGTGAATGGTGAAGACTCAAGATAGTGAATGCTGAAGACTCAAGATAGTGAATGCTGAAGACTCAAGATAGTGAATGCTGAAGACTCAAGATAGTGAATGGTGAAGACTCAAGATAGTGAATGGTGAAGACTCAAGATAGTGAATGCTGAAGACTCAAGATAGTGAATGGTGAAGACTCAAGATAGTGAATGGTGAAGACTCAAGATAGTGAATGCTGAAGACTCAAGATAGTGAATGCTGAAGACTCAAGATAGTGAATGCTGAAGACTCAAGATAGTGAATGCTGAAGACTCAAGATAGTGAATGGTGAAGACTCAAGATAGTGAATGCTGAAGACTCAAGATAGTGAATGGTGAAGACTCAAGATAGTGAATGCTGAAGACTCAAGATAGTGAATGGTGAAGACTCAAGATAGTGAATGCTGAAGACTCAAGATAGTGAATGCTGAAGACTCAAGATAGTGAATGCTGAAGACTCAAGATAGTGAATGGTGAAGACTCAAGATAGTGAATGGTGAAGACTCAAGATAGTGAATGCTGAAGACTCAAGATAGTGAATGCTGAAGACTCAAGATAGTGAATGCTGAAGACTCAAGATAGTGAATGGAAGACTCAAGATAGTGAATGCTGAAGACTCAAGATAGTGAATGTGAAGACTCAAGATAGTGAATGCTGAAGACTCAAGATAGTGAATGCTGAAGACTCAAGATAGTGAATGCTGAAGACTCAAGATAGTGAATGGTGAAGACTCAAGATAGTGAATGCTGAAGACTCAAGATAGTGAATGGTGAAGACTCAAGATAGTGAATGCTGAAGACTCAAGATAGTGAATGCTGAAGACTCAAGATAGTGAATGCTGAAGACTCAAGATAGTGAATGCTGAAGACTCAAGATAGTGAATGCTGAAGACTCAAGATAGTGAATGCTGAAGACTCAAGATAGTGAATGGTGAAGACTCAAGATAGTGAATGCTGAAGACTCAAGATAGTGAATGGTGAAGACTCAAGATAGTGAATGCTGAAGACTCAAGATAGTGAATGGTGAAGACTCAAGATAGTGAATGCTGAAGACTCAAGATAGTGAATGCTGAAGACTCAAGATAGTGAATGCTGAAGACTCAAGATAGTGAATGGTGAAGACTCAAGATAGTGAATGCTGAAGACTCAAGATAGTGAATGCTGAAGACTCAAGATAGTGAATGCTGAAGACTCAAGATAGTGAATGCTGAAGACTCAAGATAGTGAATGGTGAAGACTCAAGATAGTGAATGCTGAAGACTCAAGATAGTGAATGCTGAAGACTCAAGATAGTGAATGCTGAAGACTCAAGATAGTGAATGCTGAAGACTCAAGATAGTGAATGCTGAAGACTCAAGATAGTGAATGGTGAAGACTCAAGATAGTGAATGCTGAAGACTCAAGATAGTGAATGCTGAAGACTCAAGATAGTGAATGCTGAAGACTCAAGATAGTGAATGCTGAAGACTCAAGATAGTGAATGCTGAAGACTCAAGATAGTGAATGGTGAAGACTCAAGATAGTGAATGGTGAAGACTCAAGATAGTGAATGCTGAAGACTCAAGATAGTGAATGCTGAAGACTCAAGATAGTGAATGCTGAAGACTCAAGATAGTGAATGCTGAAGACTCAAGATAGTGAATGCTGAAGACTCAAGATAGTGAATGGTGAAGACTCAAGATAGTGAATGGTGAAGACTCAAGATAGTGAATGCTGAAGACTCAAGATAGTGAATGGTGAAGACTCAAGATAGTGAATGCTGAAGACTCAAGATAGTGAATGCTGAAGACTCAAGATAGTGAATGCTGAAGACTCAAGATAGTGAATGCTGAAGACTCAAGATAGTGAATGCTGAAGACTCAAGATAGTGAATGCTGAAGACTCAAGATAGTGAATGCTGAAGACTCAAGATAGTGAATGCTGAAGACTCAAGATAGTGAATGCTGAAGACTCAAGATAGTGAATGGTGAAGACTCAAGATAGTGAATGCTGAAGACTCAAGATAGTGAATGCTGAAGACTCAAGATAGTGAATGCTGAAGACTCAAGATAGTGAATGCTGAAGACTCAAGATAGTGAATGCTGAAGACTCAAGATAGTGAATGCTGAAGACTCAAGATAGTGAATGCTGAAGACTCAAGATAGTGAATGGTGAAGACTCAAGATAGTGAATGCTGAAGACTCAAGATAGTGAATGCTGAAGACTCAAGATAGTGAATGGTGAAGACTCAAGATAGTGAATGCTGAAGACTCAAGATAGTGAATGCTGAAGACTCAAGATAGTGAATGCTGAAGACTCAAGATAGTGAATGGTGAAGACTCAAGATAGTGAATGCTGAAGACTCAAGATAGTGAATGCTGAAGACTCAAGATAGTGAATGGTGAAGACTCAAGATAGTGAATGGTGAAGACTCAAGATAGTGAATGCTGAAGACTCAAGATAGTGAATGCTGAAGACTCAAGATAGTGAATGCTGAAGACTCAAGATAGTGAATGCTGAAGACTCAAGATAGTGAATGGTGAAGACTCAAGATAGTGAATGCTGAAGACTCAAGATAGTGAATGCTGAAGACTCAAGATAGTGAATGCTGAAGACTCAAGATAGTGAATGCTGAAGACTCAAGATAGTGAATGCTGAAGACTCAAGATAGTGAATGCTGAAGACTCAAGATAGTGAATGCTGAAGACTCAAGATAGTGAATGCTGAAGACTCAAGATAGTGAATGCTGAAGACTCAAGATAGTGAATGCTGAAGACTCAAGATAGTGAATGCTGAAGACTCAAGATAGTGAATGCTGAAGACTCAAGATAGTGAATGGTGAAGACTCAAGATAGTGAATGGTGAAGACTCAAGATAGTGAATGCTGAAGACTCAAGATAGTGAATGCTGAAGACTCAAGATAGTGAATGCTGAAGACTCAAGATAGTGAATGCTGAAGACTCAAGATAGTGAATGCTGAAGACTCAAGATAGTGAATGGTGAAGACTCAAGATAGTGAATGCTGAAGACTCAAGATAGTGAATGCTGAAGACTCAAGATAGTGAATGCTGAAGACTCAAGATAGTGAATGCTGAAGACTCAAGATAGTGAATGGTGAAGACTCAAGATAGTGAATGGTGAAGACTCAAGATAGTGAATGGTGAAGACTCAAGATAGTGAATGCTGAAGACTCAAGATAGTGAATGCTGAAGACTCAAGATAGTGAATGCTGAAGACTCAAGATAGTGAATGCTGAAGACTCAAGATAGTGAATGGAAGACTCAAGATAGTGAATGGTGAAGACTCAAGATAGTGAATGCTGAAGACTCAAGATAGTGAATGCTGAAGACTCAAGATAGTGAATGCTGAAGACTCAAGATAGTGAATGCTGAAGACTCAAGATAGTGAATGGTGAAGACTCAAGATAGTGAATGGAAGACTCAAGATAGTGAATGGTGAAGACTCAAGATAGTGAATGCTGAAGACTCAAGATAGTGAATGCTGAAGACTCAAGATAGTGAATGGTGAAGACTCAAGATAGTGAATGCTGAAGACTCAAGATAGTGAATGCTGAAGACTCAAGATAGTGAATGCTGAAGACTCAAGATAGTGAATGCTGAAGACTCAAGATAGTGAATGCTGAAGACTCAAGATAGTGAATGGTGAAGACTCAAGATAGTGAATGCTGAAGACTCAAGATAGTGAATGCTGAAGACTCAAGATAGTGAATGCTGAAGACTCAAGATAGTGAATGCTGAAGACTCAAGATAGTGAATGCTGAAGACTCAAGATAGTGAATGCTGAAGACTCAAGATAGTGAATGCTGAAGACTCAAGATAGTGAATGCTGAAGACTCAAGATAGTGAATGGTGAAGACTCAAGATAGTGAATGGTGAAGACTCAAGATAGTGAATGCTGAAGACTCAAGATAGTGAATGCTGAAGACTCAAGATAGTGAATGCTGAAGACTCAAGATAGTGAATGGAAGACTCAAGATAGTGAATGCTGAAGACTCAAGATAGTGAATGGTGAAGACTCAAGATAGTGAATGCTGAAGACTCAAGATAGTGAATGCTGAAGACTCAAGATAGTGAATGCTGAAGACTCAAGATAGTGAATGGTGAAGACTCAAGATAGTGAATGCTGAAGACTCAAGATAGTGAATGCTGAAGACTCAAGATAGTGAATGCTGAAGACTCAAGATAGTGAATGCTGAAGACTCAAGATAGTGAATGCTGAAGACTCAAGATAGTGAATGCTGAAGACTCAAGATAGTGAATGCTGAAGACTCAAGATAGTGAATGCTGAAGACTCAAGATAGTGAATGGTGAAGACTCAAGATAGTGAATGCTGAAGACTCAAGATAGTGAATGCTGAAGACTCAAGATAGTGAATGCTGAAGACTCAAGATAGTGAATGGTGAAGACTCAAGATAGTGAATGCTGAAGACTCAAGATAGTGAATGGTGAAGACTCAAGATAGTGAATGCTGAAGACTCAAGATAGTGAATGCTGAAGACTCAAGATAGTGAATGCTGAAGACTCAAGATAGTGAATGCTGAAGACTCAAGATAGTGAATGGTGAAGACTCAAGATAGTGAATGCTGAAGACTCAAGATAGTGAATGCTGAAGACTCAAGATAGTGAATGCTGAAGACTCAAGATAGTGAATGCTGAAGACTCAAGATAGTGAATGGTGAAGACTCAAGATAGTGAATGCTGAAGACTCAAGATAGTGAATGGTGAAGACTCAAGATAGTGAATGGTGAAGACTCAAGATAGTGAATGCTGAAGACTCAAGATAGTGAATGCTGAAGACTCAAGATAGTGAATGCTGAAGACTCAAGATAGTGAATGCTGAAGACTCAAGATAGTGAATGGTGAAGACTCAAGATAGTGAATGGTGAAGACTCAAGATAGTGAATGCTGAAGACTCAAGATAGTGAATGCTGAAGACTCAAGATAGTGAATGGTGAAGACTCAAGATAGTGAATGCTGAAGACTCAAGATAGTGAATGCTGAAGACTCAAGATAGTGAATGCTGAAGACTCAAGATAGTGAATGGTGAAGACTCAAGATAGTGAATGCTGAAGACTCAAGATAGTGAATGCTGAAGACTCAAGATAGTGAATGGTGAAGACTCAAGATAGTGAATGGTGAAGACTCAAGATAGTGAATGCTGAAGACTCAAGATAGTGAATGCTGAAGACTCAAGATAGTGAATGCTGAAGACTCAAGATAGTGAATGCTGAAGACTCAAGATAGTGAATGGTGAAGACTCAAGATAGTGAATGCTGAAGACTCAAGATAGTGAATGCTGAAGACTCAAGATAGTGAATGGTGAAGACTCAAGATAGTGAATGCTGAAGACTCAAGATAGTGAATGCTGAAGACTCAAGATAGTGAATGCTGAAGACTCAAGATAGTGAATGGTGAAGACTCAAGATAGTGAATGCTGAAGACTCAAGATAGTGAATGGTGAAGACTCAAGATAGTGAATGCTGAAGACTCAAGATAGTGAATGCTGAAGACTCAAGATAGTGAATGCTGAAGACTCAAGATAGTGAATGGAAGACTCAAGATAGTGAATGCTGAAGACTCAAGATAGTGAATGCTGAAGACTCAAGATAGTGAATGCTGAAGACTCAAGATAGTGAATGCTGAAGACTCAAGATAGTGAATGCTGAAGACTCAAGATAGTGAATGCTGAAGACTCAAGATAGTGAATGCTGAAGACTCAAGATAGTGAATGCTGAAGACTCAAGATAGTGAATGCTGAAGACTCAAGATAGTGAATGCTGAAGACTCAAGATAGTGAATGCTGAAGACTCAAGATAGTGAATGCTGAAGACTCAAGATAGTGAATGCTGAAGACTCAAGATAGTGAATGCTGAAGACTCAAGATAGTGAATGCTGAAGACTCAAGATAGTGAATGGTGAAGACTCAAGATAGTGAATGCTGAAGACTCAAGATAGTGAATGCTGAAGACTCAAGATAGTGAATGGAAGACTCAAGATAGTGAATGCTGAAGACTCAAGATAGTGAATGCTGAAGACTCAAGATAGTGAATGCTGAAGACTCAAGATAGTGAATGCTGAAGACTCAAGATAGTGAATGCTGAAGACTCAAGATAGTGAATGCTGAAGACTCAAGATAGTGAATGCTGAAGACTCAAGATAGTGAATGCTGAAGACTCAAGATAGTGAATGCTGAAGACTCAAGATAGTGAATGCTGAAGACTCAAGATAGTGAATGCTGAAGACTCAAGATAGTGAATGCTGAAGACTCAAGATAGTGAATGGTGAAGACTCAAGATAGTGAATGCTGAAGACTCAAGATAGTGAATGCTGAAGACTCAAGATAGTGAATGCTGAAGACTCAAGATAGTGAATGCTGAAGACTCAAGATAGTGAATGCTGAAGACTCAAGATAGTGAATGCTGAAGACTCAAGATAGTGAATGCTGAAGACTCAAGATAGTGAATGCTGAAGACTCAAGATAGTGAATGCTGAAGACTCAAGATAGTGAATGCTGAAGACTCAAGATAGTGAATGCTGAAGACTCAAGATAGTGAATGCTGAAGACTCAAGATAGTGAATGCTGAAGACTCAAGATAGTGAATGCTGAAGACTCAAGATAGTGAATGCTGAAGACTCAAGATAGTGAATGCTGAAGACTCAAGATAGTGAATGCTGAAGACTCAAGATAGTGAATGCTGAAGACTCAAGATAGTGAATGGTGAAGACTCAAGATAGTGAATGCTGAAGACTCAAGATAGTGAATGCTGAAGACTCAAGATAGTGAATGCTGAAGACTCAAGATAGTGAATGCTGAAGACTCAAGATAGTGAATGCTGAAGACTCAAGATAGTGAATGCTGAAGACTCAAGATAGTGAATGCTGAAGACTCAAGATAGTGAATGCTGAAGACTCAAGATAGTGAATGCTGAAGACTCAAGATAGTGAATGCTGAAGACTCAAGATAGTGAATGCTGAAGACTCAAGATAGTGAATGCTGAAGACTCAAGATAGTGAATGCTGAAGACTCAAGATAGTGAATGCTGAAGACTCAAGATAGTGAATGCTGAAGACTCAAGATAGTGAATGCTGAAGACTCAAGATAGTGAATGCTGAAGACTCAAGATAGTGAATGCTGAAGACTCAAGATAGTGAATGCTGAAGACTCAAGATAGTGAATGCTGAAGACTCAAGATAGTGAATGCTGAAGACTCAAGATAGTGAATGGTGAAGACTCAAGATAGTGAATGCTGAAGACTCAAGATAGTGAATGCTGAAGACTCAAGATAGTGAATGCTGAAGACTCAAGATAGTGAATGCTGAAGACTCAAGATAGTGAATGCTGAAGACTCAAGATAGTGAATGCTGAAGACTCAAGATAGTGAATGCTGAAGACTCAAGATAGTGAATGCTGAAGACTCAAGATAGTGAATGCTGAAGACTCAAGATAGTGAATGCTGAAGACTCAAGATAGTGAATGCTGAAGACTCAAGATAGTGAATGCTGAAGACTCAAGATAGTGAATGCTGAAGACTCAAGATAGTGAATGCTGAAGACTCAAGATAGTGAATGCTGAAGACTCAAGATAGTGAATGCTGAAGACTCAAGATAGTGAATGCTGAAGACTCAAGATAGTGAATGCTGAAGACTCAAGATAGTGAATGCTGAAGACTCAAGATAGTGAATGCTGAAGACTCAAGATAGTGAATGCTGAAGACTCAAGATAGTGAATGCTGAAGACTCAAGATAGTGAATGCTGAAGACTCAAGATAGTGAATGCTGAAGACTCAAGATAGTGAATGCTGAAGACTCAAGATAGTGAATGCTGAAGACTCAAGATAGTGAATGCTGAAGACTCAAGATAGTGAATGCTGAAGACTCAAGATAGTGAATGCTGAAGACTCAAGATAGTGAATGCTGAAGACTCAAGATAGTGAATGCTGAAGACTCAAGATAGTGAATGCTGAAGACTCAAGATAGTGAATGCTGAAGACTCAAGATAGTGAATGCTGAAGACTCAAGATAGTGAATGCTGAAGACTCAAGATAGTGAATGCTGAAGACTCAAGATAGTGAATGCTGAAGACTCAAGATAGTGAATGCTGAAGACTCAAGATAGTGAATGCTGAAGACTCAAGATAGTGAATGCTGAAGACTCAAGATAGTGAATGCTGAAGACTCAAGATAGTGAATGCTGAAGACTCAAGATAGTGAATGCTGAAGACTCAAGATAGTGAATGCTGAAGACTCAAGATAGTGAATGCTGAAGACTCAAGATAGTGAATGCTGAAGACTCAAGATAGTGAATGCTGAAGACTCAAGATAGTGAATGCTGAAGACTCAAGATAGTGAATGCTGAAGACTCAAGATAGTGAATGCTGAAGACTCAAGATAGTGAATGCTGAAGACTCAAGATAGTGAATGCTGAAGACTCAAGATAGTGAATGCTGAAGACTCAAGATAGTGAATGCTGAAGACTCAAGATAGTGAATGCTGAAGACTCAAGATAGTGAATGCTGAAGACTCAAGATAGTGAATGCTGAAGACTCAAGATAGTGAATGGAAGACTCAAGATAGTGAATGCTGAAGACTCAAGATAGTGAATGCTGAAGACTCAAGATAGTGAATGCTGAAGACTCAAGATAGTGAATGCTGAAGACTCAAGATAGTGAATGCTGAAGACTCAAGATAGTGAATGCTGAAGACTCAAGATAGTGAATGCTGAAGACTCAAGATAGTGAATGCTGAAGACTCAAGATAGTGAATGCTGAAGACTCAAGATAGTGAATGCTGAAGACTCAAGATAGTGAATGCTGAAGACTCAAGATAGTGAATGCTGAAGACTCAAGATAGTGAATGCTGAAGACTCAAGATAGTGAATGCTGAAGACTCAAGATAGTGAATGCTGAAGACTCAAGATAGTGAATGCTGAAGACTCAAGATAGTGAATGCTGAAGACTCAAGATAGTGAATGCTGAAGACTCAAGATAGTGAATGCTGAAGACTCAAGATAGTGAATGCTGAAGACTCAAGATAGTGAATGCTGAAGACTCAAGATAGTGAATGCTGAAGACTCAAGATAGTGAATGCTGAAGACTCAAGATAGTGAATGCTGAAGACTCAAGATAGTGAATGCTGAAGACTCAAGATAGTGAATGCTGAAGACTCAAGATAGTGAATGCTGAAGACTCAAGATAGTGAATGCTGAAGACTCAAGATAGTGAATGCTGAAGACTCAAGATAGTGAATGCTGAAGACTCAAGATAGTGAATGGTGAAGACTCAAGATAGTGAATGGTGAAGACTCAAGATAGTGAATGCTGAAGACTCAAGATAGTGAATGCTGAAGACTCAAGATAGTGAATGCTGAAGACTCAAGATAGTGAATGCTGAAGACTCAAGATAGTGAATGGAAGACTCAAGATAGTGAATGCTGAAGACTCAAGATAGTGAATGCTGAAGACTCAAGATAGTGAATGCTGAAGACTCAAGATAGTGAATGCTGAAGACTCAAGATAGTGAATGCTGAAGACTCAAGATAGTGAATGCTGAAGACTCAAGATAGTGAATGCTGAAGACTCAAGATAGTGAATGCTGAAGACTCAAGATAGTGAATGCTGAAGACTCAAGATAGTGAATGCTGAAGACTCAAGATAGTGAATGCTGAAGACTCAAGATAGTGAATGCTGAAGACTCAAGATAGTGAATGCTGAAGACTCAAGATAGTGAATGCTGAAGACTCAAGATAGTGAATGCTGAAGACTCAAGATAGTGAATGGTGAAGACTCAAGATAGTGAATGCTGAAGACTCAAGATAGTGAATGCTGAAGACTCAAGATAGTGAATGCTGAAGACTCAAGATAGTGAATGCTGAAGACTCAAGATAGTGAATGCTGAAGACTCAAGATAGTGAATGCTGAAGACTCAAGATAGTGAATGCTGAAGACTCAAGATAGTGAATGCTGAAGACTCAAGATAGTGAATGCTGAAGACTCAAGATAGTGAATGCTGAAGACTCAAGATAGTGAATGGTGAAGACTCAAGATAGTGAATGCTGAAGACTCAAGATAGTGAATGCTGAAGACTCAAGATAGTGAATGCTGAAGACTCAAGATAGTGAATGCTGAAGACTCAAGATAGTGAATGCTGAAGACTCAAGATAGTGAATGGTGAAGACTCAAGATAGTGAATGCTGAAGACTCAAGATAGTGAATGCTGAAGACTCAAGATAGTGAATGCTGAAGACTCAAGATAGTGAATGCTGAAGACTCAAGATAGTGAATGCTGAAGACTCAAGATAGTGAATGCTGAAGACTCAAGATAGTGAATGCTGAAGACTCAAGATAGTGAATGCTGAAGACTCAAGATAGTGAATGCTGAAGACTCAAGATAGTGAATGCTGAAGACTCAAGATAGTGAATGCTGAAGACTCAAGATAGTGAATGCTGAAGACTCAAGATAGTGAATGCTGAAGACTCAAGATAGTGAATGCTGAAGACTCAAGATAGTGAATGCTGAAGACTCAAGATAGTGAATGCTGAAGACTCAAGATAGTGAATGCTGAAGACTCAAGATAGTGAATGCTGAAGACTCAAGATAGTGAATGCTGAAGACTCAAGATAGTGAATGCTGAAGACTCAAGATAGTGAATGGAAGACTCAAGATAGTGAATGCTGAAGACTCAAGATAGTGAATGCTGAAGACTCAAGATAGTGAATGCTGAAGACTCAAGATAGTGAATGCTGAAGACTCAAGATAGTGAATGCTGAAGACTCAAGATAGTGAATGCTGAAGACTCAAGATAGTGAATGCTGAAGACTCAAGATAGTGAATGCTGAAGACTCAAGATAGTGAATGCTGAAGACTCAAGATAGTGAATGCTGAAGACTCAAGATAGTGAATGCTGAAGACTCAAGATAGTGAATGCTGAAGACTCAAGATAGTGAATGCTGAAGACTCAAGATAGTGAATGCTGAAGACTCAAGATAGTGAATGCTGAAGACTCAAGATAGTGAATGCTGAAGACTCAAGATAGTGAATGCTGAAGACTCAAGATAGTGAATGCTGAAGACTCAAGATAGTGAATGCTGAAGACTCAAGATAGTGAATGCTGAAGACTCAAGATAGTGAATGCTGAAGACTCAAGATAGTGAATGCTGAAGACTCAAGATAGTGAATGCTGAAGACTCAAGATAGTGAATGCTGAAGACTCAAGATAGTGAATGCTGAAGACTCAAGATAGTGAATGCTGAAGACTCAAGATAGTGAATGCTGAAGACTCAAGATAGTGAATGCTGAAGACTCAAGATAGTGAATGCTGAAGACTCAAGATAGTGAATGCTGAAGACTCAAGATAGTGAATGGTGAAGACTCAAGATAGTGAATGCTGAAGACTCAAGATAGTGAATGCTGAAGACTCAAGATAGTGAATGCTGAAGACTCAAGATAGTGAATGCTGAAGACTCAAGATAGTGAATGCTGAAGACTCAAGATAGTGAATGCTGAAGACTCAAGATAGTGAATGCTGAAGACTCAAGATAGTGAATGCTGAAGACTCAAGATAGTGAATGGTGAAGACTCAAGATAGTGAATGCTGAAGACTCAAGATAGTGAATGCTGAAGACTCAAGATAGTGAATGCTGAAGACTCAAGATAGTGAATGCTGAAGACTCAAGATAGTGAATGCTGAAGACTCAAGATAGTGAATGCTGAAGACTCAAGATAGTGAATGCTGAAGACTCAAGATAGTGAATGCTGAAGACTCAAGATAGTGAATGGTGAAGACTCAAGATAGTGAATGCTGAAGACTCAAGATAGTGAATGCTGAAGACTCAAGATAGTGAATGCTGAAGACTCAAGATAGTGAATGCTGAAGACTCAAGATAGTGAATGCTGAAGACTCAAGATAGTGAATGCTGAAGACTCAAGATAGTGAATGCTGAAGACTCAAGATAGTGAATGCTGAAGACTCAAGATAGTGAATGCTGAAGACTCAAGATAGTGAATGCTGAAGACTCAAGATAGTGAATGCTGAAGACTCAAGATAGTGAATGCTGAAGACTCAAGATAGTGAATGCTGAAGACTCAAGATAGTGAATGCTGAAGACTCAAGATAGTGAATGCTGAAGACTCAAGATAGTGAATGCTGAAGACTCAAGATAGTGAATGCTGAAGACTCAAGATAGTGAATGCTGAAGACTCAAGATAGTGAATGCTGAAGACTCAAGATAGTGAATGCTGAAGACTCAAGATAGTGAATGCTGAAGACTCAAGATAGTGAATGCTGAAGACTCAAGATAGTGAATGGTGAAGACTCAAGATAGTGAATGCTGAAGACTCAAGATAGTGAATGCTGAAGACTCAAGATAGTGAATGCTGAAGACTCAAGATAGTGAATGCTGAAGACTCAAGATAGTGAATGCTGAAGACTCAAGATAGTGAATGCTGAAGACTCAAGATAGTGAATGCTGAAGACTCAAGATAGTGAATGCTGAAGACTCAAGATAGTGAATGCTGAAGACTCAAGATAGTGAATGCTGAAGACTCAAGATAGTGAATGCTGAAGACTCAAGATAGTGAATGCTGAAGACTCAAGATAGTGAATGCTGAAGACTCAAGATAGTGAATGCTGAAGACTCAAGATAGTGAATGCTGAAGACTCAAGATAGTGAATGCTGAAGACTCAAGATAGTGAATGCTGAAGACTCAAGATAGTGAATGCTGAAGACTCAAGATAGTGAATGCTGAAGACTCAAGATAGTGAATGGTGAAGACTCAAGATAGTGAATGCTGAAGACTCAAGATAGTGAATGCTGAAGACTCAAGATAGTGAATGCTGAAGACTCAAGATAGTGAATGCTGAAGACTCAAGATAGTGAATGCTGAAGACTCAAGATAGTGAATGCTGAAGACTCAAGATAGTGAATGCTGAAGACTCAAGATAGTGAATGCTGAAGACTCAAGATAGTGAATGCTGAAGACTCAAGATAGTGAATGGTGAAGACTCAAGATAGTGAATGCTGAAGACTCAAGATAGTGAATGCTGAAGACTCAAGATAGTGAATGCTGAAGACTCAAGATAGTGAATGCTGAAGACTCAAGATAGTGAATGCTGAAGACTCAAGATAGTGAATGCTGAAGACTCAAGATAGTGAATGCTGAAGACTCAAGATAGTGAATGCTGAAGACTCAAGATAGTGAATGCTGAAGACTCAAGATAGTGAATGCTGAAGACTCAAGATAGTGAATGCTGAAGACTCAAGATAGTGAATGCTGAAGACTCAAGATAGTGAATGCTGAAGACTCAAGATAGTGAATGCTGAAGACTCAAGATAGTGAATGCTGAAGACTCAAGATAGTGAATGCTGAAGACTCAAGATAGTGAATGCTGAAGACTCAAGATAGTGAATGCTGAAGACTCAAGATAGTGAATGCTGAAGACTCAAGATAGTGAATGGTGAAGACTCAAGATAGTGAATGCTGAAGACTCAAGATAGTGAATGCTGAAGACTCAAGATAGTGAATGCTGAAGACTCAAGATAGTGAATGCTGAAGACTCAAGATAGTGAATGCTGAAGACTCAAGATAGTGAATGCTGAAGACTCAAGATAGTGAATGCTGAAGACTCAAGATAGTGAATGCTGAAGACTCAAGATAGTGAATGCTGAAGACTCAAGATAGTGAATGCTGAAGACTCAAGATAGTGAATGCTGAAGACTCAAGATAGTGAATGCTGAAGACTCAAGATAGTGAATGCTGAAGACTCAAGATAGTGAATGCTGAAGACTCAAGATAGTGAATGCTGAAGACTCAAGATAGTGAATGCTGAAGACTCAAGATAGTGAATGCTGAAGACTCAAGATAGTGAATGCTGAAGACTCAAGATAGTGAATGGTGAAGACTCAAGATAGTGAATGGTGAAGACTCAAGATAGTGAATGCTGAAGACTCAAGATAGTGAATGCTGAAGACTCAAGATAGTGAATGCTGAAGACTCAAGATAGTGAATGCTGAAGACTCAAGATAGTGAATGCTGAAGACTCAAGATAGTGAATGCTGAAGACTCAAGATAGTGAATGCTGAAGACTCAAGATAGTGAATGCTGAAGACTCAAGATAGTGAATGCTGAAGACTCAAGATAGTGAATGCTGAAGACTCAAGATAGTGAATGCTGAAGACTCAAGATAGTGAATGGTGAAGACTCAAGATAGTGAATGCTGAAGACTCAAGATAGTGAATGCTGAAGACTCAAGATAGTGAATGCTGAAGACTCAAGATAGTGAATGCTGAAGACTCAAGATAGTGAATGCTGAAGACTCAAGATAGTGAATGGTGAAGACTCAAGATAGTGAATGCTGAAGACTCAAGATAGTGAATGCTGAAGACTCAAGATAGTGAATGCTGAAGACTCAAGATAGTGAATGCTGAAGACTCAAGATAGTGAATGCTGAAGACTCAAGATAGTGAATGCTGAAGACTCAAGATAGTGAATGGTGAAGACTCAAGATAGTGAATGCTGAAGACTCAAGATAGTGAATGCTGAAGACTCAAGATAGTGAATGCTGAAGACTCAAGATAGTGAATGCTGAAGACTCAAGATAGTGAATGGTGAAGACTCAAGATAGTGAATGGTGAAGACTCAAGATAGTGAATGCTGAAGACTCAAGATAGTGAATGCTGAAGACTCAAGATAGTGAATGCTGAAGACTCAAGATAGTGAATGGTGAAGACTCAAGATAGTGAATGCTGAAGACTCAAGATAGTGAATGCTGAAGACTCAAGATAGTGAATGCTGAAGACTCAAGATAGTGAATGCTGAAGACTCAAGATAGTGAATGGTGAAGACTCAAGATAGTGAATGCTGAAGACTCAAGATAGTGAATGCTGAAGACTCAAGATAGTGAATGGTGAAGACTCAAGATAGTGAATGCTGAAGACTCAAGATAGTGAATGCTGAAGACTCAAGATAGTGAATGCTGAAGACTCAAGATAGTGAATGGTGAAGACTCAAGATAGTGAATGCTGAAGACTCAAGATAGTGAATGCTGAAGACTCAAGATAGTGAATGCTGAAGACTCAAGATAGTGAATGCTGAAGACTCAAGATAGTGAATGCTGAAGACTCAAGATAGTGAATGCTGAAGACTCAAGATAGTGAATGCTGAAGACTCAAGATAGTGAATGCTGAAGACTCAAGATAGTGAATGCTGAAGACTCAAGATAGTGAATGCTGAAGACTCAAGATAGTGAATGCTGAAGACTCAAGATAGTGAATGCTGAAGACTCAAGATAGTGAATGGTGAAGACTCAAGATAGTGAATGCTGAAGACTCAAGATAGTGAATGCTGAAGACTCAAGATAGTGAATGCTGAAGACTCAAGATAGTGAATGCTGAAGACTCAAGATAGTGAATGCTGAAGACTCAAGATAGTGAATGCTGAAGACTCAAGATAGTGAATGCTGAAGACTCAAGATAGTGAATGCTGAAGACTCAAGATAGTGAATGCTGAAGACTCAAGATAGTGAATGCTGAAGACTCAAGATAGTGAATGCTGAAGACTCAAGATAGTGAATGCTGAAGACTCAAGATAGTGAATGCTGAAGACTCAAGATAGTGAATGCTGAAGACTCAAGATAGTGAATGCTGAAGACTCAAGATAGTGAATGCTGAAGACTCAAGATAGTGAATGCTGAAGACTCAAGATAGTGAATGCTGAAGACTCAAGATAGTGAATGGTGAAGACTCAAGATAGTGAATGCTGAAGACTCAAGATAGTGAATGCTGAAGACTCAAGATAGTGAATGCTGAAGACTCAAGATAGTGAATGCTGAAGACTCAAGATAGTGAATGCTGAAGACTCAAGATAGTGAATGCTGAAGACTCAAGATAGTGAATGGTGAAGACTCAAGATAGTGAATGCTGAAGACTCAAGATAGTGAATGCTGAAGACTCAAGATAGTGAATGCTGAAGACTCAAGATAGTGAATGGTGAAGACTCAAGATAGTGAATGGTGAAGACTCAAGATAGTGAATGGTGAAGACTCAAGATAGTGAATGGTGAAGACTCAAGATAGTGAATGCTGAAGACTCAAGATAGTGAATGCTGAAGACTCAAGATAGTGAATGCTGAAGACTCAAGATAGTGAATGCTGAAGACTCAAGATAGTGAATGCTGAAGACTCAAGATAGTGAATGGTGAAGACTCAAGATAGTGAATGGTGAAGACTCAAGATAGTGAATGCTGAAGACTCAAGATAGTGAATGCTGAAGACTCAAGATAGTGAATGCTGAAGACTCAAGATAGTGAATGCTGAAGACTCAAGATAGTGAATGCTGAAGACTCAAGATAGTGAATGCTGAAGACTCAAGATAGTGAATGCTGAAGACTCAAGATAGTGAATGCTGAAGACTCAAGATAGTGAATGCTGAAGACTCAAGATAGTGAATGGTGAAGACTCAAGATAGTGAATGCTGAAGACTCAAGATAGTGAATGCTGAAGACTCAAGATAGTGAATGCTGAAGACTCAAGATAGTGAATGCTGAAGACTCAAGATAGTGAATGGTGAAGACTCAAGATAGTGAATGCTGAAGACTCAAGATAGTGAATGCTGAAGACTCAAGATAGTGAATGCTGAAGACTCAAGATAGTGAATGCTGAAGACTCAAGATAGTGAATGCTGAAGACTCAAGATAGTGAATGCTGAAGACTCAAGATAGTGAATGCTGAAGACTCAAGATAGTGAATGCTGAAGACTCAAGATAGTGAATGCTGAAGACTCAAGATAGTGAATGCTGAAGACTCAAGATAGTGAATGGTGAAGACTCAAGATAGTGAATGCTGAAGACTCAAGATAGTGAATGCTGAAGACTCAAGATAGTGAATGCTGAAGACTCAAGATAGTGAATGGTGAAGACTCAAGATAGTGAATGCTGAAGACTCAAGATAGTGAATGCTGAAGACTCAAGATAGTGAATGCTGAAGACTCAAGATAGTGAATGCTGAAGACTCAAGATAGTGAATGGTGAAGACTCAAGATAGTGAATGGTGAAGACTCAAGATAGTGAATGCTGAAGACTCAAGATAGTGAATGGTGAAGACTCAAGATAGTGAATGCTGAAGACTCAAGATAGTGAATGCTGAAGACTCAAGATAGTGAATGCTGAAGACTCAAGATAGTGAATGGTGAAGACTCAAGATAGTGAATGCTGAAGACTCAAGATAGTGAATGCTGAAGACTCAAGATAGTGAATGCTGAAGACTCAAGATAGTGAATGGTGAAGACTCAAGATAGTGAATGCTGAAGACTCAAGATAGTGAATGCTGAAGACTCAAGATAGTGAATGCTGAAGACTCAAGATAGTGAATGCTGAAGACTCAAGATAGTGAATGCTGAAGACTCAAGATAGTGAATGGTGAAGACTCAAGATAGTGAATGGTGAAGACTCAAGATAGTGAATGGTGAAGACTCAAGATAGTGAATGCTGAAGACTCAAGATAGTGAATGGTGAAGACTCAAGATAGTGAATGGTGAAGACTCAAGATAGTGAATGGTGAAGACTCAAGATAGTGAATGCTGAAGACTCAAGATAGTGAATGCTGAAGACTCAAGATAGTGAATGCTGAAGACTCAAGATAGTGAATGCTGAAGACTCAAGATAGTGAATGCTGAAGACTCAAGATAGTGAATGCTGAAGACTCAAGATAGTGAATGGTGAAGACTCAAGATAGTGAATGCTGAAGACTCAAGATAGTGAATGCTGAAGACTCAAGATAGTGAATGGTGAAGACTCAAGATAGTGAATGCTGAAGACTCAAGATAGTGAATGCTGAAGACTCAAGATAGTGAATGCTGAAGACTCAAGATAGTGAATGGTGAAGACTCAAGATAGTGAATGGTGAAGACTCAAGATAGTGAATGCTGAAGACTCAAGATAGTGAATGGTGAAGACTCAAGATAGTGAATGGTGAAGACTCAAGATAGTGAATGCTGAAGACTCAAGATAGTGAATGGTGAAGACTCAAGATAGTGAATGGTGAAGACTCAAGATAGTGAATGGTGAAGACTCAAGATAGTGAATGGTGAAGACTCAAGATAGTGAATGCTGAAGACTCAAGATAGTGAATGCTGAAGACTCAAGATAGTGAATGCTGAAGACTCAAGATAGTGAATGCTGAAGACTCAAGATAGTGAATGGTGAAGACTCAAGATAGTGAATGCTGAAGACTCAAGATAGTGAATGCTGAAGACTCAAGATAGTGAATGCTGAAGACTCAAGATAGTGAATGGTGAAGACTCAAGATAGTGAATGCTGAAGACTCAAGATAGTGAATGGTGAAGACTCAAGATAGTGAATGGTGAAGACTCAAGATAGTGAATGCTGAAGACTCAAGATAGTGAATGCTGAAGACTCAAGATAGTGAATGGTGAAGACTCAAGATAGTGAATGGTGAAGACTCAAGATAGTGAATGGTGAAGACTCAAGATAGTGAATGCTGAAGACTCAAGATAGTGAATGCTGAAGACTCAAGATAGTGAATGCTGAAGACTCAAGATAGTGAATGCTGAAGACTCAAGATAGTGAATGGTGAAGACTCAAGATAGTGAATGGTGAAGACTCAAGATAGTGAATGCTGAAGACTCAAGATAGTGAATGCTGAAGACTCAAGATAGTGAATGGTGAAGACTCAAGATAGTGAATGGTGAAGACTCAAGATAGTGAATGGTGAAGACTCAAGATAGTGAATGGTGAAGACTCAAGATAGTGAATGGTGAAGACTCAAGATAGTGAATGGTGAAGACTCAAGATAGTGAATGGTGAAGACTCAAGATAGTGAATGCTGAAGACTCAAGATAGTGAATGCTGAAGACTCAAGATAGTGAATGCTGAAGACTCAAGATAGTGAATGCTGAAGACTCAAGATAGTGAATGGTGAAGACTCAAGATAGTGAATGGTGAAGACTCAAGATAGTGAATGGTGAAGACTCAAGATAGTGAATGGTGAAGACTCAAGATAGTGAATGGTGAAGACTCAAGATAGTGAATGGTGAAGACTCAAGATAGTGAATGGTGAAGACTCAAGATAGTGAATGGTGAAGACTCAAGATAGTGAATGCTGAAGACTCAAGATAGTGAATGGTGAATACTCAAGATAGTGAATGCTGAATACTCAAGATAGTGAATGGTGAATACTCAAGATAGTGAATGGTGAAGACTCAAGATAGTGAATGGTGAAGACTCAAGATAGTGAATGCTGAAGACTCAAGATAGTGAATGCTGAAGACTCAAGATAGTGAATGCTGAAGACTCAAGATAGTGAATGCTGAAGACTCAAGATAGTGAATGCTGAAGACTCAAGATAGTGAATGCTGAAGACTCAAGATAGTGAATGCTGAAGACTCAAGATAGTGAATGCTGAAGACTCAAGATAGTGAATGGTGAAGACTCAAGATAGTGAATGCTGAAGACTCAAGATAGTGAATGGTGAAGACTCAAGATAGTGAATGGTGAAGACTCAAGATAGTGAATGGTGAAGACTCAAGATAGTGAATGGTGAAGACTCAAGATAGTGAATGGTGAAGACTCAAGATAGTGAATGCTGAAGACTCAAGATAGTGAATGCTGAAGACTCAAGATAGTGAATGCTGAAGACTCAAGATAGTGAATGCTGAAGACTCAAGATAGTGAATGCTGAAGACTCAAGATAGTGAATGCTGAAGACTCAAGATAGTGAATGCTGAAGACTCAAGATAGTGAATGGTGAAGACTCAAGATAGTGAATGGTGAAGACTCAAGATAGTGAATGGTGAAGACTCAAGATAGTGAATGCTGAAGACTCAAGATAGTGAATGCTGAAGACTCAAGATAGTGAATGCTGAAGACTCAAGATAGTGAATGCTGAAGACTCAAGATAGTGAATGCTGAAGACTCAAGATAGTGAATGGTGAAGACTCAAGATAGTGAATGCTGAAGACTCAAGATAGTGAATGCTGAAGACTCAAGATAGTGAATGGTGAATACTCAAGATAGTGAATGCTGAAGACTCAAGATAGTGAATGCTAAAGACTCAAGATAGTGAATGCTGAATACTCAAGATAGTGAATGGTGAAGACTCAAGATAGTGAATGCTGAAGACTCAAGATAGTGAATGGTGAATACTCAAGATAGTGAATGGTGAAGACTCAAGGTAGTGAATGGTGAAGACTCAAGATAGTGAATGCTGAAGACTCAAGATAGTGAATGGTGAAGACTCAAGATAGTGAATGGTGAAGACTCAAGATAGTGAATGGTGAAGACTCAAGATAGTGAATGGTAAAGACTCAAGATAGTGAATGCTGAAGACTCAAGATAGTGAATGCTGAAGACTCAAGATAGTGAATGCTAAAGACTCTAGATAGTGAATGCTGAATACTCAAGATAGTGAATGGTGAAGACTCAAGATAGTGAATGGTGAATACTCAAGATAGTGAATGCTGAAGACTCAAGATAGTGAATGCTGAAGACTCAAGATAGTGAATGGTGAAGACTCAAGATAGTGAATGGTGAAGACTCAAGATAGTGAATGCTGAAGACTCAAGATAGTGAATGCTGAAGACTCAAGATAGTGAATGGTGAATACTCAAGATAGTGAATGCTGAAGACTCAAGATAGTGAATGCTGAAGACTCAAGATAGTGAATGCTGAAGACTCAAGATAGTGAATGCTGAAGACTCCAGTCTGCTGTCGCACTCCAAAATTTCAGCGTCGGCAATTTCGCCATCATGGATGACCGGCTGTACTGCCAGCCTCACTACATTGAGCTGTTCCGGCTGAAGGGTTGGTGAAGCTGAACTGTTGCTCATTAATAGTCTTGAGTTCTGACCCAACAGCTTATGGCTCCAACTTGCTACTCTCCCAATTGCAGGCAGCTACCGCTTCCACGATTCGGCTGGAGTCCCGGTTAACTCCATAGGTTTGCATGCTGGCCTAGTTGGCCTCTCGCCTTTTATTACCGATTACCGACTCATACACCTGCCCTAATTGCATGTCTTGAATGAGCATGGGATCAGCTTGGTTCGGATTTTGAGCTGAGGACAGCTTTTGTTTAAACCGGGACTCCCTCATTCTTAACTGGACACTTTTCAAACTCCTGCAAATTCAGATTGAAAATTCCCTAAATATTCTTTCTAGCTACTAACTAGGCAAGTAGTTTAATCGCGAATTTATTCTAATCAAAAATTATTGTAGCAGGCAGCGGCGACGAGTCCGTTGAGAACGGCGGCGGCTCTAACGACAGCGGCCACGTGCCCAAGCTCAGCAACATCAAGTCTCGCTTCGAGTCCTTTGAGGAGCAGCCGCCCGCGTCTCCGTCTAAGAGGAAGGAGAAGGTGAGGAGATTGGGGTTTGAGTTGTTTGCATTGGCGAGCAGTTCCCAGATTCTCAGTTGCTGGGCCAGCCGCCCAGATTCTCAGTTGCTGGGCCAGCCGCCCAGATTCTCAGTTGCTGGGCCAGCCGCCCAGATTCTCAGTTGCTGGGCCAGCCGCCCAGATTCTCAGTTGCTGGGCCAGCCGCCCAGATTCTCAGTTGCTGGGCCAGCCTCCCAGATCCTCAGTTGCTCCGCTGCCCTCTCAGTTTCTAGGCCAGCCGCCCAGATCCTCAGTTGCTGGGCCAGCCGCCCAGATTCTCAGTTGCTGGGCCAGCCGCCCAGATTCTCAGTTGCTGGGCCAGCCTCCCAGATCCTCAGTTGCTCCGCTGCCCTCTCAGTTTCTAGGCCAGCCGCCCAGATCCTCAGTTGCTGGGCCAGCCGCCCAGATTCTCAGTTGCTGGGCCAGCCTCCCAGATTCTCAGTTGCTGGGCCAGCCGCCCAGATTCTCAGTTGCTGGGCCAGCCGCCCAGATTCTCAGTTGCTGGGCCAGCCGCCCAGATTCTCAGTTGCTGGGCCAGCCTCCCAGATCCTCAGTTGCTCCGCTGCCCTCTCAGTTTCTAGGCCAGCCGCCCAGATCCTCAGTTGCTCCGCTGCCCTTTCAGATTCTCAGTTGCTGGGCCAGCCGCCCAGATCCCCAGTTACTTCGCTTCCCTCCCAGAGTAACTCAGTTGCTCAGTTGCTGGGCCGTCGCAACCTTCCCAGATTCTCAGATCTGAGTTTTGCATTAATTTTTGCTGCTGCATGCACTAACAGAATGTATTAACTAAGGCATTATTAGTCTTGATTGCTAAAGCTTGAAGCAAGTGAGCATTCAGTTAGCAGCAGTTCTAATTGCTACCCAGTCGCAGCACCCAGCTACCTGCAAAGGGAAATGGCCGGTTAAATTGGTCTGGAAAATATTCTATCCAGCTTGCAGAGCCGGCGGCATCATCAAAGGTTTCCAAGGCAACCGTTCAGCTAAGAATGGTCGCTAGGCAGTCGTCTGTTTCCGGATTACAGTCCCCGATCGATCCTAATGCTGATTCATTGGTTGCTACGCAACAGCCGGTTGCCAAGGAGACGCCGGTTGCTAGGCAATCATCGGTGACTTCTCTGCTGCCAGTTGCTCGGCAGCAATTTTTGTCCTTTCAACCGCCTTCGGTTTCTCCGCCCTTGAATGCTGTTGCTATGCAGCCATTTTTGGCTGCTACGCAACCATCTCCAGTGGTTGCTACGCTGTCTTCTCCGGAGGTTGCTATGCAGCCTGCAGTTTCTAGGCAACCAATGCCGGCATCCAGCGGCAACACCCGGCACCCGAAGCTGACAGCCGAGCTGTCCTGCGCTCCGAACTTTCCCTCCGACTGCGACGAGGGCGACTCTGCCGCCCCTGACGAGGCCGAAGAGATGGAGACCGCGCAGCCTCCTGCTTCATCTGGGGTACTTTTTTAACGGCGATCTGCTTTCCCTAGACTTCCTTTCTTTTGATTCGTGGATCAGTTCGGCACTCGTCGTCATTCGGCATTAATAATTGGTTCACCTGGTCCTGTTCACCTTCGCATGCTTCACGGTCGGATGAGTCACTCAGCTTGGCAAGAAGCGATCAAAGCTTTAATATTTTAGTTTATTTACTTTTTCACTGGTTATTTCACCGGTCACTGGTGATGTTGCTGCTTGTAATTCAGATTCAGTTTTTTACTGGTCCCGCACTGGCTGCTCCGTCACTTTGCTACGAATTTTCACATTTTCATTCCGGTGTCCGACTCAAAACACTTTTCAATCCTGAGTCCCAATTCTCCAAATCCCGAATTCCAGTTCATCAAATCCCGAATCCCACTCTATCAAATTCCGAATTCCAGTTCATCAAATCCTGAATCCAACTTAATCAAATCCCGAATCCCAATCCAAATCCCGAATCCCACTTCATCAAATCCCGAATTCCAGATCATCAAATTCCGAATCCCACTCCATCAAATCCTGAATCCCACTTCATCAAATCCCGAATCCCAATCCAAATCCCGAATCCCAGTTCATCAAATCCCGAATCCCAATCCTAATCCCGAATCCCAGTTCATCAAATCCCGAATCCCAATCCATCAAATCCCGAATCGCACTTCATCAAATCCAGAATCCCAGTTCATCAAATCCCGAATCCCAATCCATCAAATCCCGAATCCCAGTTCATCAAATCCCGAATCCCAGTTCATCAAATCCCGAATCCCAGTTCATCAAATCCCGAATCCCAGTTCATCAAATCCCGAATCCCAGTTCATCAAATCCCGAATCCCAGTTCATCAAATCCCGAATCCCAGTTCATCAAATCCCGAATCCCAGTTCATCAAATCCCGAATCCCAGTTCATCAAATCCCGAATCCCAGTTCATCAAATCCCGAATCCCAGTCCATCAAATCCCGAGTTCTAATTTTCCAAATCCCGACTCCCAAAGCATCGCGTTCGCACGCAGCTCCCCACCTGGATCCGCCCAGGTGTACTACGCTGGCCTGCAGTCCGCCAGACACCGCTACGAGACGGCCACCAGCGAGAAGGAGCGGCCGCACTCGGAGAAGCCAAAGCGCTTCACCCCGCCCAGGGAGGGCAGCGCCGGCGTGGTCGAAAGCCAGCCGCAGGAGTTGCCACCAGATGTAGTCCGTTGCTATGACAACGGCGACTCGGACGACCGGCCGGCACCCGGCAGCAGCCGCAACGTGCTGGCCCGCTTCCGGGAGATCGAGCAGCAGAACGGCAACCACCAGCCGCCTGCCAAGGAGGCGGAGGCCCGGCCGCGATCTGTGAGTGCCGCCCTCAGTTTTAGCGAAACTGAGCTTCCGCCTCACTGAATTTGTGAGCTTTCAACAGCGCAGAATGCGCCAGAATGCTCAAATCGGCTGTCTTATATTTGAAGCTAGAATAAAAAGCCATAGGTATTACTACTGAGGTGAAGAATCGGTAAGTAGTGTGTTGCTCAATGAAAACCTGATCGCTCTCTGATAGTCAGCAAATTCACAAGATTTTCCTTAAATTCAAATAATACTCGTGAATACTACTCGTTAATCACTTCATCTCAGTAGTATGTCCTGTTTGCTAATAAGTTTGGCCTTATTTTTTATGCAGAGCGGTCGACTGAGCATTCTGGCCTGTTCTGCGCTTTAGAGGGGATTTCAGCTTAGTCAGAAAATGGCTTATCAGACCCGCCGTCTCCCCGTGGCCTCCCACTGATTGCACTGAGCAGGCATGCACACTTCACTGTGCCTTGGGGGTTGCGCCTCAAGGCCGTTAATTGCACAAGCAGAGCCAAGCTGCGATTCCAATTCATCGCCAAATTCATGTGACTGCACTTGGAATGCAGCTCGGGGCCGCTGGCACATCACAGCGCCGCGCCAGACTACTAGGCGCTTCCATTTTCCGACTAGTAAAAATGTGATTTTATGAAAGCCCGGGTCCAGACTCCAGCATCATCTAAGCCACTCTCTGATCTCCCGAACTAAAATCGCAAATTAGCGAAATTGCGCCTCGGAGTCGTCAGCCAGCGATGAAGCTGAGCGGGAATCTGCGCCAGCAGCCAGCAGCTGCCTGGACGGCCTGCCGCAGGTCGGCGTCGCCCGCAGCCTGCTTGACCTCTGGCGCCGCCGGGAGTCGCAGGCGGCTGCGCAATTCCAGGTTGATCATTCGCATTGTTGTGCCTTCCTTATCCCATCCTGACTCTTTGTCCTGTCACTCTGTCACAGAGATCCGCTGTCACCCGGGCACTGGGCGTGTTTATCCTGACAGACACCAGATATTTATGGCCTATAAGCACTGCAGTATCTTGCTGCTTTGGATTCTCTGCTCTGTGTGTTGGTAACTTCATTTACTGTTTTAAACTCCACATTCACATTAGACTTCAGATATGCACTGCCATTCTCTGGATCTGGTACATTTGGTCTGGCAGTCTCTAGACCTGGACTGTCAGTCTCTAGATCTGGGCTGACAGTCTCTAGACCTGGACTGACAGTTTTTAGACCTGGGCTGGCAGTCTTTAGATCTGGACTGACAGTCTTTAGACCTGGGCTGGCAGTCTCTAGACCTGGACTGACAGTCTCTAGATCTGGACTGACAGTCTCTAGACCTGGGCTGGCAGTCTCTAGACCTGGACTGACAGTCTTTAGACCTGGGCTGGCAGTCTCTAGACCTGGACTGGCAGTCTCTAGACCTGGACTGGCAGTCTCTAGATCTGGACTGACAGTCTCTAGACCTGGGCTGGCAGTCTCTAGACCTGGACTGACAGTCTTTAGACCTGGGCTGGCAGTCTCTAGACCTGGACTGGCAGTCTCTAGACCTGGACTGGCAGTCTCTAGAAATGGACTGGCAGTCTCTAGACCTGGACTGACAGTCTCTAGACCTGGACTGACAGTTTTTAGACCTGGGCTGGCAGTCTTTAGACCTGGACTGACAGTCTTTAGACCTGGACTGACAGTCTTTAGACCTGGGCTGGCAGTCTTTAGACCTGGACTGGCAGTCTCTAGAAATGGACTGACAGTCTCTAGACCTGGACTGACAGTCTCTAGACCTGGGCTGGCAGTCTCTAGACCTGGGCTGGCAGTCTCTAGACCTGGACTGACAGTCTCTAGATCTGGACTGACAGTCTCTAGACCTGGACTGACAGTCTCCAGACCTGACACGTGTTGAAAATGCCCTTAATTCCTGAATCGCTATCGCTTGCTAAAGGGCTCCCGCATCAGCTCAATGTGGGAGAAGGCGCTTGAGGAGGAGACCAAGCGACCCCGGCAGAACAGGATAGACCCTCACGTGAGTGTTGCAGCAAAACTGGCGAGCTTCTCCAGTTTTGACAGGCATGATTTTCCCGTGTTGGAAGCTGCGAGCCCGAGATTTCCGCGTGTTTAAAGAGCGCACCCGTGCATTTGTACTTTTGCTGTTTTTTATTTGTGTCAAGTTTAACTGACTCACGGTTTGCACTTTTCTGCGCCTCTCATCGGTTATTTTATTACTCTGTGTAATTATTTGTCCTGCTTTCCTACTTTTCATTTATATGGAAAATCCTCTGCTTGTTTCATAAAGTGTTCCAGTCATGTACGAGTATGTGCACGAACTGATGGCAGTTTGTCTGCCCCTGTGTCCGCATGAGCTGTTCTGCTTGCGTGTGCGGTTCAGAACAAAGACCAGCAGCTGGCTGAGATGCTTGCGTGTGCGGTTTAGAACAAAGACCAGCAGCTGGCTGAGATGCTTGCGTGTGCGGTTCAGAACAAAGACCAGCAGCTGGCAGCAGTGCACGCAGCAAGTCACCGCTTTTTCTCGCGTCACCTCGGAGCCCCGCATGCCGCCTGCCGTCTGCCGTGACCAATTCCGAATCTGCCACCGAGTCTGCAGCCCCGAATCCGCAAACGAATCTAATTTCAAACTTTGCACGCCAACGCAGCAAGAGATCCAGTCCTTCGCCTCGCAGTCGGCCACCGCAGTCTACGAGAACGAGCCCGCCCCGCTGCCCGATGGTGTTGTGCGGTACGGCCAGTCCACTACCGACGGAGCACAGGACCAGCTGGAGCAGCAGTACACCAAACGGCTCAAGGAGAAGTTCCTGCTCGAGTCCCAGCAGCAGAAAACTGTGGAGAGACCGGTGAGAGTCAAGTTGTTCCAGTCTGACTCAAACTGTCTCAGTCTCACTCAAGCTGTCCCAGACTCACTCAAACTGTCTCAGTCTCACTCAAGCTGTCCCAGACTCACTCAAACTGTCTCAGTCTCACTCAAGCTGTCTCAGTCTCACTCAAGCTGTCCCAGTCTCACTCAAACTGTCTCAGTCTCACTCAAGCTGTCCCAGACTCACTCAAACTGTCTCAGTCTCACTCAAGCTGTCCCAGACTCACTCAAACTGTCTCAGTCTCACTCAAGCTGTCCCAGTCTCACTCAAGCTGTCCCAGTCTCACTCAAGCTGTCCCAGTCTCACTCAAGCTGTCCCAGTCTCACTCAAACTGCCTCAGTCTCACTCAAGCTGTCCCAGGCTCACCCAAACTTCCCCAGTCTCACTTCACCTTGCCTCCCCAATCCTCAGCCCATCCGTCTAGACGAAGGCGAGGGCGGCATCTACGAGAACGAGCCGGTGCAGCTGCCCGACGTTGTCCGGCCGGACCCCGCGGCGGCCGAGGACTACCGGCTGTACGCTGAGGGCAAGTGCGCCACCCTGGCCAAGCAGCGCTTCATGTCCGAGGCGGCGCAGAAGGCGGCCTCGGCCGAGCGACGCGTGGTGCTGGAGCTTGCCAACGATAGCGGTGTGTACGAGAACTGTCCGGAGGTCCGCGACGATGTCGCCCGCTGGGGCGCCCAGGACGAGGCAGCCGCCTTCGATCCGGCCGGCGCCTACAGCCGCGCAGTCAGCGCCTGGCAGCAGGCCGGCAGCCAGCAGCAGCCCGCGGCGCCCAAGGTGAGGCTGTCTGTGAAGGTGCCTGTCATTCCTCACTGTAGTGTCTGCCACTCCTCACTCTGTAGTGTCTGTCATTCCTCACTGTAGTGCCTGTCACTCCTCACTCTGTAGTGTCTGTCACTCACTCTGTAGTGTCTGCCACTCCTCACTCTGTAGTGTCTGTCATTCCTCACTGTAGTGCCTGTCACTCCTCACTCTGTAGTGTCTGTCACTCACTCTGTAGTGTCGTCTGTCACTCCTCACTGTAGTGCCTGTCACTCCTCACTCTGTAGTGTCTGTCATTCCTCACTCTGTAGTGTCTGTCACTCCTCACTCTGTAGTGTCTGTCACTCCTCACTCTGTAGTGCCTGTCACTCCTCACTCTGTAGTGTCTGTCATTCCTCACTCTGTAGTGTCTGTCACTCCTCACTCTGTAGTGTCTGTCACTCCTCACTCTGTAGTGTCTGTCACTCCCCACACCACCGAGTCTGTCATTCCTCACTCTGTAGTGTCTGTCACTCCTCACTCTGTAGTGTCTGTCACTCCTCACTCTGTAGTGTCTGTCACTCCTCACTCTGTAGTGTCTGTCACTCCCCACACCACCGAGTCTGTCACTCCCCACACCACCGAGTCTCACTCCCCACACCACCGAGTCTCACTCTCCACACCACCGAGTCTGTCACTCATCACCACAATGTCTGTCACTCATCACCACAGTGTCTGTCACTCCTCACTCTGTAGTGTCTGTCACTCCCCACACCACCGAGTCTGTCACTCCCCACACCACCGAGTCTCACTCCCCACACCACCGAGTCTGTCACTCCCCACACCACCGAGTCTCACTCCCCACACCACCGAGTCTGTCACTCATCACCACAGTGTGTGTCACTCCCCACACCACCCAGTCCGTCACTCATCACCAGTGTCTGTAACTCCCCCTGCCGCCCGCAGCCGTTGGACTTCGATCCGCAGACCGGAGAATTCGTCGGGGCCCGCGCGGCCCGCCAGCAGTACGAGCGCAGCCTTAGCAACAGCTCGGCGCCGAAGCCCAAAGCCCCCGTGGCCCTGGAGATGGGCGAGGGCGGCGTCTACGAGAACCAGCCGCAGAAGCTGCTGCCTGACGTGGTGCAGTACCAGGCTGGCGGCGGCGGCGAGCTTGGCGACATCCGCGGCACCGCCAGCGCCGCCAAGCGGCAGCTGCTGCTCCGACAGCGCGAGGCGGAGGAGGCCGCCAGAGCCGGCCGGCCTGGAATGGTGAATTTTGCTGCTGCTGCTGCTGCTGCTGCCGCTGTGTGTGTGCTGCTGCTGGCTGTTGCACTGCAGCTGCGGCACATTGCCTGACGCCTCCTCTCTGCGTGCGCACCGCAGCTGGCTGGCGGCAGGTATTGGCGCAGTTCTGTCTGTGTCTGTGTCTGTGTGTGTCTGTCTGTGTCTGTGTGTTGTGTCTGTGTGTGTCTGTCTGTGTGCTGTGTGTGTCTGTCTGTGTGCTGTGTCTGTGTCTGTGTGCTGTGTCTGTGTGCTGTGTCTGTGTCTGTGTGCTGTGTCTGTGTGCTGTGTCTGTGTGCTGTGTCTGTGTGCTGTGTCTGTGTGCTGTGTCTGTGTGCTGTCTGTGTGCTGTGTCTGTGTCTGTGTGCTGTGTCTGTGTCTGTGTGCTGTGTCTGTGTGCTGTGTCTGTGTGCTGTGTCTGTGTGCTGTGTCTGTGTCTGTGTGCTGTGTCTGTGTGCTGTCTGTGTGCTGTGTCTGTGTGTGTCTGTGTGCTGTGTCTGTGCGTTGTTTCTGTCTGCTGTGTCTGTGTGCTGTGTCTGTGTGCTGTGTGTCTGTGTGTTGTCTGTCTGTCTGTTGTTTTTGTCTGCTGTGTGTCTGTTTGCTCTGTCTGTCTGTCTACTGTGTCTGTCTGTGTGTTGTGTCTGCTGTGTCTGTCTGTGTGTTGTGTCTGCTGTGTCTATCTGTGTGTTGTGTCTGCTGTGTCTGTCTGTTTGTTGTGTATGTCTGCTGTGTGCTAACATAACATAACTAATGTGTCAGTTTGTTGTCTGTGATCTAATTGTTCAGTTAGGGGAATGTCTGCTGTGTCTGTCTGTTTGTTCTGCCTACATGTATTACTTTTGTCACCTGTGCGCTCTGCTATACTCGTAGTTGGCCCAATTTCACTCAATGCATTTTTAGTTTTTGTCTTTTAATGTCGCGCACTTTAAAGCTCACAGAAATCTCTGCTCGCAGCTTCTCACGCAGCTCCGCCCCCTCCAACCGCCTCTCCCATCGCACTGCTCGGACCCGCCCTGCAGATTGACATCTGGGCCGAGCTCTCAGAGCACAGTGGCGTCTTCGAGAACGATCCGCAGCAGCGGCCTGCTGACCTCATCTGGAGCGGCCGCTCCGATGATTGATGAAGCTTACATTTACTTCGGGAGTTGAGGGGAAGTTGAGGGAGTTGGAACTTAAGGGGAGCAAAGCTTTGCCGCACGGCTCAGCACCGCTGTAGTTTAGCTGGGAGCTCTGCCAGGGGCGTAGCTGGCGTCGGGAGTTTACTCGGCCTCCAGTAGCAACCCAAGCCCCAACAACACCCCAACCTCCACAACACCCCAACCACCACAACACCCCAACCTCCAGCGGCACCCCAATTCCCACAACACCCCAGCCCCCACAACACCCCAACCCCCACAACACCCCAGCCCCCACAATACCCTAATTCAAGCAGCACCCCAACCCCCACAACACCCCAGCCCCCACAACACCCCAGCCCCCACAACACCCCAGCCCCCACAACACCCCAGCCCCCACAACACCCCAACCCCAAGCAGCACCCACCCAAGCAGCACCCCACCCCAAGCAGCACACAACCCCCACAATACCCTAATTCAAGCAGCACCCCAACCCCCACAACACCCCAAGCAGCACCCCACCCCAAGCAGCACCCACCCCAAGCAGCACCCCACCCCAAGCAGCACACAACCCCCACAATACCCTAATTCAAGCAGCACCCCAACCCCCACAACACCCCAAACCACACAACACCCCAACCCTAAGCAGCACCCCACCCCAAGCAGCACCTCAACCCCCACAACACCCCAACCCCTAGCAGCACCAAATTTCTCTATTTCAAACGATAGCTACACCCTTGAATTCCGAGCAACTACTATAAGTAGGGAAAAAATTCTTATCAGTGCTTTTGACAAATCCAGTGACTTCTGCCTGCTATATCCGAGTACCAATGCTTAGTGTACATTGGGAGCCTTAATGCAACTGTTAAGAGTATGCTATAAAAGTACTTGTCGGTTCCCTCGCGGCTGTTCACCTCACACATTACAATAATTTTCATGCTGGCTTGCCTTGCGTGTTTGTAGCCAGATTCGATTCACCATATACTACTGCTGCTTAACGGTTTGCAGTTCCGTGCATGCAGGTATTTATTTCCTAATGTAGGCCTTACTGTTAGAGTTTTACTCGCTTGCGGTATCATTCTGTATGGAATTCTTTTTGTGTAAGCTAAATTTGTTAATTGCTTTTAATTTGAGCACACTTGTCCGTATTTAGAAGTCCTTGAATGCAGCTAAGAGTAATAAATGCTCATTGCTCTGGCATGCCTTTTTCTGCTCTGCTGGGTCGGCTGCGCTACTCTGTCTAGCAAAAGTAAATGAAAGTAAAACGGCATGCAAACTAATGCCGTTTTACTTGTGCTACAGTAAATAAATGCAACGCTTTTTAATGTAGGAAGCGTGTTAACCTTATATATAGCGCATGCAGCGGAATGTACACCCTGACACCCTGTGTACATACAGTAGAGTGTACACCCTGTGTACATACAGTAGAGTGTACACCCTGTGTACATACAGTAGAGTGTACATCCTGTGTACATACAGTAGAGTGTACACCCTGTGTACATACAGTAGAGTGTACACCCTGTGTACATACAGTAGAGTGCACACCCTGTGTACATACAGTAGAGTGTACACCCTGTGTACATACAGTAGAGTGTACACCCTGTGTACATACAGTAGAGTGTACACCCTGTGTACATACAGTAGAGTATACACCCTGTGTACATACAGTAGAGTGTACACCCTGTGTACATACAGTAGAGTGTACACCCTGTGTACATACAGTAGAGTGTACATCCTGTGTACATACAGTAGAGTATACACCCTGTGTACATACAGTAGAGTATACACCCTGTGTACATACAGTAGAATGTACACACTGTACATACAGCGGATTGTACATCCTATGTATTGTACTCGTATATACAGTGGAAATTTCAGTCCATATCTAGTTCACACAGCAGAGTGTACACTCTATGTACGTGCATCAGATTGTACAGCCGCTGGAGTGCGGTTGTAGTCAGCCAGTATCCGCATGGTTTTACCCGCCTCTCCGACCTGTATCGCGCGCCTCCCCATCAAACCTCTACTAACCAACCCGCTCGCCACTCTGCGCCCCAGCCGCCGGTCTCAAAGCCGCAGCAACCGCGGCAGCAGCAGCAGCAGCTGGACTTTGACTACTCGGCGCCGGTGTCGGACGCCACGGTGTCGGAGTCGCAGCCGACGCCCCTGCCAGACGGCGTGGTGCGCAGCGGCGCCCCGACCCCGCCGACGAGCTGCCGCCGGCCAACGCCGCCCGCTCGGCGCTGCAGCTGTGGCGCGGCAAAGAGGAGGAGGTGGACGCGTCGGGCGCACCGAATCCCGAGACTGCCGAGCGGCGCCAGCGCGAGCTGCGGGACGGCGCCAGGCAGCAGCGCCAGGCGGCGGCAAACCGCAATGTCCGCCTGCCACAGCGCCAGGAGCCGCAACGCGGCGACGGCGATGACGAGGGCGACGGCGAGATCGTCGGCGAAGGCGTAGCCGACGAGCTGCCTGCCGAGGGGACGGCCAGGAGCCTCCGTTCGCTGTTCGACGGCTGCCAGCAGCAGCAGCAGGCGGCCTGACCGGTTGACCCCGCGGGACCCCTGCACCCTGAACTCTGCTCAAAGTGACACCAGCGACAGGACTGCGGCATCCCTCCCGAATACTGATGTACATTTAAGGCTATCCGCTATACGCTATACGCTATCAACGCCATTGCATGCCTGCCTACTCATTTCCGTCTCGCCGATAATCCAGTAGCATGTTGTGCGCATATTTTTAATTTTTTAATCAGTTGAAATTTTTAATGTCTTTTTACGAGCTAGCTGCCGATGGTTAATATTAATATTTTATCAATACTGCATGTTCTGCACTTACTACTCGCGCTCTTATTGCATACACAGTAGCGAGAATTGCGCGCAGCTGCTGCTTTTTTTGTCTGCATGAACTTTTTATATTGTGTTAAACGAAAAATCTTTGAAAATTTTCCTGGTTTCACTTCCCGCCAATTCCGAGGCAAAATTTACGATGTTTTATGCTTCTTTTAATTATACGCGATTTCGCTTCCGTTTTCAATTAAAAAATTATTATTATTCTCGTTTCGCTTTTGTGCCCGCAGTTGCGTCATTTCTGCCGCCACTGCTGCTGCAACTTCAAACTGTACAATAGCAATACTTGCGCAAGTATTGACTGTGCTCTGTGTGCGCTGCAATTCAAGTCTGCGCTGCTTTGTGTTGCGCTCCCTTCTCGCACTTCTCTTGGCTCTTTTTTAATTAGTTTGTCCGCTAAGCAATAAACGCATTGATGCTCTGAGGAGGTCGCCGATTGAGACCGCTTTGTGCATTCAGTAATTTCTGTGCGGCTTCTGCGGTCTTCTTTTACTAGCATTGCACAGTGCTGCCAAGTATAAGAACACTTCTGCAGTATGTTCTGTGGTCTTTTTGGGGTTGCGGGTTTTGGGGTGTGTTTTGGGGTGTGTTTTGGGGTTGGTGTTTTGGGGTTTGTGTTTTGGGGTTGTGTATTTTGGGGTTTGTGTTTTGTGGTTGTGTTTTGGGGTTGTGTGTTTTGGGGTTGTGTATTTTGGGGTTTCTGTTTTGTGGTTGTGTTTTGGGGTTGTGTATTTTGGGGTTGTGTGTTTTGGGGTTGTGTATTTTGGGGTTTCTGTTTTGTGGTTGTGTTTTGGGGTTGTGTATTTTGGGGTTGTGTGTTTTGGGGTTGTGTATTTTGGGGTTTCTGTTTTGTGGTTGTGTTTTGGGGTTGCGTGTTTTGGGGTTGCGTTTCTTGGGGTTGCGTGTTTTGGGGTTGCGTGTTTTGGGGTTGCGTGTTTTGGGGTTGTGTGTTTTGGGGTTGCGTGTTTTGGGGTTGTGTTTTGGGGTTGTGTATTTTGGGGTTGTGTGTTTTGGGGTTGTGTTTTGGGGTTGTGTATTTTGGGGTTTCTGTTTTGTGGTTGTGTTTTGGGGTGGTTATGTATTTTGGGGTTGTGTGTTTTGGGGTTGTGTATTTTGGGGTTTCTGTTTTGTGGTTGTGTTTTGGGGTTGCGTGTTTTGGGGTTGTGTGTTTTGGGGTTGTGTATTTTGGGGTTTCTGTTTTGTGGTTGTGTTTTGGGGTTGTGTATTTTGGGGTTGTGTGTTTTAGGGTTGTGTATTTTGGGGTTTCTGTTTTGTGGTTGTGTTTTGGGGTTGCGTGTTTTGGGGTTGCGTTTCTTGGGGTTGCGTGTTTTGGGGTTGCGTGTTTTGGGGTTGCGTTTCTTGGGGTTGCGTGTTTTGGGGTTGCGTGTTTTGGGGTTGGTGTTTTGGGGTTGCGTGCTTTGGGGTTGCGTGTTTTAAGGTTATGTGTTTTGGGGTTGCGTGTTTTGTGGTTGGTGTTTTAAGGTTGTGTGTTTTAGGGGTTGTGTGTTTTGGGGTTGGTGTTTTAAGGTTGTGTGTTTTGGGGTTGCGTGTTTTGGGGTTGGTGTTTTGGGGTTGGTGTTTTAAGTTTGTGTGTTTTGGGGTTGGTGTTTTGGGGTTGCGTGTTTTGGGGTTGCATGTTTTAAGGTTGTGTGTTTTGGGGTTTGTGTTTTGGGGTTGGTGTTTTAAGGTTGTGTGTTTTGGGGTTGGTGTTTTGGGGTTGCGTGTTTTTGGGTTGGTGTTTTGGGGTTGCGTGTTTTGGGGTTGCGTGTTTTGGGGTTGGTGTTTTAAGGTTGTGTGTTTTGGGGTTGCGTGTTTTGGGGTTGCGTGTTTTAAGGTTGGTGTTTTGGGGTCTGATGATCATAGAGCTGCATTGACACTAGCCTGATGGTCATAGAGCTGCATTCACACTAGCCTGATGGTCATAGAGCTGCATTCACACTAGCCTGATGGTCATAGAGCTGCATTCACACTAGCCTGATGGTCATATAGAGCTGCATTCACACTATCCTGATGGTCATAGAGCTGCATTGACACTAGCCTGATGGTCATAGAGCTGCATTGACACTAGCCTGATGGTCATATAGAGCTGCATTCACACTAGCCTGATGGTCATAGAGCTGCATTCACACTAGCCTGATGGTGATAGAGCTGCATTCACACTAGCCTGATGGTGATAGAGCTGCATTCACACTAGCCTGATGGTGATAGAGCTGCATTCACACTAGCCTGATGGTGATAGAGCTGCATTCACACTAGCCTGATGGTCATAGAGCTGCATTGACACTATCCTGATGGTCATAGAGCTGCATTGACACTAGCCTGATGGTCATAGAGCTGCATTCACACTAGCCTGATGGTGATAGAGCTGCATTCACACTAGCCTGATGGTCATAGAGCTGCATTGACACTAGCCTAATGGTCATAGAGCTGCATTGACACTAGCCTGATGGTGATAGAGCTGCATTCACACTAGCCTGATGGTCATATAGAGCTGCATTCACACTAGCTCCAATGCACAACAGGTAGTCCTTAAATTCGTGCTGTCTTGGTCCCAATACTAGACCAGCTTGTCAGTGCAGTCCATGGCGACCAGAAATGATCAGAGAAGAGAATCTTTAACAATCGCTGCTCATCCGGACTCCGTTGGGCGGGGAGTCAGCTGTTGCCGCTGCGAGAGAGCCGCAGTCTTGTAAAAGCAAAATATAATTGTACGGTGCCTAAATTGCGTGCAGCTGCAGGTTGCAGGTTACTTTCTCACCTTAAAGAACTAAGCTCGCAACTAAAAACAAAACTTGTTCAGCGTCTACTCAGCCTCGAATTCTGGGATTTTGTCCTCGCATCGCAGACTTTCTTGACTCGGGCGATCACTTTTGAATCTTCAGTCTCCGAGCTGCTGCCGGCCCTGCACCGCAGCGAGAGCGGCAGCGGCCAGCAGCAGCAGCGACTCGGACAGTCCGCAGGCCACAGGCGCGACTCCGCTGGCCTGATCGGACTGGAACCCGACCGGGATTTCGTTGGCCTGCAGGCTGTTGCACAGCTGGCCCACGCAGATCAGGCAGCCCGACACGAACTGCAGAGTCCGGCAGTCAAATTTGCCGCAGCCTCCCATCAGGCTGACTTTGTTTGGGGTGTCCTGCGGGGTTCAGGAAGATTTGGGGTGTTCTGCGGGGTTCAGGAAGATTTGGGGTGTCTTGCGGGTTTCAGGAAGATTTGGGGTGTCCTGCGGGGTTCAGGAAGATTTGGGGTGTTCTGCGGGGTTCAGGGAGATTTGGGGTGTTCTGCGGGGTTCAGGAAGATTTGGGGTGTCCTGCGGGTTTCAGGAAGATTTGGGGATGTCCCTCAGGTCTGGAAGATTGTCCCTCAGGTCTGGAAGATTTGGGGATGTCTCTCAGGTCTGGAAGATTTGGGGATGTCCCTCAGGTCTGGAAGATTTGGGGTGTCCTGCGGGGCTCAGGAGGATTTGGGATGTCCTGTGGGGATCAGCATTGGGGATGTCCTGCGGGGATCAGCATTGGGGATGTCCTGTGGGGATCAGCATTGGGGATGTCCTGTGGGGATCAGCATTGGGGATGTCCTGCGGGGCTCAGGAGGATTTGGGATGTCCTGTGGGGATCAGGATTGGGGATGTCCTGCGGGGATCAGCATTGGGGATGTCCTGTGGGGATCAGGATTGGGGATGTCCTGCGGGGATCAGGATTGGGGGTGTCCTGCGGGGCTCAGGAGGATTTGGGATGTCCTGCGGGGCTCAGGAGGATTTGGGATGTCCTGCGGGGCTCAGGAGGATTTGGGATGTCCTGCGGGGATCAGGAGGATTTGGGATGTCCCTTTTAGAGTTCCGAAGTTTCAAGAATGGCTGGGCCGTGCCTCACAGAGTAGCCAGTCGCGAAGTTGGGATCCGGTTCAGTGAGCTCAATTCGATGGCAGCTGTTGATGCCGGCACCGCAGTAGGCGGGCTCCTCCTTCACCTGCGGCACGTACTCCTTCTTGTCGCCATAAAAGATCTGCCTGACATCTCCGCTGTAGCTGTAGCATTGGCTGTGCTTCTGCTCGACTCTCTTCAGCAAGCCCGTGTTGCACCTGTCTGCACCGCTGCAGACCAGGCAGTTCGACGGGTCCTGCTTGCACTCGTCGCCTTTGGCGCAGTGCGCTTCGTAAACCTGCGGCATAAGTTAGTTAGTTGGTCAGTTTGCACGGGGATTGGCGCGCATGGATAAATACTCGCACGCACGGACAGCTCACACCGGGTGTTCAGGGGTCCTGACTTTCTCGTTGCCAGGTATGTACACTCTCTGTGTCTCTGGGGCTGGCATGTACACTCTCTGTGTCTCTGTGGCTGGCATGTACACTCTCTGTGTCTCTGGGGCTGGCATGTACACTCTCTGTGTCTCTGGGGCTGGCATGTACACTCTCTGTGTCTCTGGGGCTGGCATGTACACTCTCTGTGTCTCTGTGGCTGGCATGTACACTCTCTGTGTCTCTGGGGCTGGCATGTACACTCTCTGTGTCTCTGTGGCTGGCATGTACACTCTCTGTGTCTCTGTGGCTGGCATGTACACTCTCTGTGTCTCTGGGGCTGGCATGTACATCTCTGTGTCTCTGGGGCTGGCATGTACACTCTCTGTGTCTCTGTGGCTGGCATGTACACTCTCTGTGTCTCTGGGGCTGGCATGTACACTCTCTGTGTCTCTGGGGCTGGCATGTACACTCTCTGTGTCTCTGGGGCTGGCTTTTATGAGCCAGAACTGCGCGAGTCATGAATTCGTCAGCTAGTTTTTGTTCTAAACGAGACAGGGACCGGAGGGTCAGAAAGGCAGGGACTGGAGGGTCAGAGAGGCAGGGACCGGAGGGTCAGAAAGGCAGGGACCGGAGGGTCAGAGAGGCAGGGACTGGAGGGTCAGAAAGGCAGGGACCGGAGGGTCAGAGAGGCAGGGACTGGAGGGTCAGAAAGACAGGGACCGGAGGGTCAGAGAGGCAGGGACTGGAGGGTCAGAGAGGCAGGGACCGGAGGGTCAGAGAGGCAGGGACTGGAGGGTCAGAAAGGCAGGGACCGGAGGGTCAGAGAGGCAGGGACTGGAGGGTCAGAAAGGCAGGGACCGGAGGGTCAGAGAGGCAGGGACCGGAGAGTCAGAGAGGCAGGGACTGGAGGGTCAGAAAGACAGGGACCGGAGGGTCAGAGAGGCAGGGACTGGAGGGTCAGAGAGGCAGGGACTAGAGGGTCAGAGAGGCAGGGACTGGAGGGTCAGAGAGGCAGGGACTGGAGTATCAGAGAGGTAGGGACTGGAGGGTCAGAGAGGCAGGGACTGGAGGGTCAGAAAGGCAGGGACTGGAGGGTCAGAAAGGCAGGGACTGGAGGGTCAGAGAGGTAGGGACTGGAGGGCCAGAGAGGTAGGGACCGGAGAGTCAGAGAGACAGGGACTGAAGAGTCAGAGAGGTACGGACCGGAGGGTCAGAGAGGCAGGGACTGGAGGGTCAGAGAGGCAGGGACTGAAAGGTCAGAGAGGCAGGGACTGGAGGGTCAGAGAGGCAGGGACTGGAGGGTCAGAGAGGCAGGGACTGAAAGGTCAGAGAGGTAGGGACTGGAGGGTCAGAGAGGCAGGGACTGAAAGGTCAGAGAGGTAGGGACTGGAGGGTCAGAGAGGTAGGGACTGGAGGGTCAGAGAGGCAGGGACTGAAAGGTCAGAGAGGTAGGGACTGGAGGGTCAGAGAGGTAGGGACTGAAGAGTCAGAGAGGCAGGTGTCCCGCACAGGCGAAGTCGCAGTGCAGCCTCACGAGAGTCCTCTCGTCGCTGGCCAGCTGGATTCTCTCGAAGCAGCCGGTGTGGAAGGAGGCGCAGGGCTCCGAGTAGTTCTGCTGGCTGAAGTCCACGGCAACCAGGCATTCCAAGGACGCTGCTCGGTCTGCAGTTTCGCCAGGTTCAACGAGTACCATGAGTGGTTCGACGAACCTGGAATATTAGAATCGAATCGAGCTGATAAGGGAGAAACTTACGAGTGGCTGCGGAAAGGATGATCAAACATGCGATAAGCTGATTGAGCTGCATCGCTGAGTTCACCACACCGTTCAGCTTCCAATCGAATTGTTTATTTCGAGTTTAGAGCGCTCTTACTTATTAAAATGCCGTGTGCAGCTACTCAAAACGGTCTGGTCTGTGTTGGCTGTCTACATTTTTCTGCGCCGCGTACGAAATGTCTATGGGTCAGGCCTAGCTGGTTAATTAGTAAACCTATTTGGTTACCGGATGAGGCTGACCTCTGGTTACTGAGTGAGGCTGACCTCTGGTTGCTGGATGAGGCTGACCTCTGGTTACTGGATGAGGCTGACCTCTGGTTACTGGATGAGGCTGACCTCTGGTTACTGGATGAGGCTGACCTCTGGTTACTGGGTGAGGCTGACCTCTGGTTACTGGATGAGGCTGACCTCTGCTGGTTACTGAATGAGGCTGACCTCTGGTTACCGGATGAGGCTGACCTCTGGTTACTGGATGAGGCTGACCTCTGGTTACTGGATGAGGCTGACCTCTGGTTACTGGATGAGGCTGACCTCTGGTTACTGGATGAGGCTGACCTCTGGTTACTGGATGAGGCTGACCTCTGGTTACTGGATGAGGCTGACCTCCCCTTGCTGGGGGTATGTCCACCAATTAGCATCTTACATTTTCTACGAAGTACATTACAAACTGCATGTGTTTGTAGGATGGCGGCAAGGCCCTCAAAATTCCCTCGAAAGGCCCTCGAATGAGATTTTGACTGGCAACTTCTGTCAACACTGCAGAGTAGCCTAGCGGCTCACCGCAAATACACGAATTCAAGGCACATCCAGATATTTATTGAACCACTCATATGTAAATTAGCAAGCCCTTTCTTTTTCAGGTGTGTCAATTCAGACACATACAATGGATGAGCGCCTACAGAAAAGAGATAATAAATTTCCCGATGAAAAAGTACATTCACTGCTAGATAGATGATTCCCGTTTGATCAGCAGCTGCAGTGTGACACCTGCTGCCTTGATTCCCGTTTGATCAGCAGCTGCAGTGTGACACCTGCTGCCTTGATCCCCGTTTGATCAGCAGCTGCAGTGTGACACCTGCTGCCTTGATCCCCGTTTGATCAGCAGCTGCAGTGTGACACCTGCTGCCTTGATTCCCGTTTGATCAGCAGCTGCAGTGTGACACCTGCTGCCTTGATTCCCGTTTGATCAGCAGCTGCAGTGTGACACCTGCTGCCTTGATTCCCGTTTGATCAGCAGCTGCAGTGTGACACCTGCTGCCTTGATTCCCGTTTGATCAGCAGCTGCAGTGTGACACCTGCTGCCTTGATTCCCGTTTGATCAGCAGCTGCAGTGTGACACCTGCTGCCTTGATTCCCGTTTGATCAGCAGCTGCAGTGTGACACCTGCTGCCTTGATTCCCGTTTGATCAGCAGCTGCAGTGTGACACCTGCTGCCTTGATTCCCGTTTGATCAGCAGCTGCAGTGTGACACCTGCTGCCTTGATACCCGTTTGATCAGCAGCTGCAGTGTGACACCTGCTGCCTTGATTCCCGTTTGATCAGCAGCTGCAGTGTGACACCTGCTGCCTTGATTCCCGTTTGATCAGCAGCTGCAGTGTGACACCTGCTGCCTTGATTCCCGTTTGATCAGCAGCTGCAGTGTGACACCTGCTGCCTTGATTCCCGTTTGATCAGCAGCTGCAGTGTGACACCTGCTGCCTTGATTCCCGTTTGATCAGCAGCTGCAGTGTGACACCTGCTGCCTTGATTCCCGTTTGATCAGCAGCTGCAGTGTGACACCTGCTGCCTTGATTCCCGTTTGATCAGCAGCTGCAGTGTGACACCTGCTGCCTTGATACCCGTTTGATCAGCAGCTGCAGTGTGACACCTGCTGCCTTGATTCCCGTTTGATCAGCACCTGCAGTGTGCCTTGGTTCCTGCTCATTAAGCAGCAAGCAACTCAAAAAACGTTTCTGAAATTGGTGTTGAAATGTTCAGCCCAGCATTGCAAGACTTATTGTTACCGAAATAAATTTTTGATTCGTGACTGTAGAAATTAAAATGTCTATTTTTACAGTACCTGCAGACTATTGATTTGCAATTATTTTTTGCGCATTGAGCTGCTGCGAGTCTCAGGTCTAAAACTGGTTGACTTTGGCAGTTAAACTGGCTGGCCGACAGCTCAAACGCCGCCAGTTTCTCTGCCCCTCCACCACTGCGAGGCCGGGCCCAATGCTTTGAGCACAAGCCTCCAGTCAGCCCAGCATGCAGCCAGGTGACTGGCCGTGAAAAACTTATTTTAATTGCATGCATCTCTCGCCGTATCTGTCTAAGCCAGAGGTTGCGGAATCCCAGCCTCCGCTGGGTGGGCGATGTTGCCGGAAAACAATCCACTTTGGCCAATTACCTGCATGCTGAGCGGCCCGGCAAAAAGGTTGAAAACAACAGCGTTTGTCTGGGAAAACCTGCCCCATGTTTTTGCGCGGCGCGTCGCTGAGCCGAAGTGAGACAGACGGACGCCTGAAAGTCACTGACTGCCTTGAGCCGAAGTGAGACAGACGGACGCCTGAAAGTCATTGACTGCCTTGAGCCGAAGTGAGACAGACGGACGCCTGAAAGTCACTGACTGCCTTGAGCCGAAGTGAGACAGACGGACGCCTGAAAGTCATTGACTGCCTTGAGCCGAAGTGAGACAGACGGACGCCTGAAAGTCACTGACTGCCTTGAGCCGAAGTGAGACAGACGGACGCCTGAAAGTCACTGACTGCCTTGAGCCGAAGTGAGACAGACGGACGCCTGAAAGTCACTGACTGCCTTGAGCTGAAATGAGCGCAGCAGCTCAGACGCCGAGCGGCAACGCTGTCGTTGCCGACTCCTCACGCAGAGACAGGGATCCGCGCCAGTTCGTGGCCAGCTTCCTGGACTACACCACCGCGCACGGACTCGGCCGCTTCGCTCACCAGTCCAGCCTGCTGGGCAGGATGATCTGGCTGACCTTCCTGCTCGGCACCTACAGCGGCTTCGTCTACCACCTGTACACCCTGTTCGGCAGGTTCCTCACCGCTCCGGTGCTCACCACCATGACAATGTCCACGCTGTCGTACGAGTTCCCGGATGTGTACATCTGTCCCGCACAAGCCGTCACACTGAGCAGGGCCATTGAGCAGATGCCGATAGGCCTAATCAACTGGAGAGAGAATGACAGGACAGTCCCGATCGATTTCAAAATACACTTCTATGAGTTCGACTTGGAGTCTCGGAACTACGCTGCGCAGAACAAGCCGGCGCAAGCTCTGATGAATGTGCTGCAGAGTGCCGAGAGCTCGCTCATGGCCGAGCTGCAGTTCCCCAAGAGCAGTGAGCTCCTAATATATCTGCATCTAAAAGTTCATCTTTCTCAGTATTTTATGAGTAGTTCACTGAGTCCCACTGTGCAACGAACTTCTCAGGCAGAGTGGAGTGCAGGACCACGCTCTCCGGTGAGGAGTACTCGGGCAACGCCAGTGTTGCGGTTGTCTACGACCGGACGAAGATGCGAGTCACGGCTTCGAACATTTCTGGCGTGCTGCCGCCATTCAGGACGTACAGGCAGTGCATGCAATGGAACGATGCGGCTCAGAGGCTGAGAAGTGTGAACACCAGTTTAACACACAGCCTCGCTGACCGACTGCTGGCGCTGAACTTCTCCGACAGCGAGTCTCGCTGTCGCTCCCCGCCAGGGCTCCCGCTGTCCGAGTTTTTCCCCATCGCGAATCGTGAGTCAAGAGATTGGTTTCGCAAGCTTTATTCAGCTTTATTCGACATTCCAACCGAACCTGGAATTACAGGCCCCATGCTGCGGCTTGTTGGTTGCTTTGAGGCGAACTTCACCGACCATGAATTCAACTACACCTGCGACACGGAAGGCATTGTGACTCACGAGACCTGCGCTCACTGTTGCGCTTCGCTCGACTTCAGCCACATCGCGCTGCAAGTTGACAGCTGCCTGTGCGGAGCGAGTCCCCCAAGCTCCGGCAATGACAGCGGCGTCTGCAGCAGTCGCTGCGCCAGCAACGATCAGCAGCACTGCGGGTCAGCATCCGCCATCACGGTGCTGCAGATCGGAGACACAGGTGAGTCTCTTGAATTCTCATCAGCAGAAGCCTCTATAACTCTAGCCGAGGCTCAATCCGCTTGCAGAGCCGAGGCCGCTGCAGGTGGGAAACTTCAGCAACCTCACAGTCTTCTCGCACGGGCCCTACTGCTTCTTCACTGATGAGCGAGACAGGCTGGGCGCTGCGTTCTGCGATGTGCCTTTCTGCCGTGAGTGAGTTTGCCATACCGAGGATTACCTCCTCAGTTACACCGCACCAATGCTACACTTTTGCAGCGATGTCAGGTGCTTACGACTGCATCGTGAGCTCTGAGAACAAGACCCTTGAGCGGCTGACTCGGGCCCGGTACACCGGTAGGAAGAACTACACAATCACTGGGAAGCCGTGCGTGCCGTGGAGCAAGCTGGAGAAGATACAAGAGGATACGTACATAAGAATGGGTAACTATGCGACCGCTGCATGCACAGAATGCCATAAAATGCCCGAGTTCGAATTCATATCCATGACTTGCAAACGCCGACTACTCACAGGTTATAATTACCACAAGCAGTTCGGATTTCACATTCAGACTCCGGATTTCAATCCCAACAGCAGCGACAATTTCTGCCGATCGGCACAGATCGTTATCGACCACGGGTCGTACTTTAGTTCGCACGAGGCTTCGTAAGAAAATCTTCCTATCGAATTCTTTCTTTGACTTCTGCTGCATAAAACTTTAAAGATGTTTAACTCAACCTCTGCTTCTAACTCGTATTTATAAAAAATAATTTCAGTCGCTTCGCACAAGAAATGTCTGATGTGCCGGGCTGCATTCCGGACATCATGGGCTGGGGCGGTCTGTTTGATGCTGACTTCGAGCCCTGCGAGATCCCGCTGTGTTGTAAGTCGCTTTTTCAGGGCCTTTAGAGCCCTCTTTGTTGAACAAACGATTGATAGGAAATTCGCATTACAAAATTTCTTCCCTAATCCAGCATTCACATAACATTTAACAGATGCCGCGGTCCCCAGCGTGACGGGCGCCGTCAGAGACTCAGTCGGCAGCCACCTGCTGGCCCGACAGTTCGGCAGCGACCTCAACGCCGGCCTCGCCGAGTGCAGCTTTGCTGGCCAGAAGTGCACCAAGGACGACTTTGTGAACGTCGCCCACCCGCAGCTGGGCATGTGCCACAAGTTTCTCAAGCAGCGCTTCACCGCCAACATGACCAGCACGCAGTTGGCGGAGAGCCAGCTGTCCATCAAGTACTTCACGGACTCGACAGACTCCAAGGGTCAGACGGTGTCCAACATCAACAAGCTGACGCGGGTGGTGCGAGACAGCCACGGCTCCGATGCGACTCAGGTCGCATTCAAGGTGAGTCTTCGTCGGTCGCTGAGCGTCTCAGTGTCTCACGCAATCTCTGAGCTTGGCTGCTCAACCGCGAACCCGCAGGCGGTCATCGTCCCGGATAGCTCGTTCCCGTGGGCCTCGAAGGGAATCGATGTGGCCACCGCTCAGCGCATGGACGTGCAGCTGAGGTTCGACAAGTATTCCAGACTGTCAACTACATCAAGGCCCTGCCTTGAGACTACGGAGCCGATCACCTACCGACTGCCGTCCTGGAAGTCAGCTCCATTTAATGAGAACCCGGAGTGAGTCTTGATGCAGAAACATTTTATCGCCGTGAAGACTGCGCACTGACTGATCAATGATTCCCTTTACAGCGACAGTTTCGACTTAAATGCGGTTGCCATGGTGACTGATTGGTGGCTGAAAGTTGCCGCAATGGAAGTGCAGCTTCGGAAGCAGAAGCAAGGTGCATTGAGGTATGGACCATAGGCTTTAGCTTGTGCGAGTGTGACTGCCAGGTTTGCAAAAGTTGCACGCATTTCCTAAATTTGCAGTTCGCTGTCGGAATTCGACTTAGAATTCAAGCTGACTGACCGAGACGACTGCATCAACACACACGTTGTGAAGAAGTTCATCGCGGAATGCCACTGCCTGCCGTCGTTCCTGCCGATTCCGGTGGAGTACTTTTCGAATTACACCTACTGTTTTGCTTTTCAAGCCGCTGGAAACGTTTCCATGGAAACGGACATGTGCTACAGAAAGCAGAAGTCGAAGGTGCTGGAGTACCAGTTTGCTGCGGTCCGGCTGTGCCAGTCTCCCTGCCGTACAGCCGAGTACAGCGTCCGCCACATCACCTATCCGTGGCCGAACCTGAACGGTCTGCAGTCGTTCTCGTTTCTGAAAGCCCTGGCCACCGCGTTTGGATACGGCAGCAACCCCAGCGGCCTGAGGGGCCTGAACAGCATCTACAGCATCTACCTGAGATCCCTGAGGGATTCGGCAATTCCTGTCAGCAATCGGAGCGCGACAGAAATCCTGAGCTTTCAAAACGAGCTGACGGTGCTGCAGAACCGACTGGCTCAGCTGACGGTCCAGGCCTGGACGTCATTCGGCCAGGAGATCTTGGAGGAGGAGGCCTACCCGGCCAAGAACCTCGTGGCCGACATTGGAGGTGACAATGAGCAGATTCTGTACTCAGTGACCCTTGAGATGACAATGAGCAGATTGTGTACTCAGTGACCCTTGAGGTGACAATGAGCAGATTCTGTACTCAGTGACCCTGGAGGCGACAATGAGCAGATTGTGTACTCAGTGACCCTTGAGATGACAATGAGCAGATTGTGTACTCAGTGACCCTGGATCCCAAGTCTCTCAGGAATGTCAGCTTTCGCATCTCATGCCTAAAATTGCAGGTACCTTGGGTCTTTGGTCGGGAATTTCCATTCTGACCGTTTGCGAGCTGCTCGAGCTGCTCATCTACATCGGCCTGGCCATCGGCTACAAATTCCACAGAGTCGCTGCGCCCCGCAACCGGAACAATGGCGGCCCTGGAGCCAACAACAACTTCAACAACAATTGCACCAATACCGGCAGTGTCACAACCGTGGCCGCATCTGTTGCTGGGTGCTCGGAGATGACACAGTCGGCTGTGAGTCAGGATTCTGTTCAGGTTGAGTTGGAGTCCAATTCCAGGATGTAACGCGAAGTTGTGAATGTGGTTTGAGAATTGATGCCGGAAACTAGTCCAAGAAGTCTGAGAAGTACAGGTCCAAGCCCATGAACATCTATTGACATCTGTTGGCCTTGCTGTGCTTGGGAGCTCCTATCTACTAAAGAATTATATAAGCAAATTTTAAAGAATGTTTTTTAATTACAAGTATGTTTCACTCGCTTCAGTTTAAATCTTTAATAACAAACCTAACGATGTACGAGTATGTTTGGTAAGACATTTTGATGTTAGTCCTCTTCATCTGTTTGTCAGATCAGAAATAGTTTTCACTGAAACCTTTTTCTTTTGCTTACCTGTTTTTTTCCCTTCCTCTTACAAAACTTGACCTTTTAAATTCTTATTGTCACTCCTGAATAAATTTGTTTTAATTTAGACGTGCCTGTAGACACTTTTCCACCGATGGCTGCACTTTCTCGGCATCTAACTCAGAGAAGCGTTGAACTTTTTAACCCTGAAAAAGTTACTGAAACTTTATCATGAATACCAAGATAGACTTTAATACGCAATACAACAGCTGCTAGTTGACAGACAGACAGACAGACAGACAGACAGACAGACAGACAGACAGACAGACAGACAGACAGACAGACAGACAGACAGACAGACAGACAGACAGACAGACAGACAGACAGACAGACAGACAGACAGACAGACAGACAGACAGACAGACAGACAGACAGACAGACAGACAGACAGACAGACAGACAGACAGACAGACAGACAGACAGACAGACACACAGACAGACAGACAGACAGACAGACAGACAGACAGACACTAAGACAGACAGACAGACAGACAGACAGACAGACAGACAGACAGACAGACACTAAGACAGACAGACAGACAGACAGACAGACAGACTGACAGACAGACAGACAGACAGACAGACAAATTATTTGATTTATCATTCATTCAGTCTGAAACAGCCAGACCAGATCATTTGCGCCAATGGCTCGTGGCGAGGGAAAAAGACCAGACCGCCAAGACGATTTCCTTCGATGGCGTGTCCCCCTTTAGTGACACCAAACCCGAGTGTGATGTACCGCTGTCCTGTCTTTGTCTGCACCCCGTCACGCTGTACTCCAACTGGAGCTTTGGCACCTTCGAGAGCGCCAAAATCATAAACGAGGATGAAGATATGCATTAGTGGCGGAGCCCATTAAATGGAGTTTGATGTCAATCCGGAGCTTCCATATAGCAGCGCCGCTGCAACAGCAGTCGCGTGACGTCACTGCTGAGGGAACGTCACTGCTGAGGGAACGTCACTGCTGAGGGAACGCCACTGCTGAGGGAACGCCACTGCTGAGGGAACGTCACTGCTGAGGGAACGTCACTGCTGAGGGAACGTCACTGCTGAGGGAACGCCACTGCTGAGGGAACGCCACTGCTGAGGGAACGTCACTGCTGAGGGAACGTCACTGCTGAGGGAACGTCACTGCTGAGGGAACGTCACTGCTGAGGGAACGTCACTGCTGAGGGAACGCCACTGCTGAGGGAACGCCACTGCTGAGGGAACGTCACTGCTGAGGGAACGTCACTGCTGAGGGAACGTCACTGCTGAGGGAACGTCACTGCTGAGGGAACGTCACTGCTGAGGGAACGTCACTGCTGAGGGAACGCCACTGCTGAGGGAACGCCACTGCTGAGGGAACGTCACTGCTGAGGGAACGTCACTGCTGAGGGAACGTCTGGAGAAGCTGGAGAATGGCGCGCGCTCGATCCGTCAGCGACCAACGTCAGGTTCCACACACCTTCAGAAAGCAGGAGGCTAAGAAGCTGGAGTAAATGCAGCGGCAGGGCAAGCTGACGGTGAAGTTTGACGCTCGATCACTGCCGCATCGGCATCAGACTCCTTGGTTGGCTGCTCTCAGACCGAGGTCGCCCCGGAGGATCAGCCTGAGGATTCCGATGAGGATTCTTTGAGCGCCACATCGAGTCACTATCCGAGAACGAACTTCTTTCTCTGCTTACCGGAGCGTCACATGCCGGAGCCATCGAGTCTCGCACCAGCTGCGAAGAAGACTGAGACAATCAGGTGGAGGCCAGAGCTCAGCTTCTACTACCGATTCGTGCCTTGAGTCAGATCGACATTCGGTTTTTGGCATTCTGCTCGGAGAATCAGAGCGGTAGGGATGCCCCGAGTTCACGAGAGAGCTCAGTCTTAATGCCCCTGTTGCTCAGACTTCCCTATGCACCAAGCTGCCACACCAGGGAGTCAACAGCATCATTAATTTAATCAAAATTTAATCAAAATCACCTGCCACCTGCTTGGTCCACAGCGGCTGGCACGGCCTTGCAAAAAAATTAATTAGTCCAATTGGACTTCTCATTTTTAATCTTTCAAATCCATTTCAATTTGCAGATAGGTAATTTTCAGTTTTCAGCACTAAATTGAAGGCAACAAGCGCTTGGTTCAGGGCGGTTTCACAAGTTTATCCGATTTGATGTCGGATAATTACGAGGCTGGCAAACAATCGAAGTTAAAGCTCTACTCGTTTTCAGGGTCTTGCAGACAGCGGGTAGGGTTAGGGTTAGGGCTAGGATTAGGGTTAGGGTTAGGGGGTGGCGGCGCGTTGACAATGGCGGCAGCTCGATCCTGCGCTCGTCTGCAAAGTCGCCTGCCAGGTTTAGTGAAATGCGCCGCTAATTTTGCCCGTCAGAGCGTTATATTGAATAGCACCAGTTAGTTGAGTGGGAAATGATGGTACACCCTTGCATACATTGTAGTGGCAGCTTCCGTGGTTCCCTAAAGGATGCTATACAGAGCTTTGTGCAATCTGGTGGAAGCAAAGGCAACCTTAAAGTCCATAACCGCTGTGTTCGGCTGTGGAGACTGGCACAGCCGGACCCCAGCAAACTGGCACTCCAGCACCACCTTCAACTGTTGCTATCTTTAGCACATGTCCGTTTCCATGGACACGTTTCCACCAGCTTGAGAATCAAAACAGTGAAGGTGTCAATGAACTATTTATAAAATACATGGACTGCTCAAGCAGAAGGGCAAGAAACTAAATGTTAGAAGGCAGGTTTTATGAATCTATTTTATCATCCCGTTTCAAATTTTTGTTACACATTCATTAAGCTAAGAATGATACGCTGGTAAAACAGATTCATAAAGCCAATGAGTCTAGTTGTTCCATTTTTATGATTGTTAGGCATAGGGCATGTACGATTGTAATGTACGGAGGATATACAATTAGCATCCTATTGATGCTAACCACACCGGGACTCTCGAAATCGGGCTTCCGACTAGAAGGGGCTTTGCACTTACCTGCCAACTAGTGTCTTTTTGCTGTCAATCTCAAAGTCATAGCCGATGATAAGGGACACTGCTGGGACTAGATCGCATTGGCCATGCAGGTACAGAGGGGACTTGTGCAGGGGATTCTTGCAGTGGCGAGACTATGGGGTAGCTACACGTACTATTACATTGCTAAATACGAAGATATGTACTTTTGGCCTTCAACGCGCCAAACAGCCTCTCCTAGCGCTGATGATAGGCTAACTCGAACATCAGAGACCGCATGATTCATCACCCGAGCCGCTTGGCTAACCTATAGTGCACAGAGTACATCTCCGGAGCCGATTCTGCACTATTGGCAATTTCGCTAACTGATTTGATAGATTGATCGACTGAGAACTGCCTTGCCATTGGTCCACTGTGACCGGCGCCTACTAGCTTAGCTACTCATCTGAGCCATCGGCGAACAAAGAAATAAAACCGATAAAAATAACTGTTAGATTTAACCTTCTCCTTAGATCACTTCACACTTTAGATTGAATTGGAGTTTTAGCTGACTACTAGCAGTATTATTGAATGACTTCTGCCTCGATTACAGCACTACTGAACAAAATAAGCAAAAGTGTGCGCCTAATCCAGCTACTGAAACAGGGGACAGATAAGGAATCACCCAATCAAGCAAGTCTAGGCAGCCTCTCACCAAACCAATCAGAAACTCAACAGCCGAAGACCAGGTAATCCACAGTGACCGAATCGGCTTAGTGCTTCGCAGCTGTAGGCCCGAGATGATGCTGATGTCACAATATTCGCTGATAGCTAGCAGGTGATGCTCTTCACTTTGATGTTCACTGCTGATGACCGGGGGGACTCGTCCTTGATGATGATGGGGGGAAGTCGCAATCCGGGGATCAAGAAACGACGGTCAATTCCTGGCCGGTGGAGCCAAGGGTGGCACCCGGTCGCACGAAGGTTTGCAGGGGTAGCACCCGGAAAGGGGGGGTAGCACCCGGAAAGGTGCCATCCGAGCGGGCCAAAAACACCGGTTTAAATAGCCGCCAACTGGACCGCAGTTTGTTATAATGGGAGACGTCGATTCTGATTGGCTGAGCCGATTTGTTAAAATGAGCGTCGAATTTTCTCATTGGCTAAGCTTGTTGCTACCCAGAATTACGTGACCGGGAGATCCTATCAGTTCCCTCGGGGTCGTAAAAACATGACAGGTGCGGCCATAAATCAATCAAAATCGCAACAAAATGATTTATGACTTTTCGCGTAGAATTGACAAAAATTGATGAAAAAATACATTAGAAAGCTCTTATTAAATAGAAAGTGAAGATAATCAAGAGAAATCACTAATCGCTAATCCTAAAGTACTTTTAGGGGTAAAACGCATAGCTGTCAAAGCTGTCACACGCTTGAGTGAACACGAACAATAGGCCCTGACCTCATAAATATTGATGGCCTGTCAAAATGAGGAGAAAAAAGCTATCATTCGCATCCCCTCAGACCATCTGGCGCCCGCCTCAACACTGAGTGAGGCGCAGGTGGCTGTCAGACCAGCTTCGAAAGCGATGATTTATGACCCAAAAAGCTGCGCCTATGTTATTATGACTGCTAGTATGACCAAACATTATATCTAGTATAGATTCTATGACAATTCGCAGAAAAAGGATAAAAATGCCCATTGCCCACTGTTAGTAGGCTGGTAAGTTTAGAGCCCATGTGCTAGCGCGTGATTTGGAAAAAAGTGCGTCCTCATCACTACATACTAAAAATGAGTTGTTTGCTTGCTTGTTTGTGCGCAATCGATTTTCTCCCGAACGGCTTAACCTATTTTCTATAGCTATAAGAAAGGCGAGAAAAATCAAAGATGAACATTGGTCTTCCTTCTAATAATTGGGTTGCGTTGTGTATGGGTTAGAGCGTCGGACTCACGAATTGAAGGTCGGGGGTTCGATTCTCAACCCACTCGAAACAATTTTGTGTCCTTGAGCAAGACACTCAACTATATGCATTGCTTCAGTTCATCCAGCTGTAAAATGGGTGCCAGCATTAGCTGGGGTTTGGGTTAGGGTGGCGACCCAGTCCTTGGACTGAACAGCCGTACGCAGCCTCCAGATGCGCCGCACAATAGCTGCGGCTGAGCTGTCGGTTGCACATCTGGCCAAACTGGGGCAAGGTGTAATCAACTATTGCTTGCTCCCTGTCACTGCGTGGAGGAGCCAGCAGCAAAAAGTCTCCTCTGGCCTGGCGACGCGAAAAAAACATGGTAGACATGTTAGACATGGTAGACATACAAGCGCGCGGATAATGTACGCACTCATACGCACGCTCACACGAGGCTTACAGCGGCCCTGGCTTTCTAATCGTCAGACATGTACACCCTCGGCGCCTTGGTGGTTGGTTCTCATGCGATTGAATCGCACGGAAATCCCCGACAGCCGAATTAATGCCATGGGTCGCAGAGTGAGACTCCTCAGCCGATGCTTGATGTGGTTGGGTTATGATTAACGCGTTAGGACAGCTGGCTACTTAAACAGCATTACGTACTACTATAAAGAGTAGCAACCTGGCATGTGGCTCTACTTCTACTAGCATAGTGATCCTCGTTACCCCAGCATGTTTAAAGCTGCTAATTGCAAATTAGCTCGTAGAACTGTAGTGTGCTCTGCATATGAGAAGTACTTTTCCGCACTCGAGCACTTTGGAAGGAAATTTTTTCGAGTCTGCACGATTCATCATTCTCTATTGGGACAGTTGCTGGCGCCAATTATTGGGCTTACAAATCGAGCGAAATCGAAACCGCCCGCATTTTGCATAATTTTATAGGCATGCTGTGCGGTTCACTGATTGCTGACGGACACTCGCGAATCCAGCGAGGAGGCCAGCGACCCCGCCTCGCCTGTGCACAGAGCATATGAGACAAGCCCCCGGCACATTTTCGGAATCAAACCCAGGCACTTTGGTGGATGTGTCGGACTTCATCAGAATCTGATTTTGAATTCTGATTTAAGTTACCTACTGCCCCCGCCGCGTGCGCATGCAGGCAGCGACGCCGTCCAATCTGAAGCCCTGGGAGACTGGGAATCCCAGAGGACAGAAGCATCGAACCCATTGAGCAGAGCTGCATGCTCACTGGAAAGCCGGATGTTAATGCTTTTTGTTGTTGCTGGTGCGGAGTTTGGGGATCGTGAGGTGCAGAGCAGATCAGCGGCAAATGCGTCAGACTCTCAAGCCTGGTTCGAGTGCAAGGCCCACATTCATATGGGGCTTGTGCTCAAAAGTTATAACCTTGCCAAGTGTCGCTTATGATGTCTAACCACCATACACAGTGCATACTAGCTTGCACGTTGACCATGAGAAAGCCAGGGCTGCTGAACACGCTGTGTGTGCCTGCTCACCGTATCCGTGTGCAAGTGGGTGGTCAGAGTGGGTGTTCAGTATAGAATTAGCTCGGAATTGAAAAATGAATTTTTACGAAGTCCTGAGCGGGTCTCTGACACTGTCAGCTCACCAAATTTTGTTGCTTGTCTGCTTGCTCAAAGACTGCTCACAGCGGAATTTTCGAAATCATGTTAAAAGCACAAAAGCCCCCAGCATCCAGATCTCCATCGATGCTCCTGGAGTCGCAGAGCTCATTTCTGAGAATAAGAAGCAACAAATCGATCAGAGCTGCTTCTTTTGCAAGCTTTTTCTTGGCTGAGCCGCTCGCAGGATTGATCCTCGCAATGGCTCGGGCCTGTGTGCGTCAGGCCCGACATCAGATGGTGGCAGATACGGAAAAGCTATTACAAACATTTAGGGGGGCTGTAGCCCAGCGGTAGCGCAGCTGCTCTGGTGTGCCAGCGACCCAGGCTCGATTCCAAGTGCAGTCACATTAATTTGGGGCTGAATTGGAATCTCGGCTTGGCTCTGCTCGTGCAATTAACGGCCTTGAGAGCCAACCCCCCAAGGCGCAGTGAAGTGTACATGCCCAACGATAATATAAAGTTAGGGCCGCTGTACACTCCTGTGTGAGTGTGTGCCTGCGTACGTATCCGCGCGCTTGTATGCCTGCTCAGGGGAGTCGGCGGAATGGGCAGTAATGCCTCTCGCCGGTTGTGTGCCTATGTCGCTTAAAGTGCGCCAGGGTGCACACAACCCCCCTGCCTCTAATAAAAAAAAATTACAAACATTTATCCATGGAGTGCACCGGAACCGCACAGAGCAGTGAGGCGGCTAATAAATGTAGGCCAAGAGTTTTTAAAAGTACAATCATGAGGCTTCTCTTGGTAGACGTGGGACACGATAGCAAAGACAGGGACAATAACCAATAAGAGGATGGAACACTTTCGAGAACTTCTTCACCAGCAGTCTGTCGACCAGGCTTCCTGCTCCGCTAATCTTTATAACCTGAGCTTCATCGCTCCGCAACGTGAACAACCGGGCGTCTCTTGAGTGTCAGTAGCAATGAAATTGACTTGACGTGACGTGACGCAGCTGCTCCAGACACCTGATTTTGGTGAGACAATCATTAGCAGGAGATCAGGATTGGAGCCAGTCGTTACTTGACAAATGCTTCGGAAAATTCCAGGAAACTGTACAGAGCACCTGAAACAGCCTCACCTGTACTGTAGTCCGATACGAAGACTTTCCTCAGCAGTGCATTCTGTGCGCTCTCCAGGACGCGATGAAGAACCATAATTAGTCAAGTCGCGGGGTTTCCCAGCTGGAGTCGCCGACGCCGCAGCAGGTCACTTTTGGACGGACTACCAGGCCTGCGCGGCAATGAAGTGCCGTGTTGACTTTCAGGTCAGATGCCGATCTTGAAAGTGGTGCGCAGCAGGCCAGTATGTACCATCGCAATTTCGCGGTTCGCGGCGACAATGTCGGTTCCATAGACCGCCAAGGGAGACAAAGTGCTGGCATTCCAACGAATGACCGAATTTCCGACGGCCTGCAAAAGTTATCGAAATTACCCCTGATCTACTGGTTGATTTCGGATGCACACGGACGGGCAGTTTGGGGAATCTCGCAACTGTGCACGGAATCCATTTAATATCGACCGCGGCTCGAGAGACGCAGGATGAGCGGTAAGGAGGTGGGCGAAGTCATGACGTTTGGCTGTGCGCAGGGAACAGGAAGATTGGGAACGTCGAAGCAGTCACCGCAGTAGATGCCAGAGCTTGTAGGAATCTTCAAAAAGAGGCCGAGATCAGCCTGCAGATGGGGCGCTGGCCTGCTTAAAGAGCTTGTGCAGTCGAAAAGCCTATCCAATTGTGTTTGAGGCTCAACTGCCTCAGGCGCTCAGACTATGGGAAGGTCCAGACTCTCTGAGCCATGCAGAGCGAGAGCCAACGATTAAATACAGGAATATCTGGTTTGTTACTACAGCTAAAATTTTTTGTGTGGGAGTCCAGACAAAGATGGCAGCAACTGAATTTAATATATTAAATATGGTATTTAACAGTAGTGTTGAATTATTATCATGCATGTCCGCGGTCTGTGACTGCAGGGCTGAGCAGCCGCATCCAGACCCCGGCGTTGAAACTGGGAAAGGATTTTTTATAAAAGCCCAGCTCATTTAATTTTTTACTAGGGGTTGATTATTAAAATGAATTTGTCGATGAAAACGGCTCAGAAGCAGCGTTCGTAGAGCAGACAGTGCAGGTGACGGTGCCGAGGGCTCGTGTTTTATTGTGACAAAGCACCTGCCTGCTTTACCCCAACCGGCCTCATAAAATGGCGACTGAGAGCTGGGGAGGCCGCTGGGCTGCTGCACGGATCCCCTCTGATAAATGAGCTGAGCCGCAGGGTCTGACAACTAATTCTAACAAAGTAATTAAGCGAAAAAATGATCCGCAAACCCATGGTCCTGCGTTTGCCAACGAAAAGGAAGGAAACGCTATTTTGAGGCCTTTAAAAATTTAGTCATGATCTCCGAGCGGAGAATATGTTTTAGAATTACCTGGGCATACATGACTCGTATGTACTGCAGCAGATAGGCGACGCTATGATCAGCTGCACACCTCAGCTGAGTAGCAGTGACTTAGACAGTGGTCGAAGTTGAGTCGTCGTGTTGACGGTTGGGAGGTGGGGCAAACTTCTCTTACGCGCGCGCGTCCCTTGTCAGCCTCGTCCTACCTGACCGCGTGACTCTGGGTTAACTCGACATTTCATGAGCCCCCCCCCCCTGCAGCTCATCAATACCAGTGCTCATATGCTGTCCCGACTGATTCGTGCTGCCACAGTCGGTGCAGGAAGTGCCGCTGCTGACTCTGCTCTGAGACGCTGCTGCTATATGGGAGTCGAGTATTGCTTGATGGTGTGCTCCCTCCTTATGTTCCATGAATGGTCCTTGGCTGCTATTAACTGTGAGGGCATCCGGAAGCAATTGTTCACTTCTTCGATGAAGGCACTCGATGAGTGATGGGCCCGGAGATGCACCTAATTCGGTCCGGTCAGGCAGGCGAACTGAGACTCCAACTGAGGCTTTGAGTCCAGGAGTTCACCTTGACTGCTCAGGTGATTTTTTTATTATTTTTTTAGAGGCAGGGGGGGTTGTGTGCACCCTGGCGCACTTTAAGCGATATTGGCACACAGCCGGCGAGAGGCATTACTGCCCATTCCGCCGACTCCCCTGAGCAGGCATACAAGCGCGTGGATACGTACGCAGGCACACACTCACACAGGAGTGTACAGCGGCCCTAACTTTATATTATCGTTAGGCATGTACACTTTACTGCGCCTTGGGGGGTTGGCTCTCAAGGCCGTTAATTGCACGAGCAGAGCCAAGCCGAGATTCCAATTCAGCCCCAAATTAATGTGACTGCACTTGGAATCGAGCCTGGGTCGCTGGCACACCAGAGCAGCTGCGCTACCGCTGGGCTACGGCCCCCCTCTGCTCAGGTGATGCCTGGATTGGCTCAATGAGGTCTAGCTGCCATCGCCTCACTCAGAGCTGGGTAAAACAGTTTTCATGTGTGTTACGAGCCCGAGAGAAGAGTGCCATTGAAATGGCACACAAATGCAATTCGCATTAAACTCACGCCGACGGAGACTCGGTTTTGCTACATGTCAAATGTGGCGGCTGGCTTGTTTAACTGGCTCTGGTACGGCTGCCCCCGACTCCACTGCAGCCGTCAAGCAGTTTAGAGAGAATAGAGACAAATGTTGCCAAGCCGCACTAGCATTGGACTCAGACTGCTCTGGGATGGGCAGTATGAGGGTCAGATGATCAGCTCTAGCCAGTGCAGAGCAGGGAGTCATCGGGGGGGGGGGGTAGCTCCGCGCTTAAACAAATTTATTTTTTGTTTATGCTCATTTCAAAAATTAATTTCATGCGTCTGAATTTTGTGCCAATGTGTCCGCGCCAGTTACGTCACCTCAAAGCTGTCTCGCGCGAGACAGTTACGTCACCTCTAAGCTGTCTCGCGCGAGACAGTTACGTCACCTCTAAGCTGTCTCGCGCGAGACAGTTACGTCACCTCTAAGCTGTCTCGCGCGAGACAGTTACGTCACCTCTAAGCTGTCTCGCGCCAGTTACGTCACCTCTAAGCTGTCTCGCGCGAGACAGTTACGTCACCTCTAAGCTGTCTCGCGCCAGTTACGTCACCTCTAAGCTGTCTCGCGCCAGTTACGTCACCTCTAAGCTGTCTCGCGCCAGTTACGTCACCTCTAAGCTGTCTCGCGCCAGTTACGTCACCTCTAAGCTGTCTCGCGCGAGACAGTTACGTCACCTCTAAGCTGTCTCGCGCCAGTTACGTCACCTCTAAGCTGTCTCGCACCAGTTACGTCACCTCTAAGCTGTCTCGCACCAGTTACGTCACCTCTAAGCTGTCTCGCGCCAGTTACGTCACCTCTAAGCTGTCTCGCGCGAGACAGTTACGTCACCTCTAAGCTGTCTCGCGCCAGTTACGTCACCTCTAAGCTGTCTCGCGTCACGATGAGAAAGCCAGGGCCGCTGTACACTCTGTATGATCACAGTCCAGAGCCCCCTGAAACAGGATCGAAACAGGGAACCAACTGTTCTCGATCGAAGTGCTTCTACTTCGTTTCCTGGAAAATTTCAGGAGGCAGATTTTACTAAAAATACATTACGAAGATTGGAGGTTTTCATATTTTCAGCACAAAGAATTGTAATTAATTTTTATAGGAGACAGACCCAATGTTCATCTTTTGATTTTCATAGAGCTTTTCATTTAGAAATATTAGGATTCTATGGTAATTTTATATCCTATGCTTACATGTCTTATGGCTAAAAATCATTAAAAATGGCATAAATCAACTGTTTTAATGATTATATGAATCTGTTTTATCAATCTGTTGCACATTTAGAACAGGTCTGTATGATCACAGATCAAAGACCTCTATGAATATCAACAGTTATAAGAAAGGCAATAAATATCAAAATATGAACATAGAGTCTGCCTTTTATCACAAGGAATAACAATATTTGTGCCAAACAAACGAAAACTTCCAATCTCCGTATTGTGTTTTTTTGTGTATTGCCTCCAAAAATTTTCCAAGAGACAGTTTCTCATCCTACTTGAGCAGCTCTTGGTCATGGTCTTACGGCTTTCCACCGCATAGTTTCTCATCCTACTTGAGCAGTTCTTGGTCATGGTCTTACGGCTTTCCACCGCATAGGCTCATGTGTGCCTGCATTATTTATTTTACTAATTGCATAAAGTAGCCAGACAAGACTTGATTTACAATGCAACCGTGCTTTGCGCCAAAATAGGGTGACTTGACGACTTTAAAATTTGTTTTAAAAACGTTCAGAGGCTTTATTAAAGTGAAAATAGGCATAAGACGGTAAGCGTTGTACACGAAGCAATATCAAGAGAGACGATTGTGTAGAGAACAGTTGTGCAAGTAGCTGAGAGCATGCTGTGCTGCTGCACTTACATGTAGCAGAAAAATAATAACACGTGCATTCATAAAAGTTTTGAAGCTGGTTTGGTGAGCGCATGAAATCTGTGGTGAGTTGAGTTGCTCAAAGTTAACAGTAAAATTATCAAGTTGCTTACGAGTGCTTTGTAGAAAAGGGGAGCCAATCTTAACTGCTGGCCACTTTTTGCTGCACCTGAATCTGAATGGAACACGGAAGGCGCACAAAAATCCATGAAATTGTGGGGCAAAACTCCAGTGAGGGTCCAGCGTGTACGCAGAGGGGGCCACCATCAGCCCCCTACATAAATTTCCCGCTTCCAAATACTAAATGAAAGAGGCAACCAAGTTCTACGACAGGAGCTCAAATTTTACCACCTCTTGGGCAGGGCATCCATCGCCTGGGAGACAGGGGTACGGGAGCCACTGAAAACCTGTAAGCATCCTGTCAGATAGAGAGCCTAACCCATGCGGGCCAGAGGAGGGGAGAGAGGAGAGAGAATATAGAAGGGAGATGAGAGATAAGAGAAAGGAGAGGAGAGACGAGGAGATGAGAGAGAAAAGAGAGAAGAGAAGAGAAGAGAGGAGAGAGAAAGAGACAGAGGAGATTAGATAGAAGAGAGCTGAGAAGAGACAAGCCGTGAGCGTGCCGGATTGCTATTGTGAAGTTTCAAAGCACCCGAGGGCCGGATAGAGAGGCTTTGCAGGCGGGAGTCTGCGGACCCCTGGTGAAGGATCTCAACGCCCTAATCTGAGATGACGCCAAAATTATTATTAGATATTAAAATGAAAAAATCATATAGGCAATGAAAATTAAGGACACCAAATACGAGCTATTGACACCACGCCTATTAGGCCTCCTGCGTACGGCACTCCATTGGTCATGCAGAGGTTCCCCACAAAGGCCACCAATTTCTGATCCCTGATTCCCGAAATTCCCCTCTAGATCTGCCGCCGTTCGCTGCTCAAGAGCTCAGTGACAAATATTGGCCTGCGCTAGCAGCTAGTGCAACATGTGGCAGGATATGCTTGGTGATCAATTGTTGTGTACACGCTGGCTGCAAACTCTGGCGTCAGGAAACGCTTCTAGTGCGATATTACTAGCAGCTATTGATTTTCTAAAAATATGTTTTGGGGATTCCCAATGGTTTAACCAAGAAGGTCCCGCTGGGTGAACTCAGTCCTACAACCGCTATTGTCACTAGATAGCCTTGACACATGTATGCACGAGTATGCACGGGCAATGTGAAAAAGTGCTTTATATTGTATAAAGCTTGCACCGCCACAACCAAGCTTCATAATAATGTCACTTGCACTTCATTCATTTCTGCAGCCAAAAGACCACAGTCCACAATGCCTCGCTTAATCAACTGCATCCCCCCAGCAACAGCGTTCAACACTGCTGCATTCTCATGCATTCTCATGGAATTCTCCCTCATTGTTGTCCTAAGTCCAAAGATATGCAATCTGGGACCTGCAAAGAAATTGGTGATTAAAATTTCTGTGTGAAAGCTTTAGATTGAAAGCTTGTTCCCAGGGACTTCCAGGTTAGGTGAGGGCAGCGCAAAGTCAGGGTCTCCTCAATGTTTGCGGTTCTGTTTAATGTGCTGGTAGTGAAAAAGGTTAAACAACTTGGGAGGACCCAAAACTAACAGCTTTAGAGAGATTTACAAGAATGGAGGCCGCACACCGGGATTGGGAGGCTCAGACTTGAGCATTATTATGCCTTACTGCGTCCGTATCGAGCGCGACCATCTCTGACTCCGGCCTGGCCGACTCTTCGGGCTGACCGTCGGCGTTTTTTGACTGCATCCGGGACTGCGCCTGCACTCTGGCAGCCAGCGCCTGTCCCAGGTAGATGAAGAGCTCCAGCAGCTCGCAGATAGTTAGGATTGAGATGCCGGACCAGAGACCCAGAGCTCCTGAAATTCATTTTGTATTAACGGTTTTTCAATACTGAAAGACTTGTTGAGCATGATCAACCTGGACCACTTACCCCCGATGTCGGCCACCAGGTTCTTGGCTGGGTAGGCCTCCTCCTCTGAGACTTCGTGGCCGCGGGACTGCCAGGCCTGGACCGTCAGCTGAGCCAGGCGGTTCTGCAACGCCGCCAGCTCGCTTTCGAAGCTCTGAATTGCCTCGGTGCTCCGGTTGATGACGGGAGTGTCAGAGAGGTTCTGAGCCTTAAGGTAAAGGTAGTAGATGCTTGAGGCGCCTCTCATCAAGCTGATATCGTGTCGATAGCCAAAGTCGGCGGCCAACTTCTTCAGAAAGTCGAGAGACTGCACCGAGAGCAAGTTCGGCCACGGGTAGGTGATGTAGCGGGTGCTGAAGTCGGTCTTGCTGCAGGGCGACTTGCATTCGTTCATGGCTTCAAAATGGTACTGCGTGATCTTCGACACCTGCTCAATGTAGCACTTCTCAGTGTTGGCCGAAATGTTTCCCCTTGAGTACATGTCGAAGCAGTAGCTGAGCTTTTTGAACCGCTCTTCTTGAATGGGAAGCATCCCCGGCAGGCATCGGCAGGTGTTGGTGAATTTTTCGACAACATAAGTGTTGACGCAGTTCTCTCTGTCCGAGACTTTGAACTGACTACCCGAGACTGTCAGTGCGCTGAAGTCATGGAGATTATTGCGAAATTCGATTTGACATGCTGAAATTCCCAGAAGCAGAGAAGCGCAAAAAAGGAGGGTTTTATGCAAAATCTTACCTTGAGCCGTTCAGTTTAAGCAGCGCGTTGCGAAACATAGACAGCTTCAGCGTCCAGTTGGAACATCGCATAATTTCCTGCGCGTCCGAGTTGACGCTGGAAGCAAATTTTTAGTTTTAAACAGCTTTGATATTTACAATATTGCAGACTAAATATAAGGAAATAAAACTTTTTGCTTTCTTTACCCAGAGTCCTCATTTGACGTAAACAGCTTCCATGACGGCAGTCGGTAGGTGATTGGCTCCGTAGTCTCAAGGCAAGGCCTCGATGAGGTGGACAGTCTGGAGTACTTGTCGAATCTAAGATGCACGTCCATGCGCTGAGCGGTGGCCACATTGACGCCCTTTGAGGCCCACGGGAACGAGCTATCCGGGACGATGACCGCCTGCGGGTTCGCGGTTGAGCAGCCAAGCTCAGAGATTGCGTGAGACACTGAGACGCTCAGCGACCGACGAAGACTCACCTTGAATGCGACCTGAGTCGCATCGGAGCCGTGGCTGTCTCGCACCACCCGCGTCAGCTTGTCGATGTTGGACACCGTCTGACCCTTGGAGTCTGTCGAGTCCGTGAAGTACTTGATGGACAGCTGGCTCTCCGCCAACTGCGTGCTGGTCATGTTGGCGGTGAAGCGCTGCTTGAGAAACTTGTGGCACATGCCCAGCTGCGGGTGGGCGACGTTCACAAAGTCGTCCTTGGTGCACTTCTGGCCAGCGAAGCTGCAGTCGGCGAGGCCGGCGTTGAGGTCGCTGCCGAACTGTCGGGCCAGCAGGTGGTCACCGACGGAGTCTCTGATTGTGGCTGTCACGCTGGGGACCTCGGTGTCTAAAGAAATTCATTCGGTACAGAATGCTCTGAAAACAATGCCTAGAATATAATAATAAATAATAACTGAGAAACAGATCCAGCTCAATGGTCACTGGCACAACTCACAACAGAGTGGCACGTTACAGGTCTGAAAGATCATGTTAAACAGGTAGCCAAATTTTATCGTAATGGACGGAATGTTGACCCAGAAATCTTCCGGTATGCACACAGGAACCTCCGAATCGATGGCGCTAAACCGCCTAAAACAATAGGAAAGATTTTGGAGCGCTGCAACAAGCACACATACGCTACTTGCGATGCAATAGAAGCTTACTGGAAATCCTTGGGCCCGTGGATGTTGACAGAATCGACCACAACGCTAACCGGACGGCAGTAATTGTCGCTCTCGCCTTCAAGCCTGTCCGGAGTCTGGATAAGCATTTCCCGCACTTCGTCCATGAAGCCAACTTCCGAACCTAAATTGGAATTTGACTGGTTCGGTCAGGCGAAATTAAATTTGCCAGCGGCACAGGTGAGCAATGCAATCGAAGCTCTTACCGCGGCGCGCCTTGAGAACTTGCTCAATTGTGGACAGCTGACTCCAGGGCATGCACCGCCGGCCAGTGCTGGTGACGTTCCGCCGTCCGGTGTAGCGCGACAGCCTTTGCTGCTGAGTCAGCTTGTCCTCGGAGCTCACGATGCAGTCGTAGTTTCTCGAAATTTCTGGATTGAGCGATGGAACGTCAAGTATTTCATTCACGAATCGAAGTCGTCTTTGAAAGGAAAAGTCAGGCAACATGTTGGAAACTCACGGCAGTAGGGAATTTCGCAGAATGCAGCGTTCAGCTTGTCGCTCAGCTCATCCGCGAAAAAGCAGTAGGGCCCGCTGGAGATTGCGTCCAGGTCGCTGAAGTTCGCGACGTGCAACGGCCTGCTGCCTACAAAGTGGAATGCGTGCCTTGAGCTGCGAGTTACGAGTCTGCAGAATGACCTGATTTTGCCAGCAATATACAAGTGACCATAAAAATCTGTCCCAGCTCGTCAACTTATCGGTTTTATTGAGCTACTTTTGAGTAGCAACCAATCTCTAACCCGCTCTCCGACTATCCCACCTACCGTTGTCCCGAATCTGCAGAACAGTGACGGCAGTTTCCGATCCACAGATTGCCGAATTGTCGTGGAGGCAGGAGGCGTTGCACACGCTGCTGCTGTTCTCGTAGCCGCCAATGCTGCTCCCGCAGAAGCAGTCCTGGCGGCTGATCGCCATGTACTGGAAGCTGCGCCTGCCGCAGCATTCAGCGCAGGTTTCGAGCGAGCTCAAGCCGCCCCGGTAGCAGGTGAAGTTGAACGAACTCGAGTTGGTCAGCGCAAGGGGAAGGCAGCCGGCGTGCCGAAACACCGAGCCTGTGGTGTTGGCAGGACCGGAAATCTCCATCCGTGTGACCTGATCGAGACAAACAAATCGGACAAACAGATGGAAACTCACGGCTAGCGATAGGAAAGAACTCAGACAGAGGCAGCCCAGGCGGCGAGCGGCACCGGGACTCGCTGTCTGAAAAGTTCAGCGCCAGCAGTCTGTTAGCCAGGCCACTTTCGCCGAGGCTCAGCAGTTTTTGAGCTGCATCGTTCCACCTCATGCACTGCTTGACGCCTCTGTACGGACTGGGCGTGAACGCCGAAGTGTTGATGGACGTCACAGTCATAGTGGTGAATCCGTAGACAACTGCTGAGCTCACATTCCCGGAGTACTCTTCTCCAGAGGGCGTTCTTCGACACTTGGCTGCGTCGGCTGAAGAAATGAAATTGCGTTTTAGGATTGGGTTCATGGCAATGGTTTGAAGAGCAACTCGTCCAGACTGCACAGTGCGCGCTGTCTTCACAGCAGTCAGGAGGACTCACCGATATCGAAAAACTGAAAGTAAGACATTATGATCTCCTCCATGCTGTGCAGAACGCTCAGCAAAGCCTTCGTCATGTCGTTCAGCTCCAAATCGTACCGTCCGCTGGAGAGATCAAACGAGTAAATTCCGATTTTTTCCTCGACGCTTTTCTTTAAGAAAAACTCGCCAAAGGTGACGTCGTTTTGGGGCAGCTTTTTAAAAATCCTGCTCATGGTAACGGCGTTAGTTGGGCAGATGTACACATCCGGGAACTCGAACTGTAGAGTGGACACGGTCATTTTAGTGAGCACCGGAGCCTGCAGAAACCTCTCGAACAGGGTGGACAGGTGGTAGGCAAAGCCGCTGTAGGTGGCGAGCAGGAAGGAGACCCAGATCACCCTGCCGATGAGGTTGGACTGCTCGGAGAAGCGGCCCAGCCCGTGGGCGGTGGTGTAGCCGCAGAACCGCTTCACGGGCGAGCTGAGTCCTTCCGGTGCGTCAGAGCTGCTGCCCATGGCTGAGAACTCGGCTGAGAAGTTAACCAATGAAGCTAGTTAGTCAATTTAGTTTTGCGACGCGAATGCAGTTGCTTGCTTGCATTAAAAATGGCATGAAAGCTTGGTCACCGGCTTATATCGCTCCTGCTGGGGTCGGTCAGTTCATAGCTATGAATAATGACCCCCAGGCTGTCCCTCATTGGCCAGCTCACTCAGAGAAGCCTGTCACTTGGCTGTGTCGTGGCCTGCTAGCTGACAAGAGAGTAAAAAGAACAGAGTAACAGAGTAATAAAAAGCGAGCCACAAAGTTTCCATCCAAAAAACATTTTGAACAACATTCATTCGGGCGAACACGGCAAAACTGTTGTGCAGTTAATTCTTTTTATAATTGCAGCTGTTTGCTCAAGCTGCAGGGGGTGAGCATGCAAGGTGGATAGTACAATGGCACAACTGCAGCCAGAGTGCCTCAGCTGGTACTCAAATTTATTGCACGTGAACGAGTGCATGACAAGTTAGTGACTGCAAAGATATATAGAAACGATATGGGTGAGTGCAGAATCTCAGGCATTTTGAATCAACTTGAACTGTCCAAATTTTTTCAACAATTTTTCTGTTGCTTCTAATAAATAGGGGGGATTCTTTCCTCTCATAGAAATCCGAACAGATGTTAGAGGCGAGTTAGGAAACTCTGTATGCAGCTTAAACCTTTTGTTTTATCAAGGCGTGCGGGGCAGGGTTGCGAGCCCTGGTGCCTAAGATTATAAATGCAGCTTTTCAAAAAGAATTGAACCAAAATGGTTTCTTTAATACGCTCGTTAGATATCAGTAAACAGTTGGTCCTCTCGTCCTTATCCAGACTATGTATTCCTTTGCTATTGGCCTTGCCCGATCTCACAATCGTCTTGCGTTAAAAACGTTACCTGTCACAGGCTGTCACACCACTGACAATTGATGGGATCAGTGACAGCTCAATCCACAAAAATGATATGAAGCAGGTAGCTGCCCACAAAGCAGCCGATTTAAACGGAAGCCAATTCGCTAAATGGAGAGCTGAATTTTTCCAAGTTTGAGCTGGACAATAAAACTGATAAACTACTGAGCCTGGTAAAATGCTAATTTGGGTAAAAGGAGCCTGAGAATTCTGTGGAAGATTGCTTAATGCATGCCTTTCGACCGCCCCGTTCTGACAATTAGTAACAGGCTTGCTGATTAACTCTGAGCAAATTGAATTGCCTCTGCGGGTCTGTGGGCCATAAACTGGCAAAAACCGTGCATGCAGGCAGGCAAGCGATGCCAACAGTTATTAGGGATGGGAAATAAAAAATACCCAAGCTGCCAGGGGGTGACAGAAGCTCCCTTCCCCTGCGCACCTCAGCACTAATTGGAACTGCATCCTGCATGTTTTTTTTAAGCTGAATGTTTTACAAACTGAAGGCAGATGACGTTGCCTTCATACCAGGCACATGAAAGCCGGGCTCTGAGCTGTAAATTGCTTGCACTATCGCCCAGTTCAATGCTATTCAATAGTTGATGTACATGATGCATCCTGTCCTTCGATCAAAGCGCATGCTGCAGCTGACAGTGTCCCAATGGTCAAAGCACACGCTGCAGCTGACAGTGTCCCAATGGTCAAAGCACACGCTGCAGCTGACAGTGTCCCAATGGTCAAAGCACACGCTGCAGCTGACAGTGTCCCAATGGTCAAAGCACATGCTGCAGCTGACTGTCCCAATGGTCAAAGCACACGCTGCAGCTGACAGTGTCCCAATGGTCAAAGCACACGCTGCAGCTGACAGTGTCCCAATGGTCAAAGCACACGCTGCAGCTGACAGTGTCCCAATGGTCAAAGCAAATGCTGCAGCTGACAGTGTCCCAATGGTCAAAGCACACGCTGCAGCTGACAGTCCCAATGGTCAAAGCACACGCTGCAGCTGACAGTGTCCCAATGGTCAAAGCACACGCTGCAGCTGACAGTGTCCCAATGGTCAAAGCAAATGCTGCAGTTGACAGTGTCCCAATGGTCAAAGCACACGCTGCAGCTGACAGTGTCCCAATGGTCAAAGCACACGCTGCAGCTGACAGTGTCCCAATGGTCAAAGCACACGCTGCAGCTGACAGTGTCCCAATGGTCAAAGCAAATGCTGCAGTTGACAGTGTCCCAATGGTCAAAGCACACGCTGCAGCTGACAGTGTCCCAATGGTCAAAGCAAATGCTGCAGTTGACAGTGTCCCAATGGTCAAAGCACACGCTGCAGCTGACAGTGTCCCAATGGTCAAAGCACATGCTGCAGCTGACAGTGTCCCAATGGTCAAAGCAAATGCTGCAGTTGACAGTGTCCCAATGGTCAAAGCACACGCTGCAGCTGACAGTGTCCCAATGGTCAAAACACATGCTGCAGCTGACAGTGTCCCAATGGTCAAAGCACATGCTGCAGCTGACAGTGTCCCAATGGTCAAAGGACATGCTGCAGCTGACAGTGTCCCAATGGTCAAAGCACACGCTGCAGCTGACAGTGTCCCAATGGTCAAAGCACATGCTGCAGCTGACAGTGTCCCAATGGTCCAATTGGTCAAAGCACACGCTGCAGCTGACAGTCCCAATGGTCCAGATGGTCAAAGCACACGCTGCAGCTGACAGTCCCAATGGTCCAGATGGTCAAAGCACACGCTGCAGCTGACAGTCCCAATGGTCCAATTGGTCAAAGCACACGCTGCAGCTGACAGTCCCAATGGTCCAGATGGTCAAAGCACACGCTGCAGCTGACAGTCCCAATGGTCCAGATGGTCAAAGCACACGCTGCAGCTGACAGTCCCAATGGTCCAATTGGTCAAAGCACACGCTGCAGCTGACAGTCCCAATGGTCCAATTGGTCAAAGCACACGCTGCAGCTGACAGTCCCAATGGTCCAATTGGTCAAAGCACACGCTGCAGCTGACAGTCCCAATGGTCCAGATGGTCAAAGCACACGCTGCAGCTGACAGTCCCAATGGTCCCAATGGTCAAAGCACACGCTGCAGCTGACAGTCCCAATGGTCCAGATGGCCAAAGCTTGATGTCCCAACAGTGGTTGAATAAGCCGCATACTGTTATAAGCATACATTATTAGTCCAATTGTCAAAAGCAGCAAAACCACCACGGTGCATTCTCAGGCGGCATGCAAATGCTTTAATAATTTTCACGCGCATGCCTGACCAAGCAATCTAGATTTTACAGCGGACTAGGCTAGGCTGCTGGCTACTCTGAAAATAAAAAGGCGCAAAGGAACTCGAGTGAAATTGAATCCACGCCAGCGGCAGTGCAGCGCAAGGCGACCAACAGACTCACAGGTGCAAATTGGGCACCCCAGTATATTATCAAGACGATGCTCACTCAAACTCTGCTAGCACACGCAAGCCCCAGTCAGCAACATCAAGTCTTTCCAATCAGTCCTCGCCAGCGTCCTCGTCCGCCTCCTCGCTGTTGATGTTGAAGTAGCGCAGCTCGAAGGTCTCCCGGTTGGAGGCGACCACCCGCAGCCAGTCGCGCAGCGAGTTCTTCTTCAGGTACTTCTTGGTCAGGTACTTGAGGTAACGCTTGGAGAACGGGATGTCGGCCGTGACCGTCACCTTGCTCTTGTTGCGCTCAACGTTCACCAGGTTCTGCAGGTTGTTGGTCTTGCCCTGCACCTTGATGCGCTCGGTGAGGAACTTCTCAAAGCTTGCCACGTCCATGATGCCGTCCTCAACGGGGTGCGTGCAGTCCAACACGAACTTGCTGGTCTGCTTCTTCTTCTTGCCCTTCAGGTTGGACCGGCGTGGCACCTTCGGCATTGCGGCTGCAGCCAGGTGGCGGGGATGAGGGTTGCCAAGGTTTGATTGCACCTCAGAATGCCTAAATCCCCTGCACCTAAGCATATCTCAGTAGCCAGAATGCTATAGATCTCACCCCTAGGCCTATGCATTATCTCAATAGCCAGAATGCTATAGATTTCACCCCTACGCCTATGCATTATCTCATTAGCCAGAATGCTATAGATCTCACCCCTACGCCTATGCATTATCTCATTAGCCAGAATGCTATAGATCTCACCCCTACGCCTATGCATTATCTCATTAGCCAGAATGCTATAGATCTCACCCCTATGCCTATGCATTATCTCATTAGCCAGAATGCTATAGATCTCACCCCTACGCCTATGCATTATCTCATTAGCCAGAATGCTATAGATCTCAACTCTACGCCTATGCATTATCTCATTAGCCAGAATGCTATAGATCTCACCCCTACGCCTATGCATTATCTCATTAGCCAGAATGCTATAGATCTCAACTCTACGCCTATGCATTATCTCAACAGTCAGAATGCCTAAATCTCACCCCTAGGCCAATGCATATCTCATTAGCCAGAATGCTATAGATCTCACCCCTACGCCTATGCATATCTCATTAGCCAGAATGCTATAGATCTCAACTCTACCCCTATGCATATCTCATTAGCCAGAATGCTATAGATCTCACCCCTAGGCCTATGCATATCTCATTAGCCAGAATGCTATAGATCTCACCCCTACGCCTATGCATTATTTCAACAGTCAGAATGCCTAAATCTCACCCTAGTCTTATGCATATCTCATCAGCCAGAATGCTATGCACTAAAACATTTACCTACAAGAGCTGCAAATGCTATTTCAGAGCTACAGCAAGCAAATGGAATACAAATTAAAGTAAAAAGCCTTAAATAGCGGTTGCCTAGCAACGCTGACTGAAGCCTCGATAATTTATTTTACGAGTCCATGCAAAAATGTATTTAAAGCTTGCACAGTTAGCAGACAGAATAAACTGGAGGGGTTATGGTAGGAATTGCATAATTTTTACACTTCACTCAACTCCCGACGGATAATGGAAACAAACGGAACAGATGCCGTCTTTTGTCTTTAGCTTAGCATACTACTGTACAAAGTAGAGACTTGCGAATTCTTTTCAATCTGCGCCCATCAGCGCATGCCGTGAGGCGGCAGGCCGCCGCCCATCGGGCCGTGCCTGGGCGGGAAGCCCCTGGGCGGCCCCAGCATTGGCGGCATCCGGTGTCCACCAATGCCGCCGAGACCGCCGCCGGCCACGCCAGAAGGAGGTGGCGGCGGGCCACCGCGGAAGCCGGGCGGCGGGCCGGCGCCGTACGGATGGTGATGCGGCGGCTGCTGGTGGTGGCCGAGGCTCACCGGCGGGGGGATCATCGCCCCGGCTGGCGGGCCGCCGCGCGAACCCAGAGGCATCGGCGGCGGCGGCAGAGACGGCGGAGCCTGGTGGAATCCGGCAGAGGTAGGCGGCGGCGGCGGCATGGACATCGGCGGGCCGCGGCCAGGCCTGGCAGCGCCGGACTTGAACGCGGCGGTTGTGTTGTCAACCAGCTTCTGCACCTGCTCCTCCAGCCATTTCTGGTAGTACATGCGAACTGCATCCCGGTGGTGCCGGCCGCTGCAGTGCGTTTTGCGCACCGAACGCGAGTCGTGCGTCAGGAAGGTGTCGCAGTAGTCGCAGTAAAACTTAGGCATGGCATGAAAGTTTGCGGCGTGCAGATGAATTCGCTGGCTTAGAAACTTTTATGCCTGTTCCTTTTATCCTACTGTTAGTAAAAATGTACGAGTTCAGAATGGCCAGATGAGACTGCAGGTGAGATGCAGGGAATGGCTGTAAGAGACTGCAGGTGAGATGTAGGGAATGGCTGTAAGAGACTGCAGGTGAGATGTAAGGAATGGCTGTAAGAGACTGCATGTGAGATGTAGGGAATGGCTGTAAGAGACTGCATGTAAGATGTAGGGAATGGCTGTAAGAGACTGCAGGTGAGATGCAGGGAATGGCTGTAAGAGACTGCAGGTGAGATGTAGGGAATGGCTGTAAGAGACTGCAGGTGAGATGTAGGGAATGGCTGTAAGAGACTGCAGGTGAGATGTGGGGAATGGCTGTAAGAGACTGCAGGTGAGATGTGGGGAATGGCTGTAAGAGACTGCAGGTGAGATGTAGGGAATGGCTGTAAGAGACTGCAGGTGAGATGTGGGGAATGGCTGTAAGAGACTGCAGGTGAGATGTGGGGAATGGCTGTAAGAGACTGCAGGTGAGATGTAGGGAATGGCTGTAAGAGACTGCAGGTGAGATGTAGGGAATGGCTGTAAGAGACTGCAGGTGAGATGTAGGGAATGGCTGTAAGAGACTGCAGGTGAGATGTAGGGAATGGCTGTAAGAGACTGCAGGTGAGATGCAGGGAATGGCTGTAAGAGACTGCAGGTGAGATGTAGGGAATGGCTGTAAGAGACTGCAGGTGAGATGTAGGGAATGGCTGTAAGAGACTGTAGGTGAGATGTAGGGAATGGCTGTAAGAGACTGCAGGTGAGATGTAGGGAATGGCTGTAGGAGTGCAGGTGAGATGCAGGGAATGGCTGGAGGAGAGTACAGGTGAGATGCAGGGAATGGCTGTAAGAGACTGCAGGTGAGATGTAGGGAATGGCTGTAAGAGACTGCAGGTGAGATGTAGGGAATGGCTGTAAGAGACTGCAGGTGAGATGTAGGGAATGGCTGTAAGAGACTGCAGGTGAGATGTAGGGAGTGGCTGTAAGAGACTGCAGGTGAGATGTAGGGAATGGCTGTAGGAGCGCAGGTGAGATGCAGGGAGTGCCCTAAATTCACTTAGTCTTCCTACAAAAACGCGATAAAAACAAAAGAAGTTCTGAATGCAGACAGGCATTAAGAATCAACTAATAATTAAATAAGAATTTACTTTGTGAATGGCAATTTAGAGCATTGCCCACCGACATGTGCACACGAAGAATGCAGAATGTGAGCAGACTATCTCTATCTCTATTGCTGACCAACTATACTCAAAAATCTTGAGCACTATTACAATATATATAAATATGGAAATGAGGAGACACACAGAGCCGCCTTTGGGAACCAAAGCAGTTAGGCAAGATGTGAGCGGAGACGGCGCAGGGGAATAAACAACCGGGGATGCTCAAGCCAGAGGCAACTCAAGCAAAATCTCAGAGAGACAGACAGAACAGAAGAGGCAAAGGAAAGACCGAATTACCGACAGCATTAAGCAGATTAAATTGAATGGATTAGACGCTCGGCTCCGATAGACAAAATGCACCTGGAAACGCACTGATTGGCATGCTAAATTTGCAAACTGGATTATTCCGAATTAAAGTCGATTTCGCACTCAAGGAACACGGGACTAGCGAATCAGTATGGAGGCATCACAGGTTCAATAATTACAGAATCAGCTTGAGCAATCGACACTCGACACTCGAGTGACAATCGACACTCACTGACAATCGACTCTCACAGACAATCGACTCCCGCTGACAATCGACTCTCACTGACAATCGACTTTCATTAACAGTCGCATCCCATAAACAGTCAAATCCCATAAACAACCAAATACCAAAACAGTCAAATCTCATAAACAGTCAAATCCCATAAACAACCAAATACCAAAACAGTCAAATCCCATAAACAGTCAAATCTCATAAACAGTCGAATCCCATACACAATCGAATCCCACTAGCAACCAAAGCTCCTCAGTCGGCCCATTGGTCGGCGGCTCCACCAGCCAGTTGCAGCCAGTCGACCTCGACCTCGCCGGACGCATCGGCAGCCGCATTGTCGGCCAGCAGGCGCCGCAGCCGGGCCAGCAGCTGCAGGCTGCGGTCCCGCTTCCTGGAGCAGGCGTCCACCAGCCTGGCGCAGCGGGCCAGCACGCGGCCGAAAGCACGAGCCCGAAGTCGCAGCGACACTGCATTATCGGCATCGCTGGCCGGCTCCAGCAAGTCACCGGCGCCGGCCAGCCGCCTCCAGTTACCAACGATGAGGCGGCCGAGTTGCCAGTGGGCCTCGGCCAGGCGGTCGCCGGCGAACTGCGCTAGCTCGAGCGCCCCGTCCAGCCGGGCCTGCAGCCGGATGGCGTGGCCGGCGAGCCTCTCGGCCTGCCAGGCCGGACAGCTGCCGCGGCAGGGCACCAGGCCGGCCCAGGCGCGCGGCCCAATAGAGGCGGCCGAGTGGCGCGCGAGGAAGTCCAGCAGGCCGGCAGCGGTGGCCGGACCGTTGTAGGGCACTGGGTCGGACCCGGCATCCCCGGGGAACAGTAGCAGGGCCGGCAGCCGGGACGGCTGCCAGGTGGCGTCCAGGTCGTTGGCGGACACGTCGACGAAGCCGATGGGCAGCCGGCTGCCGAACAGCAGCGACAATCTGGTTGTCATGGCAACTAGCGGGGCGCAGTAGACACAGGCGGGGGAATGGAACAGCACCAAGGCGTCGCAGCTGCGGTTCAGCGCGAAGCCGGGCAAAGTGGCAGCGGTGAGGGTCGCCGGCAGGGCGGTCCGGGACGGCGGCATCAGCGGCTGCATTGGCGGCCGGTGGAACGGGCGGAGCTCGCCGGCGTGGTGGCGCGTGAGGAGCTCCAAGATGGCCTGCAGGCTGGCCGGGCCGGGCAGTCGGGTGGCGGAGCCGCCGCCGTCGGCCAGGTCAACAATGACGGCGTGGCGGACAGCCGTGCTGGCGGCGGGGCCGAGGAGGCCGCGGAGAAGCTGCGGGTGCAGGCGGGAGCTGGCCAGCGCCAGGCCGAGTGTCCGGTTGCCGCCGGCGGCGCAGGCAAGGCGGTGAAGGCTGCGGGCGGCGGCGATCAGCTGAGGCGATGCGGCTGCTGCGGAGAAGCCAGACAGACGGTCGGGCGGGTGCGGCGATGAGGCGGAGAGGCTGGCCAGCAGGCAGAGCCGGTGCAGGCGGCCGCTGAGCATCATGGCCTCCGAGGCCGATGGCCGCTGGCCGAAAAGCCGCTGCCAGGCCGTCGCAACTGGCGCATAGCAACCGCCGGCGAGCTCCTTGGAGACGGCGAGGTCCGAGCAAACCCGGCGAAGAGAGGCCGCCTCAGCCGCCAGCCGCCGGTCGTGTGCCACCCGCGCCAAGGCGGCGGCAATGGCCGTATCGAAGCCGTCTGCGGACTCCGCGCTGTCGTCAGCTTCGGCGGCACCGTCGGCCTCCGCGTCGGAGCCTCCACCGCTGGCGTTGCAGCCTCGCGCGTACACCGCGTCAACGAAGCGCAGCCAGCTGAGGCCGGGAGAGTCCCAGTGCCGCGGTCCGGGCTCGAACAGCAGCAGGACGGGCCGCGGCACCGCTGCGGGCCTGGCGGGCAGCAGCAGCTGGTCGGCGAGGCGGCGCGACTTGCTGCCAGGGGACTGCAGCACGGAGAGCCGCGACGGCCGCCGGTGCTGCCGCAGCCAGCCGAGCAGCTCCGAGCAGCTCAGGGGACGGGCGATGTCCGGTGTCTGGAGATGAAGAGGGCGAGAAGCGGATGATGCCGGCTCTGTCTCAAAAGGCCAGGTTGAACCGAATGGATAATGCAAAGAGCATGATGAGACGTGCTCAGGCGCACTGAGCTTTGCTGAATCATCTGGACTTAATCAGTAAAATATATTTGCTGAATTGGCAGCATACAAACAAGTCACTACTTCCTTTCGCTTCCTGCCTGACAGACCCACAATTTCATGCACATCCAACAGCACACAAGTAACCTACCAGACTTCAAACCAACCTACCAGACTTCAAACTAACCTACCAGGCTTCAAGCTAAGCTACCAGACTTCAAACTAACCTATCAGACTTCAAACCAATTTACCAGACTTCAAACTAAGCTACCAGACTTCCAACTTCAAACCAACCTACCAGACTTCAAACTAAGCTACCAGACTTTAAACCAACCTACCAGACTTCAAACTAAGCTACCAGACTTCAAACTAAGCTACCAGACTTCAAACTAACCTACAAGGCTTCAAGCTAACCTACCAGACTTCAAGCTAACCTACCAGACTTCAAACTAACCTACCAGGCTTCAAGCTAACCTACCAGACTTCAAACTAAGCTACGAGACTTTAAACTAAGCTACCAGACTTTAAACCAACCTACCAGACTTCAAACTAAGCTACCAGACTTCAAACTAAGCTACCAGACTTCAAACTAACCTACCAGGCTTCAAGCTAACCTACCAGACTTCAAGCTAACCTACCAGACTTCAAACTAACCTACCAGGCTTCAAGCTAACCTACCAGACTTCAAACTAAGCTACCAGACTTCAAACTAAGCTACCAGACTTTAAACTAAGCTACCAGACGCATACCAACCTACCAGAGCCACGTCCTCGCTGCGCAACAGAATGATCTGGCCATTGTGGCCGCACTGGAACTTGTCAGAGGTGTCGAACTCGGGCAGAAGGAACGGCACCGGGGCGAACATGTCGAAGGCGTGCACCGAGGCGGCATAGAACTGGTGCAGTCCGGGGATCGCGGGCCCCGCAGACAGGTTGTAGCAGCCGATGACCACATTCTGTGGGGATTCGCCAGAGTGAGCACTTGCACACCGAGGACTCAATAATACGATACGAAATTGGAAGAGTTAGACAACGAAAAGAAGACGCAGTGGACAGAAAGACAGGCACACAGTAAGATTCAGCATTTCAGAGAGCGCATTAGCGATTCCAAGAGAAACAAACTGAAGAGAAAGGACATCATTACTTACAGTAGCATTAATTAAAAATTGTGACACAAGCTTGATCACAAATTGCAATTCACAGATTCGATAATATGTGAAATTTACCTGGGCCGCGAAGCCTATCCTAGATAGGCTGGGAAAAGGGGAGATTTTAGGGAATAATCTAAAGTACACAGATCTTGCACTTTTATCTACTACAGATCTTTATGTGATAATAGAGCACCCGAAAATCTCCAAACACTGCAGACGGAAATCTCACCCCCATCCCAGACATGGCAGACGGAAATCTCACCCCCATCCCAGACGGAAATCTCTCCTCCATCTCCAGACACGGCAGCGGAAATCTCACCCCATCCCAGACGCATTTTCGCAAAAAGTACACCCGGCACTCACATCGTACAGCTGCGTGAACTTCAACAGCTCGGCATCGGAACGGACAGTCCGGTAGCCCAGCGGAGCCTCCGTCAGGAAGCGCTGCAGGTGCGCCAGGTCGAGTGGTCCAGAGTAGGCGACTTCGCTGAGGCCCGGCAGCAGCAGGACGAAGGCTGGGAAGCGGACGGTGTGGAACCGCTGCCAGCACTCGCCTGGAACAGGTCGGGGGTTGAAGACCTGTCTTCAATGATGGCCCTGAGGGGCTGAGAGTGCCCCAGCAACTGAGGATCTGGGAGGCTGGCCCAGCAACTGAGGATCTGGGAGTGTGGCCCAGCAACTGAGGATCTGGGAGGGTGGCTCAGCAACTGAGGATCTGGGAGGGTGGCTCAGCAACTGAGGATCTGGGAGGGTGGCTCAGCAACTGAGGATCTGGGAGGGTGGCTCAGCAACTGAGGATCTGGGAGGGTGGCGGCACAGCCCCAAGACTCAGAATCACACTGTACACAACAGCAAAGCAAACCATAAAAATTTCAGAGCTCCACTAAAGCTCAGACAATTCGCCATGACATCCCAGCAGAACTCACTGGAGACATTCCAGCAGGCCACAGCGGCAAAGGTCAGCTGAGGATTAAGCAAGGCCAGAGACGAAAACGTGGGCTTGGCCTGGACAGACTCGGCATCCCAGGGCGCATACAGCATGAGCAGGTGGTCCTGCCGGCTGCGGTTCAGCGGGTGCAGGAAGCCTAGACTGCCATCGGGGTGGTCAGCCAAGACCAGGTGCTCACCAGCTGGGAACAGGGGCCTGTACTGCTGGTAGCGAACCTCCTTTGATCTGTCAGATAAGGTGTGGAGCAGTTAGTTGATAATTAGCCCGCTTGCCATATAAAACAGATTTTTCATATAAAACAAACTAACATTTATGTGAATTCTCAAAGGCACAAAGACTTCTCAAATTAGCAGAGAAATGCTAATATATTAAAGACAGAAAGTGCTAAGATGCTAAGGAACACTTAAATAACACTATATACTTTTTTGTTATTATTGATATCTTTCAACTTCTCATTAGTTTGTCATTTAGGGAATGCATACTATATAGAAGTCTACAATTAAGTGTTAGATGATTACTAATGGCCATAGTAAATAATGTAAATACATAAAATGCTAGTGCTTTAAGCTGGGCCTATAAAATATTTTTAAATAAATAGAACCTAGACAAATTTGATACTAAAAATTGAAGCAACAAAAATCTAAATATTTATAATATAGCATATAATGTAAAATAGGCTATTGTTAAGCATGATAGCTAAAAATGCATTTCAAATTGAATAGCAGCTAGACATTTGGGTTTTAAAATAGTATTTCACCCAAAAGCTGTTGTTTTGGTTAAATATAGTTGGTTTTCAATTAAAAATTAAGAAAGAAAAGAAAGAAGAAAGAAAAGTAATTGCCTCTATGTAGCAAAGTTTACATACAATGTATTACACTCAACAAATACTACTATTTTCCTTGCAAATAGATTGCACTATTATAAAGATAAAAAATAATACATAGAAATAGATATATACCATGTGTACCAAGGACCTTAGTATATACCATGATTATGTCAAGTATACAACTTTGTGTTATGATTGTGTTACATTGCACCTGCTGCTTACCTTGCACCTGCTGCTCACCTTGCATCTGCTACTCACCTTGCACCTACTGCTCACCTTGCCCCTGCTGCTCACCTTGCACCTGCTGCTCACCTTGCACCTGCTGCTCACCTTGCACCTGCTGCTCACCTTGCACCTGCTGCTTACCTTGCACCTGCTGCTCACCTTGCATCTGCTACTCACCTTGCACCTACTGCTCACCTTGCCCCTGCTGCTCACCTTGCACCTGCTGCTCACCTTGCACCTGCTGCTCACCTTGCACCTGCTGCTCACCTTGCACCTGCTGCTTACCTTGCCCCTGCTGCTTACCTTGCCCCTGCTGCTTACCTTGCACCTGCTACTCACCTTGCACCTGCTGCTCACTTTGCACCTGCTGCTCACCTTGCACCTGCTGCTCACCTTGCACCTGCTGCTCACCTTGCACCTGCTGCTCACCTTGCACCTGCTGCTCACCTTGCACCTGCTGCTCACCTTGCACCTGCTGCTCACCTTGCACCTGCTGCTCACCTTGCACCTGCTGCTCACCTTGCATCTAATGATCTGCTGCTCACCTTGCACCTGCTGCTCACTTTGCACCTGCTGCTCACTTTGCACCTGCTGCTCACCTTGCACCTGCTGCTTACCTTGCATCTGCTGCTCACCTTGCACCTGCTGCTTACCTTGCATCTGCTGCTCACCTTGCATCTGATGATCTGCTGCTTACCTTGCACCTGCTGCTCACTTTGCACCTGCTGCTCACCTTGCACCTGCTGCTCACCTTGCACCTGCTGCTCACCTTGCATCTGCTGCTCACTTTGCACCTGCTGCTCACCTTGCACCTACTGCTCACCTTGCACCTGCCACTCACCTTGCATCTGCTGCTCACCTTGCACCTGCTGCTTACCTTGCCTCTGCTGCTCACTTTGCACCTGCTGCTCACCTTGCACCTGCTGCTCACTTTGCACCTGCTGCTCACCTCGCACCTGCTGCTTACCTTGCAGGGTCCATTCAGGCAGGGTCAGGCCCAAACCCATTAATGTATGGACTGCTTGCTGTGCAATGCTAGGGCACCCAACACTGACAATAGAGTGGACTTTGTTCATTCCCAGGCTCTGTGGCGCGCTATCTGACATGCCTTGCTTTAAAATGTGACCTTTGCTTGCAGGGCCACATATTTTGTTGTTGTTGTCAGGTATATTAGGGACTTTATATACATATTGCATTAAGTCTATAGTCTAGATTATGGTAGGTAAATGCCAAAATGAAAATTTAAGTTTTCAATTTTATGCTAATATAATTTTTTAACAAAAATTTTATAGGAATAAAGTTGTTCTTATGGCACCTTTTTATGATGTATACCACAGATTTTCAGGCATAAAATCTACCTTTTGGACTTTGGGCCATAGCATTATACTCCTGATAATAATATATTGTTACTAAACCTTTTTGCGGCAAGTGACAAAGGCCACTTTTTTACTATAAGGCTTAGCCACTAGGTCAAGTAGGCCTATGGTTTTTTTAAATCAGTTGTTAAACTTTGATATAGACTTTAGTGAGGGTCCCATGACTTGCCAATATGCATATAAAAAAACAAATTTTAATAAAAAATAGGTTTATTACAAATTAAATCTTTTTTAATGCAATTAGGCTTATATAGAATAAAAAGCAAACATAAACTAAGAGAAAAATATTTTGTTATAAAGAAAAAACTTTTTAAAATTATTTATTTGGCTTTTATTAAGATGATAATAGAAAATCATTTTTAATAGAAATGGTTTTTTAAAAAACTGTGACATTTACAAAGAATGGACCTATGCATTTGCATTTTTAAAATTGAAAAAATAAAAAGTTCTAATATAAAAGTTTATTCGAATGTTTAGCCAATATAATATTAAAACTTTTTCAACTTTTAACAATTTTTTAAATATGCTTAAACTAGATAAATTTATGATTATTATATTAATATCTATTTAATAGTTTAAATTTATTGCCCCTAGTAAGCAAACAATTTTTAGTATGCTAAAGTATGTCTACTAAAAGAGGAAGAGTTAATATATATATTATATTATATAACAAAAAATAGTAAAAAAGGTCTTCTGTGGTTCTCTTATATATTTTAGTCTTAAAAACTAAAGACTAGTTATCAAAACAAAAGTAAGATCAGATGTCTTTTTACTTATAGAAATGCAAATTTGATTAGTGACTAGTCAAATAAAAAAATATTAAAAAATAAGTTAATAACTTATAAAATTTTATTAGGCTAGTCTTACCTTTAGCTTAGTTAAAAATAAAACTATTCCTTACATTATTTCTTAGTTTATATATTGATTATTGGTATAGGACCAAGACCACCACACTTGAGGAGCTAGGAGAAGAATTTGGCTCAATGTACTATTGAATGGTGCTAGAGAGGAGATGAGTAGATAGAAGAGCTAGCAGGACAAGCCTATAAGAGAGAAACCTATGAGAGCCACACTCTGGATCATGTAGTATATACCTGAAAATTTGGGTATGCATTGGCCTTGCATACCAAAATTAGGCATGCACAGTTGGTGTACATCACTCCTGAGAAAATAGTTATGCACACTTAGCATGCACTTTATAGAATCACATGTAAGAGTTATTGTGAAGTAGAAAAAATAAAAAAATATAATTTTTAAGTATAAATTTCTAGCTTTTCAATAAATTTTAAGCTTGTAAAAAAGCATTTAAACAAATACTTGCATGATTCCATTATTTGCTATAGATAAAATCACCAAAAAAGCATAAAAAATCAACCAAATTAGATGTTAATAAGGGTCTATTGCGCAATTTTAAAAAATCATAATTATTGTCATAACGTAAAAAGGGGTCATTTATTGTTGTAACAATATTGTCATATTTTTGAAAATGGGTTTGCACTAAATTTTTTTGGCATACATTCAATTTTTGTTTGGGCATACACTTAGCATGCTCTGGACTATGGTATGAGAAGAATAGCAATGCTAGAAGATTGGTAGCCCTCCCTCAATTCCAGGAGCCAGTAATAGTTGTGGCAATCTTGGTGTATGGTGGTCTTAGTCATGCGCCTGATTATCAGTCCTTATTACATATAGGTTATAACAATAAGGATAATTAGATAGCCTAAATAAGACTATAAGCATTATAATTCAATTATATTTCAAATTAAGATTATAAGATTAATTATAAAAATGGGCTTATAGCTTAAAACAAAAAATAAATGAGTTCTTACCTTAATATAGTAATATTAGATAAAAACCAAAGTGCACTCAAACATAAAACAACAACTAGTTCTTTGTTTTTTGAATAGAACATACTAATTGCACCATGAAATCTAATAAAAAAGGATGATGGTTTGGCTGAATCAAAGTGATTCTGTGACACTTCTAAATCATTACATGTTGAATCAAGATAAGAAGACTGAAGCTTCTTACTTTGTGTTTCTAATTGACTAGAGCAAGTCGAAGTAGAAGTGTCAGAGTCATTATTAGCAGTTGCACTTTTTTCCTCCATTAATGATTAAATTAGCCTACATTGTATGCAGTTACAAACTAGTAGCAATGGTACTCTTTTACACAACTCACAATAAATCAATCTAGTATGTTCATATATTGCAGAATCAGAATTGGGCTTTACAATAAAACCTACACAGTTAAATTCTAAAACCTAGTGACCTTGCTGACCTAGTCCTAGACTCCTAGTTTAAGAATCGTGGTCGCGACTCGCGAGTCTTGCTTTAAAGTGAATCCACTATTCGATCAGGGGCTAAACTGAAAACTATAGCAATGTACTCATTGGACCAACTTCCCCTGTCGTGGAACGGTAGATAAGCTTATGATTTAACAAAAAATTAACAAAACCACCAAATCAAGGTATACGTCAAATTTTGGTTGGCCCAAACGTGTTGTTTCATTACGTTTGAAAATGTTGTTCCACAGTAAACCAAAGTCAACTAATTCAAAAGGCATAGCTATACCATAAAGGCTGCTAATATTACTTATAAACTTACTTTAAAATAATTTTATAAAGTTGTTTATTAGCTTAAACAGTTTAGGATTGTCAGTTTTGATACCTCAGTTTCAGACAAAATTTAACTTAAAAATATTTATGATAAATTTTTCGATCGTTTATAGTTCCCACCAATCCAAATCCAAATAGATATAGCAATAGTAACCATAACCATAGTAACTATTGTAGAATTATGTTCGGACAAATATGTAATTTTGGCCCCAGTACATAATTTTTCTTTCTAGGTTTTAATGATATTTTTGGTTTGGTTGAATTTTTGGTTTAAATCAGGCGTTTCAGGTATTTTTCTAAGCTGAAGTCAACTAGCTTTCATTCCGTGTTGTAAATAACAAACTGTTATAAACTTTTAATTTTTCTAGTTCTCGAACTTAATAACACATTTAGCAAAGTATGCAATGGTTCTGTTTAGCTATGTGCTCTCGGCTCTCGGCTCTGCACCGAATTTCTATAATATTAAAAATAGAAGACAATCTAGCCTATTCTGACTGATCCTTTGTTTAAAAATGAATCACATGATGGAATTTATGCAACTTTTAGAAATATTGTCTTTTTCTCTATGGTATACTGTACTACAGCAATCTTAAATCGTTGATAGCATATAAAACTCTTCTAGAACTTGTCTTTGAAAGTTCTAATGGAAATTCTAATGAAAATTAGAAATAAAAATTCTAATGAAGTTCTAATGAAAACTATGATTCTAATGAATTCTAATTCTAAATTCTAATCTTCATGATTTATAAGTTAGCACACACTTTTTCATTTTTATCTCATCTTGCATTTTTTGTTTAACCATTTGGAAGCCAAAGGCCTGCACTGCAGGCCATACCGAAACGGCCCAGAAACCCAGAGATTGAAAAATGTCTATGGCATCAAAAACCATCTCCCAATCACTAAAGCAAGTGCCCAGTATGGCCTGCTGTGCAGGCCATGACTGATTTAAAGACGTTCATTATGCATTCCCATTGTGTTTTCACTCAAATGGGAAATGTTAAAGGGGAAATAAAGCGTGGATGAATTAGCATGGATCTGGACAGAGACCAGGATTTCCGGGACATTGGCTGCAGCAAAATACTGTCTTCTTAGCTGGAACGTCAGGTTTCAAATTCGGAATCGTTTGCTTGGGCGAGTCTGGGCTTCCGTTGCTGGGAGTCGTCCGTGTATATGTGGTATCCTTCGCCCAGCACTTCGCGGCTAAGCTCAACAACAACTCTCGCTCTCTTCCTCGCCATTTTCTGCACTCTCCTGCTGGAACTCCCTGACTGCCAACCACATTCGCTCATTGGTCCATGTGACAAGACTGTGGTGAGAAACTCTTCAGTCAGGAAGATTGATAAAAACTCAAAAACCGTCGAGTCATTGCTTGATAAAGCGTCTTCCGAATCGGAATCGAGTCCCAGTCTACGCAAGGCGTCACTTTTAGCTGTCCTATTCGGCGGCGTAGAAGCCATTTGTGGGTAGGAAGGTTTGAACAGGAGCTAGCTGAAAAACTCTGTGATATACTTTACTTCTGGGCTTCTAGGGTGTGCACTCGATTCAGCAAAAAAGACAAATTTGTCTATGGACTGCTCTGCAGGCCTTTGGGCTTTTAAGCCATCTTACAGAACCAAGCTTGGGCGCGAAGTGGTTAAGGCTTGTTTAAGGCTTGTTCTTACTCCCAGCAAATTGACTTTTAAATCACATGACTGATTTGCAAAGCGACGAAAAAATATTTACAGGTCGTGCGGTCACTGCGATCGAACAAAAATGGTCTAGTTTTATGGTGGTGTGAACAGTCCTTATCGTGGATAATTTTACCGCTTTGTTATTGCCGAACCATTGTGCTTGTTACTTTAAACAAATCTATTGTTTCAAACTACGCGTATATTCGCCAAATGAAACGAAAAGCTAACTAAAAAAATATTCATGCTTTGCATCAGCTACTGAGCCAACTAAAATAATGGAGAACTGGCCAAGACAGCAGGAGGCGGAGATGTACTTGCAGAAGCATAAAATTCGCGAATTGTTCAACAACCTGAGCGCTCAGTTGATTTTTGAGCAGCCGAGTGAGTTTATTTTTGGTACAAGTTATACAAATTGCAAATTTATTTTACCTTCATGAAGTTATGCACACCTGAGACTTAACCGTCTTGTCGCTCCACTCGCAGACGACCCCAAAGCCTTCATGGTGGAGCACCTGAAGACCCTGGCGGGCAGCAAGGCGGCCCCGGAGAAGGCACCCTGCCTGTTTGACGACTCCAACCTGACTGCCATCTTCCACATGCTGGACGCGGCGGGCCGCGGTTACGTGACGAAGAACCAGTACGCTGAGGCCATGGAGACGCTGGGCCTCAGCCATTTCGATCGGTACCCGCCCGGCGGGGACAATGACATGATCACCCTCGACACCTTCGTCAGGGAAGGGTGAGCGACATCTTTGGCTGGGGCAGCTGGTGTCAAGTGGCTCCAAATATACTGAAAATCAAAAGTTTCCGGGGAGCTAAGAAAAGTAGTTTAGAGCAGAATGACCCAGCGCAGAGCAGATTTGGCCCAGGTCAGTTCACAGCTTAATGTCCTGCTGAAATTTTGTAGAGCACAGCGTTTAAAAAGCTCAGGCAACCAACCAAACAACCAACCCACCAAACCCTCCAACCCATCAACCCTCCAACCCACCAACCCTCCAACCCATCAACCCACCAACCCACCAACCCACCAACCCTAGCCCTCCAACCCACCAACCCTCCAACCCATCAACCCACCAACCCTCCAACCCACCAACCCTCCAACCCTCCAACCCACCAACCCTCCAACCCACCAACCCTCCAACCCATCAACCCACCAACCCTAGCCCTCCAACCCACCAACCCTCTAACCCATCAACCCACCAACCCACCAACCCTCTAACCCATCAACCCACCAACCCACCAACCCTCCAACCCATCAACCCACCAACCCTAGCCCTCCAACCCACCAACCCTCTAACCCATCAACCCACCAACCCACCAACCCTCCAACCCACCAACCCACCAACCAACCAACCTACCAACCCACCAACCAACCAACCCACCAACCAACCAACCCACCAACCCACCAACCCACCAACCCACCAACCCACCAATCCTCCAACCCTCCAACCCTCCAACCCACCAGACCAAACTCAACAACCCACCAGCGAACCAAACCGAACAATCAACAAACCATCAAATCACCAACCCACCAACCCACCAACCCACAAAAATCAAAACCAACAACCCACCAAGTCACCAACCCTCCGCTTTCAGCCGCAAGGGCCTCACAAAACAGTCAGCGACCTACAGCGGCTGATATATTTTTGGCTTTGTTCGTCGGAATTTGAATCGAGATTGATTTCAACAAGCATGAAATAATTCACTTTTAGCTCTGGGCATGATACTCCAGTGCATGCTGGATTCTGAAAGTTCAAATTTACTTACAATCCATAGCTTGTAATTTAAAAATACATTTTAATGTTGTTGTTTTAAGACTTTTTTCTAAAATATTTTACTTGCGGTATGGAAATGTACTTTGTTTTGTATGATTTTCTTATATTTTAACTAAAAAAACAACATGATTAGAAAAAATTGAGGATTTTTGGTCATGCCAAGAAGGAATTGTGAGGTTTATTTATATTTAAATCTCCTGATCAAAAAAAGAAATTTAGAACTCGCATGCTCGCATACTGCAAGTAGGCTGAGCTGCACATTTCTGACCGAATGAAAAAAACCCGGAAAACTTTTAGTTGGATTGATAAACTTTGGAGCTGGAATTTAGTTTAGCGAGATTCAACGGATCACTGATGGCCAGGGCTCAGGTAAAATGTTTCTGAAATGGAACAGGACTTCGGGGCAATTTAAAACTCAGTTGCTGAATGACAGCTCGAGTTGAAGCAAAACAACTTTTGTATTAAAAAATCTTATGAGGATGAAGACCTGAAACACTAGTTTTTTATCTTATTTTCTATTTTATCGGCTTTTGCCAGCTGCTCTACTATCAGTAGAAAAAACAGCGCTTGTTCTTACCATTTATAAGAAGCCAAATATCTATTGACTTCTAATCTGCTTCCCTGTAGCTCTATTGCAATGGAATCAAAGCGGATGTCCGAGTTCCAGATCCGGAGTCAAATGGTGCCAACTCTGCTACTAAGAGTAGTTCATTACAGTTTGAAAAATAGAGTTTTTTCTTAGAAATAGAGTCAATCCCGGGCCCTCGGAGCTCAGCTGCTGGCGCCGCTTTGGTCGCTGGAGACTCCGGCCGAGCGTCCGCGGCTGCGGGACTTGGCGGCCGAACCCGCGGCGGAGGCGGAGGCGGCGGCAGCTTCATCCTGCGGCGTCACGACCAACGAGGGCTCGCCATCGAAGCGCTGCACCTGCTCGCGGACCATCCGCTCCATCTCCTGGCGCTTGTACTCGTCAGTGACGCCCTCAGTCTCGTTGATGGCGTCCAGCAGCTTCCCCATCTGCTCGCGCCGCTTCGCCTTGCCGGCCTCGACTGCGTCCAGCTTCACCAGCACGGCGTCGATTTTCGACACGACGCTGCCGATGCTGCGCTCCATCCGGTCCACCCGGTGCGCCAGCGCGCTGAACTCCTCGGCGGTCACCTGCGGCTCCGCGTGGCTCGCGGCGGCTGCGGCGCCCTTGCCGCTGGCTGGACGCACCTTCTCCGAGTCGATCTGCCGGTTGATGGCCGCCTGCAGAGGGGGGGGGAGAGCTGGGCTTCGGCTGGGGATCTGTGGGCGCGATTTCTAGACCGCATTTGGGGAATCTTTGGTGGGGATTTGATGGAAAACTGTGGGATTTGATGGGGAACTGTGGGATTTGATGGGGAACTGTGGGATTTGATGGGGAACTGTGAGATTTGATGGGGAACTGTGGGATTTGATGGGGAACTGTGAGATTTGATGGGGAACTGTGGGATTTACTGGGGAACTGTGGGATTTGATGGGGAACTGTGGGATTTACTGGGGAACTGTGGGATTTGATGGGGAACTGTGGGATTTACTGGGGAACTGTGAGATTTCATGGGGACTGTGGGATTTGATAGAAAACTAAGGGATATGATGGGGAACTGTGGGATTTGATGGGGAACTGTGGGATTTACTGGGGAACTGTGAGATTTCATGGGGACTGTGGGATTTGATAGAAAACTAAGGGATATGATGGGGAACTGTGGGATCTGATGGGGAACTGTGGGATCTGATGGGGAACTGTGGGATCTGATGGGGAACTGTGGGATTTGATGGGGAACTGTGGGATTTGATGGGGAACTGTGGGATTTGATGGGGAGCTGTGGGATTTGATGGGGAACTGTGGGATTTGATAGAAAACTAAGGGATATGATGGGGAACTGTGGGATCTGATGGGGAACTGTGGGATTTGATGGGGAACTGTGGGATTTGATGGGGAACTGTGGGATTTAATGGGGAACTGTGAGATTTTATAGGAAAATGTGAGATTTCATGGGCAACTGTGAGATTTTATGGGGAACTGTGGGATGTACTGGGGAGCTGTAGGATTTGATGGGGGACCTGAGGAATTTGATGGGAACCTGTGGGATTTGATGGGGAACTGTGGGATTTGATGGGGAACTGTGGGATTTGATGGGGAACTGTGGGATTTGATGGGGTACTGTGGGATTTAATGGGGAACTGTGGGATTCGATTGAGAACTGTGAGATTTTATAGGGAAATGTGGGATTTCATGGGCAACTGTGAGATTTTATGGGGAACTGTGGCATTTGATGGGGAACTGTGGGATCTGATGGGGAGCTGTGGGATCTGATGGGGAACTGTGGGATTTGATGGGGAACTGTGGGATTTACTGGGGAACTGTGGCATTTGATGGGGAACTGTGGGATCTGATGGGGAGCTGTGGGATCTGATGGGGAACTGTGGGATTTGATGGGGAACTGTGGGATTTGGTGGGGAACTGTGGGATTTGATGGGGAACTGTGGGATTTGATGGGGAACTGTGGGATTTGATGGGGAACTGTGGGATTTGATGGGGAGCTGTGGGATTTGATAAAAAACTATGGGATATGATGGGGTACTGTGGGATTTGATGGGGAACTGTGGGATTTGATGGGGAACTGTGGGATTTGATGGGGAGCTGTGGGATTTGATAAAAAACTATGGGATATGATGGGGTACTGTGGGATTTGATGGGGAACTGTGGGATCTGATGGGGAGCTGTGGGATCTGATGGGGAACTGTGGGATTTGATGGGGAACTGTGGGATTTGGTGGGGAACTGTGGGATTTGATGGGGAACTGTGGGATTTGATGGGGAACTGTGGGATTTGATGGGGAACTGTGGGATTTGATGGGGAGCTGTGGGATTTGATAAAAAACTATGGGATATGATGGGGTACTGTGGGATTTGATGGGGAACTGTGGGATTTGATGGGGAACTGTGGGATTTGATGGGGAACTGTGGGATTTCATCTTGAGAACCATTTGGGAGAAATAAAAAGGATTAGGGGATTGGGGAGAACTGGGCTTTTTCTATTTTGAGTAGACAAGGCAGATCATAGACAGTAGGTCAGGTCAGAGTAGGTCACAGCTAGTAGACAGCAGATAGCGGAAAGGCAGGCTGAGTGTGCAAAACAGGCAGCAATAATATTAATATCAACAGAAATCGAAACGAAAATAGCAAAACACTGCAGTGCGCAGTGAGTACGGAGCGGCCACTCTGAGTTGGTATACTGGAACTCTCAAGTGAAAGCTTAAACCGTAAAAATCCGTTTAACTCAACGAATGCTTATAAAATTTGGACTAGAGGCACTTCAGAAACTCATCGCTTTGAGAGGGCGTGAACTTTTTCCCGGACAAGCAGTGGCGCTCACGGCATTGCTCTCCAGATCGGTCTATGGGTTCGGGTGGATGCGAATTTAGGCGTTAATTATCGAAAATTATTAAAGGCGCTGTCGAGAATCGAAGGTGACCGACGGACTCGCGGCCCAGGCATGTACGGGTACGAGCTCATACCGGTAGACTCTGTGCCTTGTGGGGCTGGCCCTCGGTGGCTTGAGAACTGCTCAAGCTCAAGATAAATTTCGTGCACGGGCCCAACTTTGGCTCGAGAGTCAGACCCAGCTTTGGCGCGAGAGTCAGACCCAGCTTTGGCGCGAGAGTCAGACCCAGCTTTGGCGCGAGAGTCAGACCCAGTTTTGGCGCGAGAGTCAGACCCAGCTTTGGCGCGAGAGTCAGACCCAGCTTTGGCGCGAGAGTCAGACCCAGTTTTGGCGCGAGAGTCAGACCCAGCTTTGGCGCGAGAGTCAGACCCAGCTTTGGCGCGAGAGTCAGACCCAGCTTTGGCGCGAGAGTCAGACCCAGCTTTGGCGCGAGAGTCAGACCCAGCTTTGGCGCGAGAGTCAGACCCAGCTTTGGCGCGAGAGTCAGACCCAGCTTTGGCGCGAGAGTCAGACCCAGCTTTGGCGCGAGAGTCAGACCCAGCTTTGGCGCGAGAGTCAGACCCAGCTTTGGCGCGAGAGTCAGACCCAGCTTTGGCGCGAGAGTCAGACCCAGCTTTGGCGCGAGAGTCAGACCCAGCTTTGGCGCGAGAGTCAGACCCGTTAACCGCTGTGCTCACCCGCTGCCCCTCGAGCTCGGAGGTCATGGCCCGCTGCTCGCGCTCGTCCAAAACCCTGTCGCCGTCCTGGTCGTATTTGGAAAACAGGGCCTCGATTTCTCCGTCCGCGTAGCCGCGACTTTGAAATTGGAGGAGCGGAGGACGGATTCGAGTACAGCATGCGGTGCTGGCAAGGGGAGGGGCTCTCAGTCAATCTATCTATCTATCTATCTATCTGTCTGTCTATCTATCTATCTATCTATCTATCTATCTATCTATCTATCTATCTATCTATCTATCTATCTATCTATCTATCTATCTATCTATCTATCTATCTATCTATCTATCTATCTATCTATCTATCTATCTATCTATCTATCTATCTATCTATCTATCTATCTATCTATCTATCTATCTATCTATCTATCTATCTATCTATCTATCTATCTATCTATCTATCTATCTATCTATCTATCTATCTATCTATCTATCTATCTATCTATCTATCTATCTATCTATCTATCTATCTATCTATCTATCTATCTATCTATCTATCTATCTATCTATCTATCTATCTATCTATCTATCTATCTATCTATCTATCTATCTATCTATCTATCTATCTATCTATCTATCTATCTATCTATCTATCTATCTATCTATCTATCTATCTATCTATCTATCTATCTATCTATCTATCTATCTATCTATCTATCTATCTATCTATCTATCTATCTATCTATCTATCTATCTATCTATCTATCTATCTATCTATCTATCTATCTATCTATCTATCTATCTATCTATCTATCTATCTATCTATCTATCTATCTATCTATCTATCTATCTATCTATCTATCTATCTATCTATCTATCTATCTATCTATCTATCTATCTATCTATCTATCTATCTATCTATCTATCTATCTATCTATCTATCTATCTATCTATCTATCTATCTATCTATCTATCTATCTATCTATCTATCTATCTATCTATCTATCTATCTATCTATCTATCTATCTATCTATCTATCTATCTATCTATCTATCTATCTATCTGTCTATCCGGAAGCGGGGAAAGATGAGACAGGGAGACCGAGCTGCACTATTTGAAGAGAATAACTGCCAACCATTGTGGCAGCAAGCCCGGCAGCCAACTCACGCCTTGAGCTCAGATCGCCATTCCTCGAAGTCCAGCTGCTTGTCGTCGTTCATGTCGGCAGTCTTCAGAGCGCTCTGGATGTCCAAGATCTTCTCCTGCTTCAGGTTCAGCTTCTGGAGCATCTTAGAGGCGCGCTGCAATTAGGAATTTTTAAAGACATCGAGAATTTTGAACCGTTTCTACCAATATTTTTTATACTGTGGCAGGTTGGGTGTTTAACGCATATTTCAGCATCTTTAAAAAATTATTCAATAGCCCAGAAAGTACGTGTATTTAGCCAATGCTGCTGTGTGCAGGAGTCCGTGCTGTGTGCAGGAGAGCATACTCTATGAAACTTCAAGACCAATTAAGTACACTCTTCAATAAAGTGTTGAAAGCGGACGAGCGCCTCACGGTCTCCACTCCAAGCTACTCGTTTAGAAGTCCATGCAGTATGAGATCGGAAAGCTTCACGCCAACCTGGTGACGTACAAACTGAATAATTCAGCAGTGACTGGGGAAAGGCACGCCAACCTGGTGACGTACAAACTGAATAATTCAGCAGTGACTGGGGAAAGGCACGCCAACCTGGTGACGTACAAACTGAATAATTCAGCAGTGACTGGGGAAAGGCACGCCAACCTGGTGACGTACAAACTGAATAATTCAGCAGTGACTGGGGAAAGGCACGCCAACCTGGTGACGTACAAACTGAATAATTCAGCAGTGACTGGGGAAAGGCACGCCAACCTGGTGACGTACAAACTGAATAATTCAGCAGTGACTGGGGAAAGGCACGCCAACCTGGTGACGTACAAACTGAATAATTCAGCAGTGACTGGGGAAAGGCACGCCAACCTGGTGACGTACAAACTGAATAATTCAGCAGTGACTGGGGAAAGGCACGCCAACCTGGTGACGTACAAACTGAATAATTCAGCAGTGACTGGGGAAAGGCACGCCAACCTGGTAAACTATTCAAGTGTCCGGCAGCTACGAGAATTCACCGCGGTGACTTAGCGACCATTCAAGAATCAGCGGTTCCCAGCTGCACTTCAGACACAGCTTTCAGCGTCAGAACTCACCTCCTTGAAGTAGTCGGCCATCTCGAACTCGTTGGGCTGGTTGGCTAGGTCCGTCTTTACCTCGCTGTAGGTGTCGTTGATGATGGCCAGGAACATGTTGATGAGCACGAAGAACACGAAGAACACGTACAGCAGGAAGAACAGCGGCCCGAGGACGCGGTTGGCGCTCTCCAGCTGGTGGAAGTCGAAGTCGCCAAGAATGATGCGGAACAGCGTGAAAACGGAGTGGTGGAACTCGCGGAAGTCCTTGATCTGCGTGCCGAAGATGAGGTAGCCCAGCTGGGCGAAGGCAAAGAACACGATGAAGAACATGACGGCAAAGCCCATGAGGTCCTTGGCGCAGGCGCTGAGGGTGGAGCTCAGCTGTGTCATGGTCTTGTTGAAGCTGATGTACTTGAAGAACTTCACCCAGGCCAGGAAGAGGGTGAAGGCGATGGCATTGTTGAACTGCTGCTGCCAGTAGGAGAGGAAGTCGAAGTCCGGGAAGCGGCTCTCGTCTTGCAGCAGCTCCTGCAGCTTCTTTCCAACGGTGACGGTTCGGTAGACATTGAAGCCTCCACAGATCAGGGACACAAGAATCACTATGATGTCCAGCCAGTTCCAGAAGGTCTTGAAATAGTCCAGCTTGTTGCGCTTGATCTCGATGACCTCCTCCACGATGTAGTAGCAGATGAAGAGCATGAAGATGCCCTCGCAAACCAGCACGAAGTAGTCCTTGGGCTCGACGTAGCGCAGCAACTTCACGGTGCGGAAGTCGGACGATGGGATCGCACCGCCAGTGGCCGGCAGCTCCAGCACCAGCTTGACCACGCAGAAGAGGTTGATGTTGGCGTTGTACACGGTGAAGTCAACGAACACGACGCGGGTGCCGCGATCGATCCACAGTCCGGTGAAGAGCTCGTTGAGCTGCGCGGTGGAGTCTTCCTTGTTGCGGCTCAGGTCAACATAGTAGCCGCTGCCGGGGTAGCTGGATATCTCGCCGGAGAAGCTGCGCCCGTCCAGCTGCTTCTCGGTGGAGTAGTTCCAGGCGCTTGAGTTCATATAGCCGAAGGGTCGCTTTTCCTCCACACCCGGGCTGAAAGAGGAGTGGCAGAAGGTGATCTCGTCCTTGAAGTCGTCCGCCACCGTGCAGCTGTTGTTGCGAACCCGAAGCTGGCGAATCCGTGGCACGCCGAGCAGCTTGTTGTCGTAGTAGATGAAGTTCTTTTCCTTGGGGTCAGAGAAGTTGTCGCTGTTGTACCAGGACTCCCAGTACAGGCCGTCCATCAAAGGTCCCTTGGCGAACTGAAGAAGTCAAGGAGGTGGAATGCGATTCTTCGGATTCTTTTTCAGCCTGCCTGAAGTGGATACGAGCATAGCATTTAAATTGACGTTCATTTAACTTCCCGGTTCCCGAATCGACCTCCAGCATTATTCTTGGTTCCCGAATCGACCCCCATCATTCTTCCCGTTCCCGAATCGACCTCCATCATTCTTCCCGGTTCCCGAATCGACCCCCATCATTCTTCCCGGTTCCCGAATCGACCCCCACCATTCTTCCCGGTTCCCGAATCGACCACATCCACATTCACAGCACTATTCAATCGAGCTCATATCCGACGGTTGCCAACTCACGCTCCACCATCCGGGAATGCTGTTGATGCGGGTGAACGGAGTCTGGGTGTCGGCAGCCGGGGTGGCGGTGAACAGGCCGCTCAGGGCCTGGGTGTAGTAGAACATGTTGGTGCTGGTCATGCCCAGAGACACTGCGGGAGAAGTTTCCGTCAACGATATCGTCAAATAACAGGGTGAACACAAGGTTGAGAAGCGTCTTCTCATGGAGAAAAGACAAAGTGAAAGTAACTTACAAATCATGAGCACCGCCAGGAAGATGCAGTAGATGACCAGCTCGCGCAGAGTGGTCTTGATGTACAGCTCCCGGTTGGTCTTGGTGTCCTCGGTCATGTTGGTCCTCCAGATGGCTAGGTAGGAGTAGGACCGGGACGTTCGCTGCTCAGTTGGTGGCGCCATACCGATGCCCCACCGGCCCTCTGCTGTACTTGACTGCCCTCCAATTCTACCCAGGAGCGTCTCCTGTTCAATCCTCCTCCTCATGCCCTCTTCTGCTTTGCCGTTTCTGCTTTTATGAGCCCCAGGCTGGATCCCTTGGCCTTGGATTTTATGGCCGCAGGAGAGGAGAAAGGAGAGAGAGAGGGAGAGCAGCGGGTCGAGTTGCGGACCCCAATTTTGGACAGCTCCGAGAGCGGCGGCTCTTCACGTGGGCGCGCACCCCGGCAAAAGGCTGACTTTTGCCAACCTTAACAGCCTGCAAGCCTCCATGCAGCTTTCTCTGTATCTGTCTGCGTGCTAGGGCTGCGCAATTGCGTGCTGCCACGACCTGTACTTTTGCACTCATTGCTCTCTCTCTCTGCCCCCTCACCAAACACTTGGCAAGGAATATTACCGGGGTTTGAACATTGAAAATTTGATGAAACCACTTGTGGGGGAAAACTGGTAACATTGAAATTCTACTAAGAGACATGTGCTAACTTTTTCAAGGAGGGCAAGAGACAAATGATAGATTAAAGACATATCACAGTTGACAAGTCTAAGCAGCCTAAGCATCTATGCGCAATCCTGAATTCTTTCTTAGAAGCACAAGTACCTTTCTTCGAAATCTCTGGATCTTTCTAGGAAATCCTGAAATGTTTCTTGGAAATCCTAAAATCTCCAAACCTACTTTCCTAAAAAATTCCAGAAGTTCAGCCATCTCAGCACTCTGCCCTGAAAGCTCACCCCGCACAGTCTTAACGAAGTTGGGCCAGCAGCCTTCGCTGCCCTCGATCAGAACGGGGCCGCCAATGTCACCGCCGGAGACTTCGGACTTCTCCGGCTGCGTCTGCAGCTCGCCGGCGGGCGGAGCGTCGGCCAGCGGCGGCTCGCTGACGGTTGACCAGGTCTGGCTGCCCTGCTGCAGCCCGGATGTCGAGGCGGTCGAGGCCGTTGTCGAAGATCGGGCTGCCGCCCGGGCTCGAGCCCTGGAGCTGCTGGGCCGGCTGCTCGACATGGCGATTTTGGCGCGAATTCAAAAACTGCGGAATGACTGATTGGGGGGGGGTAGAAAGCCTGGAGTCGCGCCTGGCTGATGGTGGGTTCCGGGTCAGTGAGTGAGATTTGCACCTGGCTGATGGTGGGTTCCGGGTCAGTGAGTGAGATTTGCACCTGGCTGATGGTGGGTTCCGGGTCAGTGAGTGAGATTTGCACCTGGCTGATGGTGGGTTCCGGGTCAGTGAGTGAGATTTTCACCTGGCTGATGGTGGGTTCCGGGTCAGTGAGTGAGATTTGCACCTGGGGAGGCTGTGTGTTTTGGGTCTCAGTTAGCGGACTTGCACCTGGGTTGTTTGGTTGTGGGTTTGTATAATTCTTGATCCCATAAGACTTGGCAGTGTGGCCTTAGCATGGTTGATGCAAAATAACTCAAGGGACAATTGCTAAAGAACAGTTCACTGCTCACCGTTCTCAAGTGCGCTGAGTCTCCTCTTCTCTCCTCGTTGCAATTCCAGCCTCAGAATTTCACGACTTTAAAAACCATCGTGCTGCCCCCATAGCACTGGCTTCTGGGGGCCCGTTGCTATGCAGTTGCCAAGGCTACAGCGGAACAACAGACAGTCAACAATGCAAGCTGCTCATGAATCATTGATGGCAGCGCGTGCAGTCAACTTGTCGCAGAGCTGCCTCAGGTACTGCCTGCAGGTGGAGCTCTGGCCGGCCTACCGCTGCTCAGGTTGTAAAACTGCTGTCAAGCGTGCTCAGGTGAGCGGCAGAGAGTCCGTTGGGAAGCTTTCACTGATGATGCGCTGGGTTGGGAGAGATGAAACCTGCTTCGTCTTACCTGATAGTGACCTTGGCTCGTAAAAATCCTAAATCTTTTATGAGGTAAGCAGCTTTCGATCTCAAAGAAGTCTCTGATCACACCAGCTTCACGACCACACTTCTCTACACTTCTCTCGCTACGGTTGTCCGTACAATCCAGTGAATGCATGTACAATCCAGTGGATGCATGTACAATTCAGAGAATGCATGTACAATCCTGTAAAGCTATTAATAAAGTGAATCAAAATGGTCAGCAAAGAAGTGTAGTGATCCCCTAGTTGGTGTTAGGCGTCGCACTTTGTCAGCAGTCGCCCTTGCCCTCGCCCTCGCCCTGGGTTGCTGTCTGCCGCTGGTCAGCTTCCCGCCTCCCTCCTTTTGTCTGTCTGTTGCCTCTCCCTTCCCTCGTTTTGCCCGTTTTGCCCTTTGTTTCTCAGCCCTCAGCTTCTCTGCTGTGGGCTGTCTCTGTTTCGCTCGGTCTTTGTTTCCCCTGTCATGTGAGCGAGTCACATGACAGATCCTCTGTTCTTTGAGTCCTAAAGTGCAGTAAACATTTTTACTGCACTTGTTGGCCCTGTTTACCGGGAGAGTCACATGCTTTCGGCCCCCTCCCTTCTCTAAGGAGAGGAGTGACTCATGTTGCTAAAAATAGCAACTGAGCCACAGCCATGTGCACTCTGCCGGGAGACCCTCAAGTGACGTCAGTTCTAAAAATAGAACGAGTCACGAGGTCTTCCGCACGCTTGTACCCTGCCCGAGACTCTCAAGTGACGTCAGTTCTAAAAATAGAATGAGGTCACGAGGTCTTGTGCGTGGGTTTCCCGGTTATAAATAGGACCCCTCTCCCTTGTTTCCGTCAAGGAATGGCTTCTTATCTGCGGAGAATTCACTAAGATCCCGTGTGCGTCAGTGTCTAAGTGCCCTTTGCGTACTGAATCCGTTTGTACTGGTCTGACTGAGACCCCACTAAAGCCCAAGCCTAAGGAAGGCTAACACTGCCTTCCCGGCCGCCCCTGAGCCCGGCGGGGATCTGCTGATCAGGACGCCTTGTTCATTGGTCTGCAGGTCTGCACGCTGTGCTGAGTTCGTTGACTTGTTTGTTTCGTTCCGACGGGAAGCTCACCTCATCGAAGGCCGAGACCTGGGGGAACTGGTGGCGGCACTACCTACGCTACTAAGAGTTAAGAAGGCTTCTGAGTGAGAGGACGGAGCCCAAGTCACTGCGCTGTACAGCAGGAGAACCACAGGTACAACAGAAGCAAATCACTCTACTCATAGTAGGCTCTCGGTGCCCGTCCGGTATCGCACACTTAAACAGACAGCAGAAGCGCGACGCCAATAAGTAATAAATCATTGCTTTCGCGTCGGCTGCAGCGGGGAGCTACGCTTGTAGAGGGGTTGCGCAATCCCTCGCATGCCAGTTCAGTCATGACCGCCAGCTGCAACTGCTGTTCAAGCAGGCTGTGCAGTTGTCAGCCAGGAGCCAGTCAGATTATTGACGTCTGGGACAATGGGAGAGTGACTCACGCATCATTCTGGTGCATTCAGTAGCTGTGCGAGCACCGAACTGCTTCGAGATGTTCAGGTTCAGAATTAGAAGACTGGACTGCAGTGCTCAAATCATATTTGGGTGAGAGAGGGAGATAAGGAGAGAAGGGGGTGAGAGAGGGAGAGAGGAGTGAGAGAGAATGCATGTAATTATTTGAGATCGTAATGTAATCGCATGTAATTCTTTGAGATTTATCTTTGAGATTGATAAGGAGAGAAGGGGGTGAGAGAGGGAGAGAAAGAGTGAGAGAGGGAGAGAAAGAGAGAAGGGGCTGAGAAAGGAAGGAAGAGAAGTGGGTGAGAGAGGGAGAGAAGGGGTAAGAGAGGGAAAGAAGGGGTGAGAGAGGGAGCGAAGGAGGTGAGAGGGAGAGAAGGGGTGAGAGAGGGAGAGAAGGGGTGAGAGAGGGAGAGAAGGGGTGAGAGAGGGAGAGAAGGGGTGAGAGAGGGAGAGAAGGGGTGAGAGAGAGGTGAGAGAGGGAGGTGAGAGAGGGAGAGAAGGGGTGAGAGAGAGAGGTGAGAGAGGGAGGTGAGAGAGGGAGAGAAGGGGTGAGAGAGGGAGGGAGAGGGTGAGAGAGGGAGAGAAGAAGTGAGAGGAGGTGAGAGAGGGAGAGAAGGGGTGAGAGAGGGAGGGAGAGGGTGAGAGAGGGAGAGAAGAAGTGAGAGGAGGTGAGAGAGGGAGAGAAGGGGTGAGAGAGGGAGGGAGAGGGTGAGAGAGGGAGAGAAGAAGTGAGAGGAGGTGAGAGAGGGGTAGACGGGGACGTGAGACAGAAGGGTGAGAGGGAAAGATGAGAAGTAACAGGATAAGAAGTACACAGGACAGCGAGTGGAGTGAGACACAAAGCGAAAGGCATGCATAAGTCGCACTCACAGCTCCTGGGTTGTAGCGAGCTCAGCAGAACTCAGCCGCCTGCTCCTTGGCTCTGCCTGAACTCTGTCAAGCAGCAGGGGCGAAGGATGGCCGCCGCCGCCGCCCCCCCCCCCTTGGCGATCGCCCCTCTTAATCATCGGCACAGGGGCCCCGGGGGGATGCGGCAGGGAAAAGCAGTCCGGCCAGCCGTTTCCCAGAATGCCCGCCAGCGCCGGCCGTGACCTCCTGCCTGAGGCCCGCAGCGCGGGGCGGGATGCCCCGCTGCGAGACAGTTTTATGGCCTGGGCGCTCCATGCGGATGCCTTTGATTTATTGAGCAGGCAGAGAGGCTGCTGGGATTCTCACGGGCAGCCGGATTCCTAATGAAATCGCAGGCCTAACGCTTGTCTGCCGCTAAGTCATGCGGGCTCCGCTTGAAAAGTTTGAAAAGCTGCGTTCGGCTGAACACCTGGAAATTACCTGCGATGGGAGAAACTAATTTTGAGAGCGTTTGACGGATTAGGAGGGGGAGAGATTGACAAAAGAGGATCAGAGGGAATGACAGAAGGGGTTTAGAAGAGATGAGAGTAGGAGATGAGAGAAGGGGACGAAAGAGGGGGATTAGAGAGGGTTATAAGAGTAGGGGATGAGAGTAGGGGATGAGAGTAGGGGATGAGAGTAGGGGATGAGAGTAGGGGATGAGAGTAGGGGATGAGAGTAGGGGATGAGAGTAGGGGATGAGAGTAGGGGATGAGAGTAGGGGATGAGAGTAGGGGATGAGAGTAGGGGATGAGAGTAGGGGATGAGAGTAGGGGATGAGAGTAGGGGATCAGAGTAGGGGATCAGAGTAGGGGATGAGAGTAGGGGATGAGAGTAGGGGATGAGAGTAGGGGATGAGAGTAGGGGATGAGAGTAGGGGATGAGAGTAGGGGATGAGAGTAGGGGATGAGAGTAGGGGATAAGAGAAGGGGATGAGAGAAGGGAGAGATGTGAAGGGGAGAGCTAAGGAAGGGAGCAGCAAGGAAGAGTGGCAACGGGGATTTGGTGAGATCTGAAATGGATTTAACCAAACTGCAGTCCAGACAGTGCAGGCAGGGCAGGTAACCGTGTGTGTTCATGGATAGGCAGGCAGACATCAAAGGGCGGAGCGGCCCCATCAGCGGCCCTTATCCTTATCTGGCGGGTATAAAGGGGCCCATAAAACGGCAAATGTTTTCCAAGCTCGCGCCCCGGTGGAGCCCTGCTGTGAAAGAAGAAACGGCAAACAGCGTGCGTGTTCCGCGCGGAATCGTGATTTACGATGGGGCTTTTCTCCAGGCAAACAGGCGCACAAAGACCGCCTCTTTGTCTCTGCAGGATTCCGGCAGCTATCGATCCAAGGACTACTAAGTAGATATATACGTTACTTTAGTCGTCCTTGTATCGATATACTGTGTGGGGCCGAAACACATGGTACCACAAAACCGAAAGTTCATTAGACAATTGTGATGTTTTGGTCATGTGACATTTCGGTCATGTGATATTTCGGTCATGCGATATTTCGGTCAGGTGATGAAGGGCTGAATTGGACATCGGGTTGCAACTGTCACTTCAGGTGTGTGATGAGGTGGGCATTGGGTTGCCACTGTCACTTCAGGTGTGATGAGTTGGACATTGGGTTGCCACTGTCACTTCAGGTGTGATGAGTTGGGCATTGGGTTGCCACTGTCACTTCAGGTGTGATGAGTTGGACATTGGGTTGCCACTGTCACTTCAGGTGTGTGATGAGTTGGGCATTGGGTTGCCACTGTCACTTCAGGTGTGATGAATTGGACATTGGGTTGCCACTGTCACTTCAGGTGTGTGATGAGGTGGGCATTGGGTTGCCACTGTCACTTCAGGTGTGATGAGTTGGACATTGGGTTGCCACTGTCACTTCAGGTGTGATGAGTTGGGCATTGGGTTGCCACTGTCACTTCAGGTGTGATGAGTTGGACATTGGGTTGCCACTGTCACTTCAGGTGTGTGATGAGTTGGGCATTGGGTTGCCACTGTCACTTCAGGTGTGATGAGTTGGACATTGGGTTGCCACTGTCACTTCAGGTGTGTGATGAGTTGGACATTGGGTTGCCACTGTCACTTCAGGTGTGTGATGAGTTGGACATTGGGTTGCCACTGTCACTTCAGGTGTGTGATGAGTTGGGCATTGGGTTGCCACTGTTGCTTCAGGTGTGTGATAAGTTGGGCATTGGGTTGCAACTGTCACTTCAGGTGTGATGAGTTGGGCATTGGGTTGCCACTGTCACTTCAGGTGTGTGATGAGTTGGACATTGGGTTGCCACTGTCACTTCAGGTGTGATGAGTTGGACATTGGGTTGCCACTGTCGCTTCAGGTGTGTGATGAGTTGGACATCGGGTTGCCACTGTCGCTTCAGGTGTGATGAGTTGGACATTGGGTTGCCACTGTCGCTTCAGGTGTGTGATGAGTTGGACATTGGGTTGCAACTGTCACTTCAGGTGTGTGATGAGTTGGGCATTGGGTTGCCACTGTCGCTTCAGGTGTGATGAGTTGGGCATTGGGTTGCCACTGTCACTTCAGGTGTGTGATGAGGTGGGCATTGGGTTGCCACTGTCACTTCAGGTGTGTGATGAGTTGGGCATTGGGTTGCCACTGTCGCTTCAGGTGTGTGATGAGTTGGACATTGGGTTGCCACTGTCGCTTCAGGTGTGTGATGAGTTGGACATTGGGTTGCCACTGTCGCTTCAGGTGTGTGATGAGTTGGACATCGGGTTGCCACTGTCACTTCAGGTGTGTGATGAGTTGGGCATTGGGTTGCCACTGTCGCTTCAGGTGTGTGATGAGTTGGGCATTGGGTTGCAACTGTCACTTCAGGTGTGATGAGTTGGGCATTGGGTTGCCACTGTCACTTCAGGTGTGTGATGAGTTGGGCATTGGGTTGCAACTGTCACTTCAGGTGTGATGAGTTGGACATTGGGTTGCCACTGTCGCTTCAGGTGTGTGATGAGTTGGACATCGGGTTGCCACTGTCGCTTCAGGTGTGATGAGTTGGACATTGGGTTGCCACTGTCGCTTCAGGTGTGTGATGAGTTGGACATTGGGTTGCAACTGTCACTTCAGGTGTGTGATGAGTTGGGCATTGGGTTGCCACTGTCGCTTCAGGTGTGATGAGTTGGGCATTGGGTTGCCACTGTCACTTCAGGTGTGTGATGAGGTGGGCATTGGGTTGCCACTGTCACTTCAGGTGTGTGATGAGTTGGGCATTGGGTTGCCACTGTCGCTTCAGGTGTGATGAGTTGGACATTGGGTTGCCACTGTCGCTTCAGGTGTGTGATGAGTTGGACATTGGGTTGCCACTGTCGCTTCAGGTGTGTGATGAGTTGGACATCGGGTTGCCACTGTCGCTTCAGGTGTGATGAGTTGGACATTGGGTTGCCACTGTCGCTTCAGGTGTGTGATGAGTTGGACATTGGGTTGCCACTGTCACTTCAGGTGTGTGATGAGTTGGACATCGGGTTGCCACTGTCGCTTCAGGTGTGATGAGTTGGACATCGGGTTGCCACTGTCGCTTCAGGTGTGATGAGTTGGACATCGGGTTGCCACTGTCGCTTCAGGTGGGATGAGTTGGACATCGGGTTGCCACTGAGTAGAAGGCATGAGGGGGCTTCTGGGACAAAATTTTTCACCTCCTCCATAATCCACCTAAATCCATCTATATTATTCCCGACAGAATCAGAAAAAAAGGGGGGTTGCACTCGCTCACAAAACGTCCTCCATAATCCCATTAAATCCATCTATATTATCCCTGACAGAATCAGAAAAAAAGGGGGGTCGCACTCGCTCACAAAACGTCCTCCATAATCCCATTAAATCCATCCATATTATCCCTGACAGAATCATGAAAAAGGGGAGGGGCCGCACTTGCTCCGAAAACTTCGAACATAATCCTATTAAATCCATCCATTACTATCCCTGACAGAATCAGAGCATAACAGATGTCCACTAACACCTGTTATGCTCATTGACACCGACATCCACCCATAGCATCTTCGAAACAATCAGAAAATAATCTGCATTCTTCTTCCCACATTCAATTTGCAACGCGAAACCAGATCCCTAAAACTTTAAATCATCAGCGCAGGGTCCTTACCCATTGAAAAAATCTAATTTTTCTCTAAAAATGTTTCCAGTTGTCTCTCCAGGTTCTTATTATACTCAGCCTAATCCATTGTACAAATCCAAGTACCAATGCAAGAAGGAATGCAGCGAGTACATGAGAAAATATTGGCCCGACGTTCAAATCAATGTCCCTAATATTAATCTAGCTCTCCAAAGACATTGGTTTCATAAGTATGGAGTAGTCATTAACGATTACGACAGCTACTATAACTTTGCAGAAATCATTAAGCAATTGTGATTTCTTACATTCTCTCAATGATCAACGTCAATACAAACTCTTCACCGTTGAAATCAACACCCATCCCATCTTCAGTCTCAAACTGTAGCACAATCTCGTGAATCTCCTTATTACTCAATACAACTCTTTTCACTGGATTTGGTTTCTCTACCACCATCTGTCCTCCAGCTACAGAGTTGGAGATGTTGTACAAAATATTAGTTCGCTTTCCCTTAAATACCCAATCAAGACTGAGATTACTTCTGATTAGAATATTCAAACCCTTTACAATGTCTGCAATATTGGGTGCTAAGAACAAACCGCTTACGTTTTCCCGGGCCATTTTAACGGTCCCCGATGCTTGAGTGGCGGTCCGCGCCGCGGATTCTGCCTTATAAACTTTCTTCTCGAATCCCAGTTCCCTATACCAAGTGTCATCTTTAAACTCAACCTCCGCATCTTTGTGAACTTGCATGACCACTCTCATTACAGTGAGATCATAGGTTAGTTTGACAGGGAACAGTTTCTTCTCTGGCTTACTCGCATCAGGTGTCTCAAAATGGCCTCTCTTAGTAAAGACATTTTCTAGAAAGTTATTGTAGGTATCCACACTTTGCGTGCTCACATGGAATACCACAGGGTCTGCTGCTGCACCTTTCCATTTGTAATAAAACTTATTATTTGCTGCCATCACATTGGGAACGTTTGACCAACCAGTGAAGTCGTTAAGATAGACATGGTAATTAGCGCCAGGATCCAGGCGAATCGCCTGCTCTAATTTTTCAACAAATATCCCGTTTGAGTCATTAATTCGCCCGGTTATTGTAATAGGAATGCTCTCCTTAGAGTGTGAAACAATGTTGTTTAGTCTTTCGGCTATAGCTTCCATTTTTTGTCCTAAAAAAATATTTAAACTTTACTGGATGAATTGTTGATCATGTTAAGCTTCACCTTCCTCTCAAATGCATAGATAATGTACAAGTCCACGGGTGTTGCGGCAGTCCTCTCAATGTTAGTCACGATATTCACAGGGCTGTTATCAGTAGGCATTTGTCTGGCAGACACATCAGCGCCAAACATCGGATATAGAGTTCCATATTGAAGAGCAGTGATAGCAATTCCATTGTTCTCTTTCACAGCCAAGTCGACCAACTCGCTGTAAAATTTGCTAATCTTGTTCTGACTGAAATCTCCATTTTGTGGCAGTGCAGGGTAAAGATTATCACTGATTTCATGCTGAATGGACCGCACGTCTCCATGCATGTAGCGTATAATGCTATTTGGGTTTCTCATATTAATAATGATATACCTTGGATTGCTGCATGATCCCTCTTTAATGCAGATGTTTGTTCTAGTTTCGTTTCGCTCATCTCGACACATGTAGGCCGTGTATGCAACATCAATGTCCTTCTCTATTGCCTTGAGATAATCCGCTTTTAGTGCAGTCTTTGGCTCAATGACTTCCAAATACAGCTCGATTCCGGTTAGCTTCACAGCCATCCCAGTGTGGTCCGCCCCAGTCCACAACACTCTACTGCGATCATCTCTAGTCAGTCTAAATGTGTAGCTAAAGTTACTAGTCAGTCGATTAAATGTATTACAGAATCCACTCATGAATCTCAATGGTACAAATACATCAACAGACCGATACAGCGGGTTCTTAGCAGCATCATCAGCACCTTGCAATGCATAGTTGTATCTCTTCTTCCTATTTTTATAACCACTGTCATTGATGTCTCCTTCTTTTTCATCTGCGATAAAACCCGCACCACTTCCCAATTGAATAAAATCAGGATTCTCGATTAAACAATGAGCGTCATAGACAATTCCAAAGTTGGCGATTCGCTCCAACTCAGTGCTCCCATTCGATACACTAAACTCCTTGAACATGTACGCCCAAAAGTTACTGATCAGAGCCACATCCGCATCATGCTTGTCAACGTTAGCACGAGCCGCATCCGCACCACCCTTTGTCTTGAATTGAAATGTCATATGGAAGCCGCTCTTAAGACTGTGCACACTAACCAAAGACGAACATCCATTGTATGTAAATGTCAGTGTTTGACCAGGACCAAGATTAGTTTCATTCTGATTTTCCTGACTGGGAACTCTTACCTGAGTCGCTTTGATTGTGCTATTATCACTCAAAATAGGCTTGTTAATCTTGTAGAAAACTGGTGTCAGTGGGTCGTTCATTTTTTAACTAAAAATAAAATAAAATAAGAAATGAAGCGAAAAAGTACACAGCAGATATCTGAATTGGAGAAGCTAGCACAAGCAGAGAAACGAGTTACCGGGCTAATAAATAAGGAGCAACAATCCTACAATGAGTTTGTCCAAGCAGCCACAGAGTTTCATAAGCCCGGGTATGGAGAAGCTAAGAAAAATATTGATCAGGTCAAAGAAACTATCGACGACATACAGGAAACCCAAGTGCAAAAGGTTTTGGGCAAAATTCCAGAAGCACCACAGATACTGCCGCAACCACAGACACAACCGCAACCACAACAATCACAACCACAACAATCACAACCACAACAACAGGAACTAAAAGTGACAGATAATATTTTTGGACCAGTAGAGCGTGTAGAACATGATGGGAAATATGTATTTGGAATAAGTGTGTGGAGAAGAAACATTTATAATGAACCAGTGGAATATTATATCGACATAAATAAGGAAAATATTTCTGTTGTCAAAGGCTCAGAAACTATGAAAATTCCTTTCACAGACACCTTACTGACTTTTATGACCAAGAACCAAGAGAAAATCTCTGAGAAGCAGCTAAAGAACTACAGAAATCTAGTGACTTTTTCTCTTGTTAGAGATATAGAAATACTAAAGGTCCCAGAAGTTTTGAAACACATGTACGATAGCGGTGTCAACCTGACTAAATTCAAAAAGTACAAGCACTTTAAACAATGGTTCGGTTTGCCAGATCAGGCGGAAGTCATAAAATATCTAGAACAACCACAACAGCAACAGCAACCGCCACAACAGCAGCAACATTCCATAGAAGAACAAGTACTCAGTCAACTCGAGCAGTTAGACCCTTTGAAAGTGGCTGAATATAAGAAACAAAACCCGACAGACTGGCAACACTTAGAACAACACTCTCCAGATCGAATGAACAGAATCAAGCAAAGAGTTTTCACACCTCAACAAAGACAGGCACCACATGACAGTTCCATCTCTGAAAGTGAGCAGTCTTTTGCATCACCTCCCCAGCAGCTACAAGCCCAACCAACTCCACAACCCCAAGACCAACCGCCCTCAACTGGAAAAGGAATTTCTGAAATCTACAAGCGAGTAGCGGTTCTTCTAGGAGCAGCAAAGACCGGAATGAAAGATGAAAATAGAAAAGAATTTGTCAACATCCTGGACAAGATGCTTGAGAGAAAATATATCGATAAAAGAGCAAGAGAACTTTTGCTTTCACGGTTTAACAAAAAATAAATTTCTATTTAAAAAGATGCCAATTATTTTCGAAAAAGACATTGACAAATACTATGACAAAGAGGAACTTAATCTCATTAAACGTGGATCTGGACTTTTCCCTGCAGGCCACTATCCAAGAAAAGAACGCTCAGGGAACGGTCTTGCCGATTTGATCGCTCAGGGGGCCAAGATTTTTAAGGTCATTGGAGAGAACAAAGAGAACATCAAGAACGTTGCCGAAGCGGCTGGCAGTGTAGCCACAGCAGCCAAAAAGATAAAGGATACTGTAACACCTAAACAAGAGATTCAGCCTCCACTGGCCCCGCTGGCTCCATTGGCCCCAAATCCAGACAGTGTGGACCCTGCAGTCTATGAGAAGATGAGGGCTAGCATTAAAAAAGGAAGTGGTTTCAAATTTGACTAAAGGGTACTTTCCGAGGGTACAAGACTAGTCCCGAAATGACACATCTAAGTCCCAAAATGACACATCTAAGTCCCGAAATGACACATCTAAGTCCCGAAATGACACAATTAAGTACCAAAATGACACATCTAAGTCCCAAAATGACACATCTAAGTCCCGAAATGACACATCTAAATTATTTATTATTTAAATTTTTTTTTAAGCATAGAAAAAATGGACTTTTCAAACGACTTCAATCCTCACTGGACGCGTAATCAGATTAAGTTTTCTCATCACGAGTCAATTCCGAGTCACTTCAGATGCATTGTTGTTGGTTCATCAGGTTCAGGTAAAACATTCAGAGTCTTTAACATGCTTCTTAGACCTGGCTTTATCGACTATGACACTCTGCACATCTACTCTCCCACACTGTATCAAGATGAGTATAAAATGTTGATTTCTGGATTGCAAAACAAACTGCACAAAGAGGACATTATTGCATGTTTTAATAACCAAATGAGCCTTCCCAGTAACCCTGAAATTGTAGCTGCTGAATATGCAAAGCACCTCAAAGACAATGAAAAATGGCAGAACATTAAAGTGTTCACCTATGGAGATCCACAGGCTGATCCAAAGACCAAACTTCTACCCCAACCAGATGAGCTAGAAAAGGGGAGAAAGCATTTGATCGTCTTTGATGATTGTATGACAGGCCCACAGAAGCAGATAGAAAACTATTTTACAAGAGGGCGACATAACAATTGCAATGTAATTTACATTGCACAGAATTGGTTCGAGCTCCCGAACAAAACAATTCGTGGGAACTGCAATCTGATTCTCCTGTTTCCAACCATTCCACAGGACAGGCTAAAAAGATTTTACAATGAGGTCATTGCGCCTGCCTATTTCATAAATCCAACAAAAAACTCAAGCAGAAAGATTTCACAAGAGGAATTCGTTAATCTTTGCTATGACAAGTGGAATCAGCCTTACCAGTTTGTGATTATCAGCAAAGAAAAAAGAACTGTAATTTAAAATTTGCTATTAAAAGATGTCGATAAACTTTGCAGGTGAATCCATTTCTGGCAACAGCGCTCTTACATCAGCTCAGATATCCATCCTTGACAGGCGATATATCAACAGCGACGAAAAGATCCCAGAGATCAAACTGAATAAAAACAGACTGAAAGCCCTAGAGCGCTCCATGCACCAGTTGCAAATAAACATGGAAGATCTCAGGCTTAAAGTAGCTAGGCAGAAGTTTGAAAGTGATAAGCTTTATGTGCCGTTGTTAAACGCAACTAATGAACTAAGGTCAGAAATAACTTCGATAGTCTCGCTAATCAACGGCTTGAGATCGACAGTTAATCTTCTGGGAAATTCCACTGATAGACGGATGCGTATTCTCGAAGGAGGAGTTTTCACAAACACAGCTAAAGTAAATAATTTAGAAGAGTTCATGAACCAGTCAACAGCGTTGCATGATAGAATTAAAGAAAACGTCGCAACCAACACAGGTAAAGTGAGGAATTTAGAAGAGTTCATGACTCAGTCAACAGCGTTGCATGATCGAATCAAAGAAAGACTTGAAGCATTAAAGAGAAAGGATGTATCACACAGTAGCTATCTAAACGGAATGTATAGCTCCTGGGGTAAAATACTAAGGAGGCTTGATCGTCTGGAGAGAACACTCAATCTTCGTGACATTGCTATTGATGAAGCAGAATCTGCTGCTCGTCCGGTCATGTCTACAGATCGAGTAGAAGGAGCTCTGGACCCCGCCGGAGTAATCCGGCACGCTCTCAAACGTCAGCCGCCCAGCCGCTGCCTGCTGGACTCGCGATCCTCCGGCGTCACGAGAGCCGCCTAGACAACCGGCGGTGCAGATGGAATTATCAAAAAGAAAACAGATCTTTCAACCGGATAGTTTTATAATTTTTTTATTATTTTTTCTAGAGAAAAAAATGGCCCAACAAAATTCTCTATACGATCAGTCTCAATACGTTGAACCTAAAATACCGACAGCACCAAACTCAATGGCACCGAATTCGAACACACAAAGCCTGAATGCACCGAATCTGAATGCACCCCAATATGAGCAGCAAAAACTCTACCCCGTCATTACTTGTAACTCTCAGCAGTTTCGACTGGTGGAGATTCAAAAAATGCGCGATGATCTTGAAAAAAATATTTTCCACAACACAAAGAAAATTAAGCGCTATGACAGCCACTGTAAATTTTTTGACTACAGCAATATGATTCTAGGATCTGTGTCTGTTCTAACTGGGTCTGCTGCAGCTGTCTCAGTGTTGCCAGCCATCACAGCCCCAATCGCAATCCCGCTCGGCTCTGTTGGTGCTGCATGTGGACTTATTTCAACAATTACTGGAGCATTAGCGCGAAACAGGCGAAAAAAACTAAAGCAGCTACAGGAGAAGCAAGTAAAAGAGAAAGGGGTGCACACATCAATCATAGGGTACATTTCAAGGGCAATCGAGGATAAGTTCATTTCAGAGGATGAGTTCAAAACCATTCAGGATCTTTATGAACAATCAATTCGAATGAACTTGAACATGGTCGGTACTGATGACATGAGTCAGCTGAGAAATGAACTCGAGAAAGTTCTTCAACATTATGTGGAAAGAAGGACAACGAGAAGGACAACGAGAAATGCACAATGAACCCTTATGAAACACAGCCAAGAATAATTTCCTTGTAGGTCTTTCGTGTTTTGGTCATTGCATACAAAACAGTCATGCACAGCTCACCGCAAATATCACTGCTAAGACCTTGGAGAATAAAGTCTGAGCGATAAATTTTTTGATTATTTTTTCCCTTCATATAATTTCTTAGCTCTTCTGGTACTGCCGTCCCATAGCTATCGAAGTAATAACACTTGTGCTTGCGATCGGATCAATCACCCAGCAAACCCAATGAGATCCTGGCTTATCGGTGGTGTCAAAGTTCATGATGCCGCATTCCTTTCTTAGAGGAAAATCAGGCAGAGTGTCCCTCATAAATATTCCTCTAAAGTTTGGGATTTCCAGTTCGTTAGCCAAATCTTCAAGAAAGTTATTTGTCGTCATTTTTATGTCATTTTTTATGAGGTTTATTAAACTTTCTCTTAAATCTAAACCCAACCTCCTAATCTCCTAATCTCCAGTGCCCGAATCTAACCTCCACCTCCTAAACCTAATCTCCAGTGCCCGAACGGTAGACTGTTAATATTGTCATCAAAAATGAATCTCTTGTTATCTGCACCTGACAGTCCAATCTTCTTTTGCTGAATTGTGTGAATAATATGGTTTTTAGATTGTAGCCTTGAGAACTCATGTGATGTCTTTTTGTTGCAATTCAAGGCGTCTCTGTATTCAGCTTCATTAATTTCCTTCCTAACCACACGTTTCGGAATTCCCTTTGATTTTTTAATTGGGTCTGACGACTCACATTTTACAAAACATATGGAAGCCGCTCTTAAGACTGTGCACACTAACCAAAGACGAACATCCATTGTATGTAAATGTCAGTGTTTGACCAGGACCAAGATTAGTTTCATTCTGATTTTCCTGACTGGGAACTCTTACCTGAGTCGCTTTGATTGTGCTATTATCACTCAAAATAGGCTTGTTAATCTTGTAGAAAACTGGTGTCAGTGGGTCGTTCATTCCATTTTTTCTATGATTAAAAAAAAATTTAAATAATAAATAATTTAGATGTGTCATTTCGGGACTTAGATGTGTCATTTTGGGACTTAGATGTGTCATTTTGGGACTTAGATGTGTCATTTTGGTACTTAATTGTGTCATTTCGGGACTTAGATGTGTCATTTCGGGACTTAGATGTGTCATTTTGGGACTTAGATGTGTCATTTCGGGACTAGTCTTGTACCCTCGGAAAGTACCCTTTAGTCAAATTTGAAACCACTTCCTTTTTTAATGCTAGCCCTCATCTTCTCATAGACTGCAGGGTCCACACTGTCTGGATTTGGGGCCAATGGAGCCAGCGGGGCCAGTGGAGGCTGAATCTCTTGTTTAGGTGTTACAGTATCCTTTATCTTTTTGGCTGCTGTGGCTACACTGCCAGCCGCTTCGGCAACGTTCTTGATGTTCTCTTTGTTCTCTCCAATGACCTTAAAAATCTTGGCCCCCTGAGCGATCAAATCGGCAAGACCGTTCCCTGAGCGTTCTTTTCTTGGATAGTGGCCTGCAGGGAAAAGTCCAGATCCACGTTTAATGAGATTAAGTTCCTCTTTGTCATAGTATTTGTCAATGTCTTTTTCGAAAATAATTGGCATCTTTTTAAATAGAAATTTATTTTTTGTTAAACCGTGAAAGCAAAAGTTCTCTTGCTCTTTTATCGATATATTTTCTCTCAAGCATCTTGTCCAGGATGTTGACAAATTCTTTTCTATTTTCATCTTTCATTCCGGTCTTTGCTGCTCCTAGAAGAACCGCTACTCGCTTGTAGATTTCAGAAATTCCTTTTCCAGTTGAGGGCGGTTGGTCTTGGGGTTGTGGAGTTGGTTGGGCTTGTAGCTGCTGGGGAGGTGATGCAAAAGACTGCTCACTTTCAGAGATGGAACTGTCATGTGGTGCCTGTCTTTGTTGAGGTGTGAAAACTCTTTGCTTGATTCTGTTCATTCGATCTGGAGAGTGTTGTTCTAAGTGTTGCCAGTCTGTCGGGTTTTGTTTCTTATATTCAGCCACTTTCAAAGGGTCTAACTGCTCGAGTTGACTGAGTACTTGTTCTTCTATGGAATGTTGCTGCTGTTGTGGCGGTTGCTGTTGCTGTTGTGGTTGTTCTAGATATTTTATGACTTCCGCCTGATCTGGCAAACCGAACCATTGTTTAAAGTGCTTGTACTTTTTGAATTTAGTCAGGTTGACACCGCTATCGTACATGTGTTTCAAAACTTCTGGGACCTTTAGTATTTCTATATCTCTAACAAGAGAAAAAGTCACTAGATTTCTGTAGTTCTTTAGCTGCTTCTCAGAGATTTTCTCTTGGTTCTTGGTCATAAAAGTCAGTAAGGTGTCTGTGAAAGGAATTTTCATAGTTTCTGAGCCTTTGACAACAGAAATATTTTCCTTATTTATGTCGATATAATATTCCACTGGTTCATTATAAATGTTTCTTCTCCACACACTTATTCCAAATACATATTTCCCATCATGTTCTACACGCTCTACTGGTCCAAAAATATTATCTGTCACTTTTAGTTCCTGTTGTTGTGGTTGTGATTGTTGTGGTTGTGATTGTTGTGGTTGCGGTTGTGTCTGTGGTTGCGGCAGTATCTGTGGTGCTTCTGGAATTTTGCCCAAAACCTTTTGCACTTGGGTTTCCTGTATGTCGTCGATAGTTTCTTTGACCTGATCAATATTTTTCTTAGCTTCTCCATACCCGGGCTTATGAAACTCTGTGGCTGCTTGGACAAACTCATTGTAGGATTGTTGCTCCTTATTTATTAGCCCGGTAACTCGTTTCTCTGCTTGTGCTAGCTTCTCCAATTCAGATATCTGCTGTGTACTTTTTCGCTTCATTTCTTATTTTATTTTATTTTTAGTTAAAAAATGAACGACCCACTGACACCAGTTTTCTACAAAATTAACAAGCCTATTTTGAGTGATAATAGCACAATCAAAGCGACTCAGGTAAGAGTTCCCAGTCAGGAAAATCAGAATGAAACTAATCTTGGTCCTGGCCAAACACTGACATTTACATACAATGGATGTTCGTCTTTGGTTAGTGTGCACAGTCTTAAGAGCGGCTTCCAAATGACATTTCAATTCAAGACAAAAGGTGGTGCGGATGCGGCTCGTGCTAACGTTGACAAGCATGATGCGGATGTGGCTCTGATCAGTAACTTTTGGGCGTACATGTTCAAGGAGTTTAGTGTATCGAATGGGAGCACTGAGTTGGAGCGAATCGCCAACTTTGGAATTGTCTATGACGCTCATTGTTTAATCGAGAATCCTGATTTTATTCAATTGGGAAGTGGTGCGGGTTTTATCGCAGATGAAAAAGAAGGAGACATCAATGACAGTGGTTATAAAAATAGGAAGAAGAGATACAACTATGCATTGCAAGGTGCTGATGATGCTGCTAAGAACCCGCTGTATCGGTCTGTTGATGTATTTGTACCATTGAGATTCATGAGTGGATTCTGTAATACATTTAATCGACTGACTAGTAACTTTAGCTACACATTTAGACTGACTAGAGATGATCGCAGTAGAGTGTTGTGGACTGGGGCGGACCACACTGGGATGGCTGTGAAGCTAACCGGAATCGAGCTGTATTTGGAAGTCATTGAGCCAAAGACTGCACTAAAAGCGGATTATCTCAAGGCAATAGAGAAGGACATTGATGTTGCATACACGGCCTACATGTGTCGAGATGAGCGAAACGAAACTAGAACAAACATCTGCATTAAAGAGGGATCATGCAGCAATCCAAGGTATATCATTATTAATATGAGAAACCCAAATAGCATTATACGCTACATGCATGGAGACGTGCGGTCCATTCAGCATGAAATCAGTGATAATCTTTACCCTGCACTGCCACAAAATGGAGATTTCAGTCAGAACAAGATTAGCAAATTTTACAGCGAGTTGGTCGACTTGGCTGTGAAAGAGAACAATGGAATTGCTATCACTGCTCTTCAATATGGAACTCTATATCCGATGTTTGGCGCTGATGTGTCTGCCAGACAAATGCCTACTGATAACAGCCCTGTGAATATCGTGACTAACATTGAGAGGACTGCCGCAACACCCGTGGACTTGTACATTATCTATGCATTTGAGAGGAAGGTGAAGCTTAACATGATCAACAATTCATCCAGTAAAGTTTAAATATTTTTTTAGGACAAAAAATGGAAGCTATAGCCGAAAGACTAAACAACATTGTTTCACACTCTAAGGAGAGCATTCCTATTACAATAACCGGGCGAATTAATGACTCAAACGGGATATTTGTTGAAAAATTAGAGCAGGCGATTCGCCTGGATCCTGGCGCTAATTACCATGTCTATCTTAACGACTTCACTGGTTGGTCAAACGTTCCCAATGTGATGGCAGCAAATAATAAGTTTTATTACAAATGGAAAGGTGCAGCAGCAGACCCTGTGGTATTCCATGTGAGCACGCAAAGTGTGGATACCTACAATAACTTTCTAGAAAATGTCTTTACTAAGAGAGGCCATTTTGAGACACCTGATGCGAGTAAGCCAGAGAAGAAACTGTTCCCTGTCAAACTAACCTATGATCTCACTGTAATGAGAGTGGTCATGCAAGTTCACAAAGATGCGGAGGTTGAGTTTAAAGATGACACTTGGTATAGGGAACTGGGATTCGAGAAGAAAGTTTATAAGGCAGAATCCGCGGCGCGGACCGCCACTCAAGCATCGGGGACCGTTAAAATGGCCCGGGAAAACGTAAGCGGTTTGTTCTTAGCACCCAATATTGCAGACATTGTAAAGGGTTTGAATATTCTAATCAGAAGTAATCTCAGTCTTGATTGGGTATTTAAGGGAAAGCGAACTAATATTTTGTACAACATCTCCAACTCTGTAGCTGGAGGACAGATGGTGGTAGAGAAACCAAATCCAGTGAAAAGAGTTGTATTGAGTAATAAGGAGATTCACGAGATTGTGCTACAGTTTGAGACTGAAGATGGGATGGGTGTTGATTTCAACGGTGAAGAGTTTGTATTGACGTTGATCATTGAGAGAATGTAAGAAATCACAATTGCTTAATGATTTCTGCAAAGTTATAGTAGCTGTCGTAATCGTTAATGACTACTCCATACTTATGAAACCAATGTCTTTGGAGAGCTAGATTAATATTAGGGACATTGATTTGAACGTCGGGCCAATATTTTCTCATGTACTCGCTGCATTCCTTCTTGCATTGGTACTTGGATTTGTACAATGGATTAGGCTGAGTATAATAAGAACCTGGAGAGACAACTGGAAACATTTTTAGAGAAAAATTAGATTTTTTTCAATGGGTAAGGACCCTGCGCTGATGATTTAAAGTTTTAGGGATCTGGTTTCGCGTTGCAAATTGAATGTGGGAAGAAGAATGCAGATTATTTTCTGATTGTTTCGAAGATGCTATGGGTGGATGTCGGTGTCAATGAGCATAACAGGTGTTAGTGGACATCTGTTATGCTCTGATTCTGTCAGGGATAGTAATGGATGGATTTAATAGGATTATGTTCGAAGTTTTCGGAGCAAGTGCGACCCCTCCACTTTTTCATGATTCTGCCGGGGATAATATGGATGGATTTAATGGGATTATGGAGGACGTTTTGTGAGCGAGTGCGACCCCCCTTTTTTTCTGATTCTGTCAGGGATAATATGGATGGATTTAATGGGATTATGGAGGACGTTTTGTGAGCGAGTGCAACCCCCCTTTTTTTCTGATTCTGTCGGGAATAATATAGATGGATTTAGGTGGATTATGGAGGAGGTGAAAAATTTTGTCCCAGAAGCCCCCTCATGACTTCTACTCCACTGTCGCTTCAGGTGTGATGAGTTGGACATCGGGTTGCCACTGTCGCTTCAGGTGCGATGAGTTGGACATCGGGTTGCCACTGTCGCTTCAGGTGCGATGAGTTGGACATTGGGTTGCCACTGTCGCTTCAGGTGTGTGATGAGTTGGACATTGGGTTGCCACTGTCGCTTCAGGTGTGATGAGTTGGACATTGGGTTGCCACTGTCGCTTCAGGTGTGTGATGAGTTGGACATTGGGTTGCCACTGTCGCTTCAGGTGTGTGATGAGTTGGACATCGGGTTGCCACTGTCGCTTCAGGTGTGATGAGTTGGACATTGGGTTGCCACTGTCGCTTCAGGTGTGTGATGAGTTGGACATTGGGTTGCCACTGTCACTTCAGGTGTGTGATGAGTTGGACATCGGGTTGCCACTGTCGCTTCAGGTGCGATGAGTTGGACATTGGGTTGCCACTGTCACTTCAGGTGTGTGATGAGTTGGACATCGGGTTGCCACTGTCACTTCAGGTGTGTGATGAGTTGGACATCGGGTTGCCACTGTCGCTTCAGGTGCGATGAGTTGGACATCGGGTTGCCACTTTCGCTTCAGGTGTGATGAGTTGGACATCGGGTTGCCACTGTCGCTTCAGGTGGGATGAGTTGGACATCGGGTTGCCACTGTCGCTTCAGGTGTGATGAGTTGGACATCGGGTTGCCACTGTCGCTTCAGGTGCGATGAGTTGGACATTGGGTTGCCACTGTCGCTTCAGGTGTGTGATGAGTTGGACATTGGGTTGCCACTGTCGCTTCAGGTGTGATGAGTTGGACATTGGGTTGCCACTGTCGCTTCAGGTGTGTGATGAGTTGGACATTGGGTTGCCACTGTCGCTTCAGGTGTGTGATGAGTTGGACATCGGGTTGCCACTGTCGCTTCAGGTGTGATGAGTTGGACATTGGGTTGCCACTGTCGCTTCAGGTGTGTGATGAGTTGGACATTGGGTTGCCACTGTCACTTCAGGTGTGTGATGAGTTGGACATCGGGTTGCCACTGTCGCTTCAGGTGCGATGAGTTGGACATTGGGTTGCCACTGTCACTTCAGGTGTGTGATGAGTTGGACATCGGGTTGCCACTGTCACTTCAGGTGTGTGATGAGTTGGACATCGGGTTGCCACTGTCGCTTCAGGTGCGATGAGTTGGACATCGGGTTGCCACTTTCGCTTCAGGTGTGATGAGTTGGACATCGGGTTGCCACTGTCGCTTCAGGTGGGATGAGTTGGACATCGGGTTGCCACTGTCGCTTCAGGTGTGATGAGTTGGCAGTTACTCAACAATGAGAGTCTCGCCTAAAAGAAAGGCAACAGCAAGGCACCATGGAAAGCCTGCAAGCAATCACACCTCAGATTTCTGTGTGAAGCATGCAGAATATGCAGAAGCAATCGTCTGCCGTATTCTTAGGATTTGCAAAGTACAGCCGCCAGCCACTCAGACAAGAGAAATAAAAAAAATATTTCCGGAGACGCAGTCCGGAATACACAAATGCTTATTTCCCACGGTTCACGCCTAAGCCTCTTGGCTAGGATAAAATTTCTGATATTTCTCAGAAAACACGAATGGCAGGCAGCTGCAACACAAGGGTCCAGATTCCAGCCAGCCAGACACTGCCTCATCGAATCTCGGACAGAATTACTTCGAAAATGCGAAAAAAGCAGACGGGGAAGCCAAGCTCGAATGTAGCAAGCAGAACATGCAAATATTAGTGAATTCGCGTCTGCAAGCTTTTCTCCGAAAATTGCAACTTCTGAGGTGGCTGCAGCAATTCTTCCTGTAGCCGAAATTTCTGTTTCTGGTCATAAATGGATTGCTTTACCTGCCTGTTGCTGCTACTTAATTACCCATCAAAATTGCAGCTGCTGCTATGCACAAATTGTAGCGAAGTGCTAAATGGCTGTTGGCGTTTTAAATTTCAAAAATATATTGCTCTGCTATAGCTGCAGCCGTGCAGGTTCAGTTACAGGACAAAGTAGTTCCCGCCTCGAAACTTCCCCTACCACCAAACCGATCCGATCTAGAACTGGCGCCACTCCGATCTAGAACTGGCGCCACTCCGATCTAGAACTGGCGCCACTCCGATCTAGAACTGGCGTCACTCCGATCTAGAACTGGCGCCACACCGATCTAGAAGTGGCGCCAGCCAGTTAGAGGCTTAGAATCTGAGGCCCAGAACTGAAGCCTGAACAATTTCCCAACTCGCACTTCTGTCAGTTTGTGCTTTGTGCTTGCCACTTGCGCAACTCTGTCAGGCTGCTGTAAAAAATCCACACTGTTCCAGGGCGAGCTTATAAAGCCCAGACAAAGCTGCAAAAGCATCTTGCATTGATTCCAGCTCCGAATCCTTACATGATTACACAGCTGGCTTGCTAAAGAAAGGTTAAGCATTCAAATTAGTGTCGATTTCGAAGCAATTTCCCTTGCCCCACCCACCATAAAGTCGAGTGTCGAATCGCACTGCTTTAGGTCTTAGTTTGGATTTTGAATGGAGCAAATATATGGTCTCGGAGTGGGGGCTTCCTATTCCGATGCTTTAGCGCCCCTTGGCTGCCACCAACGCTTCAGAGCAATCTGCCTTCTTTGCCCCAAAAGTTTGGTGGTTTATTTGCCCAATTTCTTTATGTTGGTTTATTTGCTCCACCACCGCGAGGGGCCGAGGGCTCTTTTTACAGAGTTTTACGGGCGGCGGCGGCGGCAGCGGGGACCAGCCTAAAGGCGGCTTCTTTTTGTTGTTCTGTTGGAGGGTTTCGCTTACGGTGGGGGGAGCGATTGGGGGTATTCGGGGGAGGCGGAATTTACCGACCGCGACTTCCGACGTTGATTAATGACGGGGGCTTGCCCAGGCCTTCTCTCTCACGCCTCAGGAGGCCAGGCCAGTGGGGGGGGGGAGGGGAGCCCCAGAGAAAATTGCCCTGGGCCGAGGCATGCGCTTGGGCGTGGAAGAATTCTCCTGGTGTCACGCTGGGCTTAAAACGAATGAGCGGACTAGAATACGGGGGTGGGTTGGGGGGCTGGCTGTTCAGCCAATAGCGGCAGGCCTGTCCCGCTCTGTGCGTACATTGCAATTTAGGAGCCCTGAACCAACCGCAACCCCCCACAAGGCGGCCGGCCCTCCACGCACTCACTCTCTGAAATTATCTGAATTATATAGGCAAACGCAAACAAGACATTGAACAAGAGCAAGAGTCAATGACACTCCCTCTAAGAAGTTATCCAGCCACGAAACCGAGTCAGGCTGAAACTCCCTGATTTCCCCTGCAACTGAAGTGCGAAACAAAGGCAATGCAGCTGCGTTGCCGTCCACGACCACAGCCCCTGCTGCTACTGCTGCTACTATGCTGGCTGGTCCTCTGCCGGGCCCAGCTAGGCGACCTGCGCGGTGATCCAGAAGATCTGGGCCGACCGCCGCAGTGCAACCCAGTGGATATAACTGTGCCAATGTGCAAAGGCCTGAACTACAGCAGCACATCGGACCATTTGGCTCTGGGCACGCAGAACGATGTGGCCACTCTGCTGCACCAGTTCAGCGAACTGATCAAAGCGCGCTGCGCACCTTTCCTGCGCCTGTTCGTCTGCTCCATGCACCTGCCATTCTGCAACGAGCAGCAGCATCTGTTGGTGCGGCCGTGTCGCGAGTTCTGTTTCAGAATACGCGGTCTCTGCGAGCCGGTGATGCAGACCCACGGCTACGGCTGGCCTGACCGCCTGGCCTGCGAGCCGCTGCCGTCCAGCAAGTCCAAGCACCTCTGCCTGGTGCCGAAGCACGACGAATTCAACGCCGAGCTGGACAACTTGAAGCAGCGCAAGTACCCGTTCGGTGTCCACCATGTCGGCATGGAGGACCGGCCGAACCGGCCTCTGCCGCCGCCGCCACCGCCGCCGCCGCAGCAGCCGCCGCCGAGAAACCGCAGCGGCGCCGAGTCACCTTCGGGTGCCAGACAGTGCTCGGCCGCCGAGGTCCGGCTCGGCCAGGAGCCCAACAGCTCCTGTGCGCCGCGGTGCCACGCCAGCCTGCTGTTTTCTGCCGAGGACAAGCAGCTGGCCTCTGTGTGGATGACGCTGTGGGCCAGCCTCTGCCTGGCCTGCACCGGCATGGCCGTGGCCACCTTCCTGCTGGACAGCGACCGCTTCAAGTTCCCCGAGCGGCCCATCGTGTGGGTGGCGGTCTGCTACGCCGTGTACTCCGCAGCGCACCTGCTGCGGGCCTTCCTGGGCCCCGACCTGGCCTGCAGTAGCCACCGCTTGGACGGCCGGGACCGGCACTTGGTCAGCCAGTACGCCGGCCAATGGTGCGCCGCGGTGTTCCTCCTGCTGTACAGCAGCTGGCTGGCCGGCCTGCTGTGGTGGCTGGCCCTCACAATCTGCTGGTACCTGTGCGCGGTCAAGAAGTGGGCGCACGAGGCCCTGTCGGCCAAGTCGGTGTGGATGCACCTGGCGGCCTGGGGCCTCCCCCTGCTGCTCAGCGTACTGCTGCTGGTGCTGCACCGCATCGAGGCCGACGAGCTCACCCACCTGTGCGTGGTGGACGGCTCGCAGCCCTTCAACCTGGTCGCCTTCGTCATCGGGCCTTGCGCCGGCTCCTTGCTGCTGGGCCTGGGCTTTCTGACCTGCGGCCTCTGCTCGTCTGTGACCGTCCGCGACAGCCTCAAATGGAGCGGCAACCTCGGCTTCCGCCGGCTGGAGAAGCTGATGACGAAGATCAGCCTGTTCTCCTTCCTGTTCGTCTTGCCCACCCTGTGCGTGCTGTCGGCGGCCTTCTACGAGCTGGCGGAGCGGCCCGGCTGGGCTGCCAGCCTGCGGGCCGTGCTGGCCAAGCCGCACTGCGCCGAGGCCTCCGGGCTGCGGCTGGACCTCGGCGCCGACTGCAGCCCCGAGCGCCGGCCCTCTTCTGCGCTGTACATGCTCAAGGTTGGTGCTCACTCAGGCCACATCGCCTCCTTAGACGAATGATCTAAGTCCCAAGATCCATTCAAACTAATGATCCCAACTGAACTATAATTTGCGTCAAAACGATCTCATTCCCGCAGGTGTTCATGTCGCTGGCTGCGGGCCTACCGGCCGGCTTGGTCGTCTGGGTCAACGGCAAGTCGCTGGAGGCGTGGCGTCGCTGCTTCTGCCAGGTGCTGCTCCGCCGGAAGTCGTCTTTTGGAGGCGGCCGCCGACGCGCCGGTGGCAGCGCTGGCGGCGTCCCCTATGCGTCGGTGGCGCGGCGCGGCGGCGTCGTCGGCTTGCCGAATCAGCGGACACCCAGCTGTGGAGTCAGCGGCATCGGCAGCGGTGGCGGCTGCGCCTCCTCTAGGAAGGGCGGTCGGCTGACCGGCAGCTGCTCGGCGAGCACCTCTCAGGTGTGACTCGGAGCGATTCGGACTCTAGGAGATGCCAAGTGCGTATATTGGACATGTATGTGTTGCTGAGTTCGAGCACAGCGACTCCCGATCCCCGGATTATCAGTGACCTTTATTTCAGATCCCTAGATTATCAGTGACCTTGATTCCCGATCCCCGGATTATCAGTGACCTTGATTTCAGATCCCCGGATTATTTGTGACCTTGATTTCAGATCCCCGGATTATCAGTGACCTTTATTTCAGATCCACGGATTATCAGTGACCTTGATTTCAGATCCACGGATTATCAGTGACCTTGATTTCAGATCCCCGGATTATCAGTGACCTTGATTTCAGATCCACGGATTATCAGTGACCTTGATTTCAGATCCACGGATTATCAGTGACCTTGATTCCCGATCCCCGGATTATCAGTGACCTTGATTCCCGATCCCCGGATTATCAGTGACCTTGATTCCGAATCCCCGGATTATCAGCGACCTTGATTCCCGATCCCCGGATTATCAGCGACCTTGATTCCCGATCCCCGGATTATCAGTGACCTTGATTCCCGATCCTTGGACTATCAGTGAACTTGATTCCTAATCCCCGGATTATCAGCGACCTTGATTCCCGATCCCCGGATTATCAGTGACCTTGATTCCCGATCCCCGGATTATCAGTGAACTTGAAAGTTTTTTCCTAATCCCCGGATTATCAGTGAACTTGATTCCCGATCCTTGGACTATCAGTGAACTTGATTCCCGATCCTTGGACTATCAGTGAACTTGATTCCCGATCCTTGGACTATCAGTGAACTTGATTCCGATCCCCGGATTATCAGTGAACTTGATTCCCGATCCCCGGATTATCAGTGAACTTGATTCCCGACCCCCGGATTATCAGTGAACTTGATTCCCGATCCCCGGATTATCAGTGAACTTGAAAGTTTATTCCTAATACTCCGGATTATCAGTGAACTTGATTCCCGATCCCCGGATTATCAGTGACCTTGATTCTGAATCCCCGGATTATCAGCGACCTTGATTCCCGATCCCCGGATTATCAGTGAACTTGATTCCCGAACTCCGGATTATCAGTGAACTTGATTCCCGAACTCCGGATTATCAGTGAACTTGAAAGGTTATTCCTAATCCCCGGATTATCAGTGAACTTGAAAGTTTATTCCTAATCCCCGGATTATCAGTGAACTTGAAAGTTTATTCCTAATCCCCGGATTATCAGTGAACTTGAAAGTTTATTCCTAATCCCCGGATTATCAGTGAACTTGATTCCCGATCCTCTGATTATCAGTGAACTTGATTCCCGATCCCCGGATTATCAATGACCGGAAACCGCAATGCCTCACTGCAATACACAAAGACTTCGTGTTAATTCATGGAATTATTGCAAACTCTACATGAGAAGTTATTTTTTCGGACCACACGTACGCACATCACACTCTGGCTTTTGCCTGGCTTTGCTGAAGAAATATATAATTTTTGCTAGCTAAATCTGCTTCCTCTTAATCTGTATTTAATCTGCTTCCGCCAACGTCTGTGTACAATTAGCTCACCCGCTAACTGCCGCTGGCCTCTTCAAGTTTAATATGCATTTTGGCGGTCCTTGTTCATAACTGCAATTCTCATACCGTACAAACTATGCAAGTGCTGCCCGCCGGCCTGAGTCTCTGTTTTTATAGCATTGAAAAAACCTGTTTTGCAATTTCAATCTAAATATAGTTGGAAATTTAAAATGCTTCAGTCTTGAAGCTGGCAGCAACTCTCTGCTGTCTGCGCTTTGCTACGAAAAATTATTATTCAAAAGATTATTTTTTTTGTTACTTTCTTTTCAAGCAGGTGCATCCAAAGTTAATCCCGGGGATTAGTGACCCCTGGATCCGCCATTACGAATTTTTCTATGTTAGGCCCACTTTCAAGCGACGATAAAACTATTAAAGTGATGAAGGATCGGGTTATGTCCCTGCGAGGAGTAATGACGCCCTTGATTATCACAGAAGGTGCCTAGTTCGGGTGACCTCTATTGACCCCTCCGCGTCTGGGTCTGTAGTTGATTTCGAGTAATAAGTCATGTCTGCCTGCTCTCCTCTCCGATCACATGTCAGTTTCTGTCTCTGTCCGTCTGTGTCTGTCTGTCTGTCTGTCTGTCTGTCTGTCTGTCTGTCTGTCTGTCTGTCTGTCTGTCTATCTGTGTGTCTGTCTGTCTGTCTGTCTGTCTGTCTGTCTGTCTGTCTGTCTGTCTGTCTGTCTGTCTGTCTGTCTGTCTGTGTGTCTGTCTGTCTGTCTGTCTGTCTGTCTGTCTGTCTGTGTGTCTGTCTGTCTGTCTGTCTGTCTGTCTGTCTGTCTGTCTGTCTGTCTGTCTGTCTGTCTGTCTGTCTGTCTGTCTGTCTGTCTGTCTGTCTGTCTGTCTGTCCACCCATCTCCAAAGCTGGCCGCTCAAAGCCGCCAGTCCGCGGCCCGGTTTCCATGCCAGCCAATGCCGAGCAGCCCCCAGCACTGATTATCAATTCAATTCTCATATCGAATTTCGCACGCGCGCGCAGCCGCGCAAAAGCCAAATTTTCGACTCGAATTCGCGCAGAACTCGGCAAGGCCGGAGCCGCAAGGCGGGGAGTCGCAGACTGCGCAGATCGGCCTGCCAGGCAGCTGCGGGGACAGCCGGATTAGCAATAATTGCGCAAATTGATAGCGCATTGCTGTAAACACGGGCAAACAAACACAGGCCGCGAGCGCCGCCGCAGTCACAGAAAGGCGCTCCGGAAAAATACGAGTATCAGAGGGAAAGCAAAAATCATTCGCAGAGCAAAAGGAAGTTTTTAAGCCATAAAAAATGCCTACAGGCCGCAAGTGTTTACGCTGGCCTACCGCTGTTTTCTCTGCGCATCGGCTCCCCTTTCGCTGATTTTGGATCATCAATTGGCTGTAATCGCACATCGCGCCAGAGCTGCCTGCCGCAATCTAACATTTGCAAGCCCTTATCGCACAGATGCACAAGATAGCCGCGGCTCGGACTGGGCCCGCTATGATATAAAAATCTGAGGCTGTCTCTTTGCTGCAGCCGCGTCTGCTTTTTCTTCAATTGGCTTCTTCTATGATACATTACAGTGCTTGACTGCCGCGCCGCAGTGCGCGAGTGCTTTTTCTTATCAGCCGCCCCCCCCCCACACCACCCGGGCACATACGAGCGGGCGAGCTCTGTGTGGTGCCATTTTTTGCAACAAGCGGCTTTGAGGCAGGCCGTGCGGGATCGAGAGAGAGAGAGAGGGAGAGGAAGAGAGGCAGAGAGAGAGCAATCGGGGCTGCTGAAAAATGCCTGCCTGCTGCTAACTAGCTGCTGCTGCTGCTGCTACTGCTGCTGCTGCTGCCGGCACTGCAATCAATCAGAGCAGCGGTGCGCTGCTCTTATCTATTATTAAAGCACCAGTGCAGCGGCAGGCAAGAAGTCCTCGCTGACGGGTTTATTGCTCGGTTTTTTAGCTGCACGCACCAACAAGCGCTTGGAGACTGCAGAGTTGGCAACCCCCACCCCCCCCCCCCCCCAGATATTCGACTCTATCGGACTCTAACTGGCTACTGTGTGTAGCTGCACTCAACCCTGGCTTGAGTCTCTGCATGGCTAAATGTGTGCTCAGCAAGCCAGGCTGACCTGAACTTAATTAGCTACTTGTGCAGCAATCTGCTTCACCATGCCACACTGCAAGCATTTCTGGCTGTCGTGCAGGATTGTGGAGTGCAACATTTGATCGTGTATCGCATCAAAAGAACTCCAGAAGCAATTTCAACACAAGCAGAAAACCACAAGAACTCCAGAAGCAATTTCAACACAAGCAGAAAACCACAAGAACTCTAGAAACAATTTTAACCAGAAAACTACAAGAACTCTAAAAGCAATGTAACCACAAGCAGAAAACCACAAGAACTCCAGAAGCAAGTTCAACACAAGCAGAAGACCACAAGAACTCTAGAAGCAATGTCAACAAGCAGAAAACTACAAGAACCCTAAAAGCAATGCAACCACAAGCAGAAAACCACAAGAACTCCAGAAGCAATGTCAACAAGCAGAAAACTACAAGAACCCTAAAAGCAATGCAACCACAAGCAGAAAACCACAAGAACTCCAGAAGCAATGTCAACACAAGCAGAAAACTACAAGAACCCTAAAAGCAATGTAACCACAAGCAGAAGACCACAAAAACTCCAGAAGCAATTTCAACACAAGCAGAAGACCACAAGAACTCTAGAAGCAATGTCAACAAGCAGAAAACTACAAGAACCCTAAAAGCAATGCAACCACAAGCAGAAAACCACAAGAACTCCAGAAGCAATGTCAACACAAGCAGAAAACTACAAGAACCCTAAAAGCAATGTAACCACAAGCAGAAGACCACAAAAACTCCAGAAGCAATTTCAACACAAGCAGAAGACCACAAGAACTCTAGAAGCAATGTCAACAAGCAGAAAACTACAAGAACCCTAAAAGCAATGCAACCACAAGCAGAAAACCACAAAATCCCCAGAAGCAATTCAATAAATCGAGGTGCCCCCAAAGATCAGAAGTCTAGCTAGGGTAAAACTTGATGCAATTTTAGCTGCACGAGAGCACACCTGGCACCGCGAATTGGCAGACTGGCATTTTGGCAGGCTGTCAGTGCCGGCATAAACAGGCTGCAAACCGTAGCTCGCATAGACAGACAAACACAAGGCCTGCCTGTGCTGAATAAAACAGTGCAGAGAGAAGGAAGTTCAAAGCTTTTTGTTCTCGATTCTTCCTATCACAGCGACCGGAATCGGGAACTTCGATCTCGATACCACCGTCTGGGGCACCGGCTCCGAGACCTGTGCTGGCCCCCGAATTCGCCCACATTCTGGACAGTTTACAGTTCAGTCGGGCTGGTGGTGAACCAGTTTCTGGAGACCGAATTCTGCACGGATCCCCCCCCCTGAGCTCGCTGTACACTCCTGCATTGCGGCGGTCTGGCGCGAGTCACTGACCCCCCCCCCCGGAGACCCCAATCGCAATGCGCTATTATTGTGCCTCTCGTAGAGAAAATTTACAAATTTACGACCCGAACCCCCGTCACAGTATTGCATGTAAACAAATACACTGCCTGCTATATACAGCTTCGATTTCGATTGACGATCGAGCATCAGGCTCGACTCGATTGCGCTTCAGCCTCTTGCGAGCATAAGTGGCTAGCAACAATTATTAACCATATTTGGGGTTGGGGCGCAGCAGGCAGTTCAGCATTGGCAGTGCAGCAATGTTGCCCATCAGAGGGACTGGATTCATGGACGCCTGGATAATCCTACTTTAATGTGTATTTATTAATTCGATCTAAGCTAGGCAGTAAAAGCATTCGAAAATTTATACAGGATTAAAGATAGGTAATGATAATAATAATAATTGATTGCACCTGCCCCAGTTGGGCCAGATGTGCAACCGACAGCTCGCCCGCAGCTATTACAGGGCGCATCTGAAGGCTGCGTACGGCTGTTCAGTCCAAGGACTGGGGGGGGGGGTCGCCACACACCCTCAATTATCCCAGCTAATGCTGGGTGAACTGAAGCAATGTAGACTTGAGTGTCTTGCTCAAGGACACAAATTGTTCCGAGTTGGTCGAGAAATGAGAATCGAACCCAGACCTTTCAGCCGTGAGTCCGACGCTCTAACCACTAGGCTACAAGGATTCCCGGCTCTTAATAAGCGAAATTTAGGCTGCTTCATTTGTTTAAATACACCCAACTCGGATAAACTCTGACACCTGTGAATTCGAGACGATTGCTCACTTTTCCTCCCTGAGAAAATTGGATTAGCAAGCAACCGATGCAGATGAACATTCGCCTCGAAAATCAATAAATCTCCCCGCGGCCCAAACCCCGCCAAAGATCTTCGCGCGGCAATCGCGGAATCGAATAATTTATGAACTCGATTGCGAGGGCCCCGAACTCGGTCGGGCCCTGCAATTTTATGGCGCGGTGCGCGGCTCAAAGCCAGCCACTCAGTCAGAAAAACGACTCCCCAGCGGCTGCCGCATCATGAGCAGATGGAGCAGCTCGGGCAGCAGATGGGATCATTACAAATTATGACCGCCATCACCTCGGCTGGGAGGTCATGAAAACGCCGAGCTCGGTGCACTCAAGCACCTGGCTCTCCGCACTGCTCAGAGAGTAAGCATTGCGTTTTATAGCGCAAGGAGCTCACAAATAGCGCATAAAATATGAAAGAAATGATGGGGATCGGATGCTGTTCCGTGACTCATCCCGTCAAATCCCCCAACCTGAGTGCCCGCGTTTTCGGATACATCCAGCGAATCTTTAGCGATCAAACTCGCTTAGCCAGTGAATGGGACAGCAACAGACTCGCTTAGCCAGTGAATGGGACAGCAACAGACTCGCTTAGCCAGTGAGTGGGACAGCAACAGACTCGCTTAGCCAGTGAATGGGACAGCAGCAGACTCGCTTAGCCAGTGAGTGGGACAGCAACAGACTCGCTTAGCCAGTGAGTGGGACAGCAACAGACTCGCTTAGCCAGTGAGTGGGACAGCAACAGACTCGCTTAGCCAGTGAGTGGGACAGCAACAGACTCGCTTAGCCAGTGAATGGGACAGCAACAGACTCGCTTAGCCAGTGAATGGGACAGCAACAGACTCGCTTAGCCAGTGAGTGGGACAGCAACAGACTCGCTTAGCCAGTGAGTGGGACAGCAACAGACTCGCTTAGCCAGTGAATGGGACAGCAACAGACTCGCTTAGCCAGTGAGTGGGACAGCAACAGACTCGCTTAACCAGTGAATGGGACAGCAACAGACTCGCTTAGCCAGTGAATGTGACAGCAACAGACTCGCTTAGCCAGTGAGTGGGACAGCAGCAGACTTGCTTAGCCAGTGAGTGGGACAGAAACAGACTCGCTTAGCCAGTGAATGGGACAGCAACAGACTCGCTTAGCCAGTGAGTGGGACAGCAACAGACTCGCTTAACCAGTGAATGGGACAGCAACAGACTCGCTTAGCCAGTGAATGGGACAGCAACAGACTCGCTTAGCCAGTGAATGGGACAGCAACAGACTCGCTTAGCCAGTGAATGGGACAGCAACAGACTCGCTTAGCCAGTGAGTGGGACAGAAACAGACTCGCTTAGCCAGTGAATGGATTTCAGTAAAACATACGTACGTATTGAGCCCTACAATTAATGGCCCAGCAACACAACAGCGAATTTTCTGTATTTACGAATCAATTATATTAAGCAGGAGACAGGCGCGCAACATTTGAGTATAATAGAAATTTTCGGCTACACAAAAAGAGCAAAAATGCTATTGAAGCACAGCACAGGACATTTGTTGAGTCGCAAAGCATTTGAATGAATTGTAATAATAATTTAGCATAGCATTGCCCAAGTATTCATTCTTAACTAAGGTGTAATTTAAACCATCTAGATGGTCAAATGTTTGTCACCATTGCCCCATTGTGCCAATTTGTCAAGCATTTCTTGCCCCTGTCTTGGGGCCTTCAATTCTACATGACTAAATTCCTACATTATTTTGGGAATCGGTTGTTATCCGTAGCACTCATTTTGGCACTGCAGACACTCATTTTGGCACTGCAGACACTCATTTTGGCACTGCAGGCATTCATTTTGGCGCTGCAGACATTCATTTTGGCACTGCAGACATTCATTTTGGCACTGCAGACATTCATTTTGGCGCTGCAGACATTCATTTTGGCGCTGCAGACACTCATTTTGGCACTGCAGGCATTCATTTTGGCGCTGCAGACACTCATTTTGGCACTGCAGGCATTCATTTTGGCGCTGCAGACACTCATTTTGGCACTGCAGGCATTCATTTTGGCGCTGCAGACATTCATTTTGGCGCTGCAGACATTCATTTTGGCGCTGCAGACATTCATTTTGGCGCTGCAGACATTCATTTTGGCGCTGCAGACATTCATTTTGGCGCTGCAGACACTCATTTTGGCGCTGCAGACACTCATTTTGGCGCTGCAGACACTCATTTTGGCGCTGCAGACACTCATTTTGGCACTGCAGACACTCATTTTGGCGCTGCAGACACTCATTTTGGCACTGCAGACACTCATTTTGGCGCTGCAGACACTCATTTTGGCACTGCAGGCATTCATTTTGGCACTGCAGGCATTCATTTTGGCGCTGCAGACATTCATTTTGGCGCTGCAGACACTCATTTTGGCGCTGCAGACACTCATTTTGGCACTGCAGACATTCATTTTGGCGCTGCAGACATTCATTTTGGCACTGCAGGCATTCATTTTGGCACTGCAGGCATTCATTTTGGCGCTGCAGACACTCATTTTGGCGCTGCAGACATTCATTTTGGCGCTGCAGACACTCATTTTGGCACTGCAGGCATTCATTTTGGCGCTGCAGACATTCATTTTGGCGCTGCAGACATTCATTTTGGCGCTGCAGACATTCATTTTGGCGCTGCAGACATTCATTTTGGCGCTGCAGACACTCATTTTGGCGCTGCAGACACTCATTTTGGCGCTGCAGACACTCATTTTGGCGCCGCATGCACTCATTTTGGCGCTACAGACATCCAATTTAGCGCCGAAGGCAGGCACTCATTTTGGCGCTACAGACATCCAATTTAGCGCCGAAGGCAGGCATTCATTTTGGCGCTGCAGACATTCAATTTAGCGCCGAAGGCAGGCACTCATTTTGGCGCTGCAGACACTTATTTTGGTACCCTGAAGCAAAAGTTATTGATTTCTATAAAGGGTCACAAGGATTTCTTTGCGTTGTTGCGTCCGTCCTGCTAAATTCGGAGAGACGGTAAGTAGTTTATGGTGAAAAGCCAGGCTTAGATGAGGCAAGATATGCTATAATAGCCAGGTAGTAAACAACCCAAATAAAGTGCACACGGTTAACTTAAACCAGTCAATGTTCAGTCCCTATGATGAAACTTCTGAGACTCTCTGCTCAGAGTGAGCTAGCAGACAGCTCACATGCCATCAGACTGCTTGCGCAGCAGCACGTACAGGCGCTCCTTGATCCAGTCTTTGTTGTGGGGCACGTAGGTTCCGCTGGGCCGGTTGAGCACAAGGCAGCTGAGGTCGCCCAGGCTTTCAATGAAGTCAAACAGCTGGGCAATGTCATACGTGATGGTGGGCGCCTGCGGGTTGCTCGCCTTCAGGTGCTCCTCAAAGACGCGGCAAACGCCGTCCAGACAGGCTTCGATGCTGTTGTAGTCGGCCCAGACGCGACCGTCCAGACGGCGAAGGTCGGGCTGGATGAGCAGGATGGAGTGCGACATGGCGGCTGCGGGCGGCAACGGGGGATCGGCTGCAGTTGGAAGCGGCAAGGTTACAGGGGACGGACCCGATCGCTGCAGTTGGAAGCGGCAAGGTTACAGGGGACTGACCCGATTGCTGCAGTTGGAGCCGGCAAGGTTACAGGGGCTGACCCGATTGCTGCAGTTGGAGCCGGCAAGGTTACAGGGGACTGACCCGATTGCTGCAGTTGGAAGCGGCAAGGTTACAGGGGACGGACCCGATTGCTGAAGTTGGAAGCGGCAAGGTTACAGGGGACGGACCCGATTGCTGCAGTTGGAAGCGGCAAGGTTACAGGGGACGGACCCGATTGCTGAAGTTGGAAGCGGCAAGGTTACAGGGGACTGACCCGATTGCTGCAGTTGGAGCCGGCAAGGTTACAGGGGACTGACCCGATTGCTGCAGTTGGAAGCGGCAAGGTTACAGGGGACTGACCCGATTGCTGCAGTTGGAGCCGGCAAGGTTACAGGGGACTGACCCGATTGCTGCAGTTGGAAGCGGCAAGGTTACAGGGGACTGACCCGATTGCTGCAGTTGGAAGCGGCAAGGTTACAGGGGACTGACCCGATTGCTGCAGTTGGAGCCGGCAAGGTTACAGGGGACTGACCCGATTGCTGCAGTTGGAAGCGGCAAGGTTACAGGGGACTGACCCGATCGCTGCAGTTGGAGCCGGCAAGGTTACAGGGGACTGACCTGAATGCTGCAGTTGAAGGCTAACAGTTTGATCTGACATCATTCCACACTACTAAAAGTAGCATTTGCGGGGAGATTAAGGACAAAAATTTTGTTACTACCAAAAATTCCATTTCAATAGCACACAATTATGGGCATGTTTGTATTTCAGGTGAGCTGGATGAGCAGAAAGAATGTTGCAAATATGAAAAGCGCTGACTGAATGATGAGCACTGTACAAAAGTTTAGCTATGCCAGCCCAGATTGCCACCCGCTTCAAGCCTTTGAGTTTTAGGCTGGAACACACTAAATAGCAATTTACATGTTCACCGGGCAATAACATTGTTACATTTTGTTGATAATAAAAATAATAACATGCGATTTACCCTTCCAAGCACTCTATTATTAAGGCAACGAGGCATTTAGCCATGTAAAAACTGGCTAGTTACTCCCCCCGTTTACCCGCAAGCCCAACAAACAGAGAGTTACACATAAAGGTCAAAGTCAATCCTGGTGGACGAGTAAAACGGCGCGTCCGGAGCGGCGTCCCGTTTCCGAACAAAGACTGTCCGGTGGCCGCCCGGCCAGCCCGTGTCCGACTCCGCCCACTCCAGCATCCGCTGCGAGCTGAACGGCCCCATCAGTTCGGCATTCGGATCGTCAGAAACTCGATAGTACCAGAACACCCCGCCCTCCTCGGCCATCTCGGAGTCTTTGTTCTCGGTCTTTGTCTGGTCGTCTTTGCTATTGGTATCGGTGAGTCCGCCAGTCGGCTCGTCCTCCGCAAACATGTCGACGCCGCCTGCGGATTGCGATAGAGTTCAGGGGTGCCGGTGTCAGCTGTGCCTGATCTACAGGGGTGCCAGTGTCAGCTGTGCCTGATCTACAGGGGTGCCGGTGTCAGCTGTGCCTGATCTACAGGGGTGCCGGTGTCAGCTGTGCCTGATCTACAGGGGTGCCGGTGTCAGCTGTGCCTGATCTACAGGGGTGCCGGTGTCAGCTGTGCCTGATCTACAGGGGTGCCGGTGTCAGCTGTGCCTGATCTACAGGGGTGCCGGTGTCAGCTGTGCCTGATCTACATGGGTGCCAGAGTCAGCTGTGCCTGATCTACAGGGGTGCCGGTGTCAGCTGTGCCTGATCCCCAGGGGTGCCGGTGTCAGCTGTGCCTGATCTACATGGGTGCCAGAGTCAGCTGTGCCTGATCTACAGGGGTGCCGGTGTCAGCTGTGCCTGATCTACATGGGTGCCGGTGTCAGCTGTGCCTGATCTACAGGGGTGCCAGAGTCAGCTGTGCCTGATCTACAGGGGTGCCGGTGTCAGCTGTGCCTGATCTACAGGGGTGCCGGTGTCAGGATTTTTTACCTGTCGTAGCCGCGGCCGCCTCAGCGTCGCCGACCCCGCCCAGCCTGGCAAGCTGCGCAGCGTCCATCTGGTAGGCGGTCATGTGACCCGCGGACACGAGCCGGCCGGCCAGCTCGGACAGCGCTAGCATTCGCTCGCGATTGGCCGCGGCGGCAGCCGCCTCCTCCTTAGATGTTCCGGCGGCGCCGCCCGCCTTCTTCAAGCGCAGGCGCTGCGAGGCGCTTAGCGCCCGATTGGCGCCGCCGCCGAGCCGCTTGATGGCGCCGGCCACGGTCTCGCCGGGCTGGAGAAAGCCGCGGACGGCCGCGCACAGGTCGGCCAGCTGCGAGAGTCCGAGCTCGTCCGAGCCGCTGTCCGAGTCGCTGCCGCCGGCGCCGCCGTCCGGGTCGCTGTCTTCGTTGTCCTTGTCGCTGCTGGCGTCCTTCTTAGCGGCGGAGGAGGACGCGGCTGTCGGCGCGGCCTTGCGCTTGACGGACTCCCAGTCCACGGACTCGAGCCAGCTGTCGTGGATCTCCTTGTCCTGAGGGGAAAGAGAATGGGGGATATATAATGGCTTCATTTAATGGGCCGCTGCATCCTGTATGCCCGGATTAGTGAGGAGACAAGCAGCTGACCCCTGAACACGTACACGCTCAGTGTACAGCGGCTCTGACTTTCTACGCAGAACGCAGAGTCCGAATCCATCTGACCGTGCAAGGAATCGAACTTTAGGGAACCAATGCGCAGTCAGATGCATGACCGCAGTTACTTACTTAGCCCTAGTTCCTGCAGAACCCAATGGTAATACAGCGACCCCTAGAGAACTCAATGGTCCTACAGCGGCCCCTAGAGAACTCAATGGTCCTACAGCGGCCCCTAGAGAACTCAATGGTCCTACAGCGACCCCTAGAGAACTCAATGGTCCTACAGCGACCCCTAGAGAACTCAATGGTCCTACAGCGACCCCTAGAGAACTCAATGGTCCTACAGCGGCCCCTAGAGAACTCAATGGTCCTACAGCGACCCCTAGAGAACTCAATGGTCCTACAGCGACCCCTAGAGAACTCAATGGTCCTACAGCGACCCCTAGAGAACTCAATGGTCCTACAGCGACCCCTAGAGAACTCAATGGTCCTACAGCGACCCCTAGAGAACTCAATGGTCCTACAGCGGCCCCAAGAGAACTCAATAGGCCTACAGAGGCCCCAAGAGAACTCAAAGGCCTACAGAGGCCCCAAGAGAACTCAATAGGCCTACAGAGGCCCCAAGAGAACCCAATGGTCCTACAGCGGCCCCTAGAGAACCCAATGGTGCTACACCGGCCCCTAGAGAACCCAATGGTGCTACACCGGCCCCTAGAGAACTCAATGGTCCTACAGCGGCCCCTAGAGAACACAATGGTCCTACAGCGGCCCCTAGAGAACCCAATGGTGCTACACCGGCCCCTAGAGAACCCAATGGTGCTACACCGGCCCCTAGAGAACTCATTGGTCCTACAGCGGCCCCTAGAGAACTCATTGGTCCTACAGCGGCCCCTAGAGAACCCAATGGTGCTACACCGGCCCCTAGAGAACCCAATGGTGCTACACCGGCCCCTAGAGAACTCAATGGTCCTACAGCGGCCCCTAGAGAACTCATTGGTCCTACAGCGGCCCCTAGAGAACACAATGGTCCTACAGCGGCCCCTAGAGAACTCAATGGTCCTACAGCGGCCCCTAGAGAACTCATTGGTCCTACAGCGGCCCCTAGAGAACACAATGGTCCTACAGCGGCCCCTAGAGAACTCATTGGTCCTACAGCGGCCCCTAGAGAACCCATTGGTCCTACAGCGGCCCCTAGAGAACTCAATGGTCCTACACCGGCCCCTAGAGAACACATTGGTCCTACACCGGCCCCTAAAGAACCCAATGGTGCTACACCGGCCCCTAGAGAACACATTGGTCCTACAGCGGCCCCTAGAGAACTCAATGGTCCTACAGCGGCCCCTAGAGAACTCAATGGTCCTACAGCGACCCCTAGAGAACTCAATGGTCCTACAGCGACCCCTAGAGAACTCAATGGTCCTACAGCGACCCCTAGAGAACTCAATGGTCCTACAGCGACCCCTAGAGAACTCAATGGTCCTACAGCGACCCCTAGAGAACTCAATGGTCCTACAGCGGCCCCAAGAGAACTCAATAGGCCTACAGAGGCCCCAAGAGAACTCAAAGGCCTACAGAGGCCCCAAGAGAACTCAATAGGCCTACAGAGGCCCCAAGAGAACTCAATAGGCCTACAGAGGCCCCAAGAGAACTCAATAGGCCTACAGAGGCCCCTAGAGAACTCAATGGTCCTACAGCGGCCCCTAGAGAACCCAATGGTCCTACAGCGGCCCCTAGAGAACCCAATGGTCCTACAGCGGCCCCTAGAGAACACAATGGTCCTACAGCGGCCCCTAGAGAACACATTGGTCCTACAGCGGCCCCTAGAGAACTCATTGGTCCTACAGCGGCCCCTAGAGAACCCAATGGTGCTACACCGGCCCCTAGAGAACCCAATGGTGCTACACCGGCCCCTAGAGAACTCAATGGTCCTACAGCGGCCCCTAGAGAACCCAATGGTGCTACACCGGCCCCTAGAGAACTCAATGGTCCTACAGCGGCCCCTAGAGAACCCAATGGTCCTACAGCGGCCCCTAGAGAACACAATGGTCCTACAGCGGCCCCTAGAGAACTCATTGGTCCTACAGCGGCCCCTAGAGAACTCATTGGTCCTACACCGGCCCCTAGAGAACCCAATGGTGCTACACCGGCCCCTAGAGAACCCAATGGTGCTACACCGGCCCCTAGAGAACTCAATGGTCCTACAGCGGCCCCTAGAGAACTCAATGGTCCTACAGCAGCCCCCGTAGAACCGGATCGCCCTTCAGCCTCCCAGCGCACCTCCTTGTTGAAGATGTAGCAGCCGGCCGAGTCGAAGTAGCCCTCGCGCATTTCCTCCCGCATGTTGAACGGCGTGATGGCAATGCCGTCATCATTAGTGATGGTGGCCTCCTCCTGGCCCTCAATGTCCTCTTCCCGCAGGCGGTCGGCCTCCTCGCCTTTGCCAGCCGCCGACTCGTCGCCGTCCTCCTCGTCGCTGTCCAGTGTGTGGCTGCCAGCCGGCCGCCTGGGCGGCGGCTCCTCGGCAACAACGGCGGCCTCGGCAAAGCGGACTCGCTTGGCAGGTGGGGGAGACGACATCGCCGGAGCTCAGGGGGTGTCGGGATCGGGCAATCAAAAGCATGCAATGCAGGCAATAATTTCACAAATAGAAGGCAATATTCATAGACGGTCGCAGAGGTACGACATGCACCAAGGTATTATTATATGTATTATGAATACTAAAATAGACCTTTATGAAAAAATGAATATCTACACGTAGCTATGCTTATCCTGAGACTATAGAATTGTAATTTGATGATGTAAACAAAAGGGCCTGTCAACTTAAGCTCATAAAGTGGAGCCTGAGTAACCTATGTACACAAATGATACGTTATTCTGCTCACAGTAACACCAGGAGCTGGATTTGACAAAAAGATTTACAAAAATTGGACCTGGGATAGGAGAGAACAAGGGGACAATTAGCGACTATTATATAAACTTAAGCTCATAAGGTGGAGTCACACTTGGCACAGTGCTTAGAATCCATGTCAAAATATCAAAAGTTAACAAAGTTATTTTGCATGCTTTGCATAGCAGTGCTATTTTATTGGCATGCTACCACTGCTAGAGCAATGCAGAGTGCCAAAAAGATTTTTGTTGTTGCAACACCTCCCAGGCCCCCAGTGCATACTTAATAACCCCTAGACATAGCCCATGTACCTTGGAGAGTGACCCCTAGGCATATTTTTGCTGGACCCTTGATATGTGTTGTGTGTTTGAATGTATTAGGAGTATTCGCGCTTGGCGAGACTGTGGGCGCAGCCACACACCCTTTACAAGTATATTTGAGTTTGTCCATAGACAATAATTTATGCATGAATAAGAAACTAAAGCGGCTGGCTGCCACATCCCCCTTTTTTCAAAAGAACATTGTTCGTGAATTGCATAGTTTGTTCATAAACAAAAAAATTCGTCATTAAACAGCTTGATAGAATCTCGTCTGTTTGACAGTACGACCCGATCGTGTCACATATGGCGCATTTGTGTCAGCATTGGTCGTTTGTCGGTTAGCATCTTCAGCAGGATTACTTGTTGTTGGGTGCTCATGAGTTGGCTGAATTCCGGATGATGCAGTTGAATCTTTCAGATGACTCTCTGAGATATCTACTGGTCGCTGTAGCGCTAGATGTTTCGGTATTGCAGACAGTCTGGAGTTCGCAACTCTGGGTGCTAAAAATCGTCGGTTCCTTCTGTAGCATTTACCATCAGCAGTTTGCACTTGGTACGATCGTTCTGGATCCGTATGATCCCGCGATTGAATTTCTGCTGGAATCCACTGTCTCTTGTCCTCGTACAACCAGACTTGCTCTCCAGTCTCCAGTGGCTTCAAATCCCTAGCTGTACTGTTGTAGCGAATCGCGTCCTTCCTTCGCATGGCGTTCAGTGTTTCCAAATCATTCTTCGTCCATGTTCGTTTTGGTATCAATTCCATTATTGGTACAGGTAGTTCGTACCTCAATTTCCTTCCCATCAGTAGCTCTGCTGGGGTCGGTAACCCACGCTCAATCGGAGTATTACGGTAGTGAAGCATTGCTTTTTCAAAGTCTTCATTCTTTCTCAAGAAGCATTTCACTGTTTGCACAGCTCGCTCCGCTAATCCATTGGACTGTGGATATCTTGGTGATGATGTTACAAGCGCTATCCCGTTTGATTTAGCATATAATTGGAATGCGTTGGACGAGAATGGCGGTCCGTTGTCGCATCGCAACTTCTCAGGTGTTCCGAATGTGGAGAAATATTTCTTTAATTGCAGGATAACAAACTCAGCTGTATTTGATCTTAATGGATCTGCACAGATCCATCGGCTGTATCTGTCCACTAAAACTATGAATTTTCGACCTTTAAAATCGAACAGGTCAGTCGCGCACTCTTGAAATGGATAATCAGGATGCGGACTTTTAATGATTGTTTCTTTCTGTGGTCGGGATTGGCTGCTTTGGCAGGCATCGCATGCTGCTATGTAGTTCTGGATGTCCCGACGCATCTGAGGCCAGTATACCGATCCTCTTGCTTTTAGCAGTGTTTTTTCAATGCCTTGATGTCCTTCATGAATGATGTTCAAGAATTCGTGGCGCATGGTCAGTGGTATAAATATCTTGCTGGTTTTCATAATTAATCTGTCGTGCTCGGCTAAATCGTGACGAACATTCCAGAAAGGCTTTAGTTGTTCTGGCAATTGGTTTCTGAGTTCCGGCCAACCCTCGCGAATGCGATTCTTGATCGCATGGCAAGTTGAATCTGCATATGTGTGTTCCTGGATCTTCTTAAGTAGGTCTTCCGGTAGACAAACCTTTTGGATACCCAAGATTTGATTCTCAAGCTCAGAGTCTATGTCACTCGCCGAATGCACGGATTGCAAGAAAGCACGGCTTAATGTATCAGCCAAATAAAGATATCTTCCCGGTTTGTATTGCACGTCTAAGTCGAATTCTTGGATCTTGAGTATCAGACGTTGAATTCTAGCCGATAGTTCATCCATTGGCTTCTTCATAATATACTGCAGCGGTTTGTGGTCAGACTCGACGGAGACTCTACGTCCCCAGAGATACTGTCTGAACCTTCGACAGCCAAATACTATCGCAAGCATTTCCTTCTCTATCTGGGCATATTTCTTTTGAGCGGATGTTAGAGCTGATGATGCATACTCAATGACATGTCCTTCCTGCAGTAGTGCTGCTCCCAAGCCATCTTTGCTGGCGTCGACAGATAAAATTAGGTCTTTATTCGGGTCAAATGGCGCAAGCACAGGTGCTTCGCAGAGGCACTGCTTGATTCCTTGATACGCCTTTTCTTGGTCGTTGGTCCACACCCATTCGGATTCTTTCTTCATGAGTTCCCTCAAAGGACTTGTCAGTGCAGAAAAGTTTGCTATGAATCTTGACAAGTAATTTGCACTACCAATAAACCGTTGGAGCTGCGCTTGCTTTTCAGCACGCTGTTCAAAACTGTTTGGGTGCGGCATTTCTTTGATGCTGTTTACTTTTTGTGGATCTACTTTCACACCTTTGTCAGTTAGTATGTGTCCAAGAAATCGAAGCTCGGTTTTGCCAATGCTCGTCTTTTGCCTGTTCAGAGTCAGGTTCTTTTTCCTGCATTGCTCCAAAAGATTTCGAACTGCTTGGTCGTGCTCTTCCCGAGTCTTTCCCCATACTATGATGTCATCGATGTAGTTAGCAGATTTTTCTACTTGACTTGTCACTTCTTCTTTGATGCGCCTTTGGTAAGCTTCAGGTGCATCCTTTAGACCAAAAGCTAGTCGATTCCATTTGTAAACACCAAACGGAGTGTGAAATGCAGTAAGAATTGAACTTTCTTGATCCAACTGAACTTGATGGAAGCCAGACTTAGCATCAAATGTTGAGAAGTATTTTGCTCCTGTCATCTCGCTAATCATCTCGTCATAAGTTGGAATGGGGTATCGATTTCTGACAATATCATCATTTAGATTCTTTGGATCTAAGCACAGTCTAATCGAGTTATCCTTCTTCCAGACGATAACAACATTGGACACCCAATCTGCCGGCTGGTCGCATTTCGTTATTATTCCTTGGCTCTGCAAACGGTCAAGCTCTTCACGCAGGGCCTTCATAGCCGCAAATGGGACTTTCCTTGGGCCTTGGACTTTCGGTATTGCACCTTCTCTCAATGAAATGTGATGCGCTCCAGGCAGACATCCAATTCCTTCGAACACATCGCTGTATTCCTTAAAGATCTTTGATTCCGTCAGCACTTCTTTATCTGTAGTCTTTGTTACGTTGAGGATTTGAATCAGGCCTAATTTCTCAGCTGTGTCGGTCGCTAATAGAGGTGTATTGTCTTCCTCAATGATGGTGAATTCTACTGTATGCACGGCGTCTTTGTGTGAGAGTCGCAATTTAATCTTGCCCTTCACATTAAGCGTCTGATTGTTATATACTGATAGTCTGGTGTGGTCTTTTTCTAATGGGTTGTCTGTGATTGTTCTTAAACGTTTCTCGGACATGATATTCACATCAGCGCCGGTATCAATTTTGTAGTTGACGATGTGTCCAAACTCAGTGTCTAGCGACACAACTGTTCTTGAAACGGCTTTCACTTCATTTCCATTATAGTAATTCATAGAATATTTACTTACATCCCATGCAGCAGCTTGGTAAGAATTCGATGTTTCAGTCACGTCAGTAAGCTCATCTTCAACTGTACGAATCTGTTTTGATTGTTTTGTTTTCTCTTTCCGGCACATGGCCTTAAAATGGTTCTTTTGTCCACAGTTCAAGCAGGTCTTGCCATAGGCACTGCAGTTGGTGTGACCAAATTTGTGGTTCTTGCCGCAGTATCTGCATGCCTGTTGTCCTGTAGGAGCCTTTCGTGTGATAGACTTGGACTTGGCTCTGGTTGATTGCTGCAACTTGTGATCAGGGTCTTTTACAATTCGACTGACAGAGTTTCTGTTTTCACTCTTTATACCTGTCATCTGCCTGGCTTGCATCTTTGAAGCTTCGGTGGCACGGCACAGAACAATAGCCTTTTCCAGTGTCAGCTTCTCTTCCTCAAGGAGCCGTTCACGGAGTGCTGAATTATGAACCCCATATACTATCTGATCTCGAAGCATGGCATCGTCAATGCATTGCCCATTTTAGGCTTTGAAAAACTGCATCGCTTTATTAACAATCGTAGCTCATTTATGAAGTGATCAAAATCTTCATACTGCTCCTGCTTACGCATTCTAAACTTGTAGCGATCAAATGTTTCGCTGTCCAGAGGAATGCAGAATTTCTCGAATTTGTCGATGATGTCTTTGTGAGCAGAGTCAGTAGAGAGTTCGAATGTCTCGAATATGTCCCTGCCTTCTTCACCGATGGCGGTCAGCAGAATCGCATTCTTCATGCTGTCAGCCTCCTTGTCGCGCTTTGTGGCGGTCATGTATAAATTGAATGCGCCGATCCATTTTCTCCAGCGTTCTGACTTGGCCTCATCGAATACCATGGGCCCTGGAGGTCGCAGTCCAGCTGCGTCGGACATGCCGCTGTAGTTGCCACCAAAAACGACGCACAAAGCAATTATCTAATTGGAGTCTTTTACCTCTGACACCATGTTGTGTGTTTGAATGTATTAGGAGTATTCGCGCTTGGCGAGACTGTGGGCGCAGCCACACACCCTTTACAAGTATATTTGAGTTTGTCCATAGACAATAATTTATGCATGAATAAGAAACTAAAGCGGCTGGCTGCCACAATATGCATCTGTTCAATTTTAGAATTTATTCCAATAGGGCATGCTAGTTAACACATACTTTCTCTACATGGCCTTGCAGCTTAGCTTAAGCTTCAATTTTCATATTGGCAAGCTAGTTACTTAATGATAAACTATAGCATAGTGAGGCTTGGGATATGAATTTGTTTTCTAACACAATTTTGGAACAGCAATTTTTGGTTGTTTAAAATTCAATTATTGCATTTCTTTGGCTCCCTAATAGGGGGCGTAGATTGCTAGTTGTGTTAGCTAAACTCTTGCACATTTGATAAATTATAACTAGTCTAAGAATAAAAAATATATATCCTAATCCAAACACCATATAAAACTAATAAGACTATATAACAAACTACATATTAAGCATTTTATTATATAAATGGTCCATTATAGACTATTTATGAATTAAAAGATGGGCTTATAGATACAAATGCAAAGGATTATCATATTGCAAAAAAATATTTCTGACAAACAAAAGTCTCATAAATAATAGTTTAATTTCCTTATATAATAATTTATTTTATTTGTTACTTCTATAATTAAATAGATAAAGTATAGTATAGCATAGTAGTATATATTTTGCCTTTTGTTAGTTGCCTAGACCTATAGGCTTACCCTATAGTAAGAAGGTAGCCTTAGCCATAGAAAATTAATCTTCCTTTTCACTCAATCTTTCATAATGCTGCTCTAGTTTTATCAATCTTCTTCAAATTTGACAGACAATCTTTAACTACAAGGGGTGTCCCAAAAGTCGGTGCACTTTTTTCACTACAGCCTTTTCTGAACAATCAGAAATATTAAGTCTGTTGCAGTTGAAAAGAGAATTATCTGCCCATTAAAATGACTTTCTGTTTATTTCTGTATCTGCTGGCATTCTTGAGATATGAGCACTTTTCTGCCCCACCCCCTGTGCTACTTTACGAATTGCCATAGACCAAAGCTTTGTACCTGAGGACAGAAGTGTGCAGCGCACCCAGTGGTGACTATGTGGAGAAGCCTCAGGACAATGTTGATTAACTTTTAACTGTTCTTTCCTCAGCTTTCATGTTGCAGATGTTTTGTTGATTTGTTGAATGTTTTGTTGTTTGGTGCATCAGGTACAAAGCTTTGGTCTATGGCAATTTGTAAAAGTAGCACAGGGGGTAGGGCAGAAAAGTGCTCATATCTCAAGAATGCCAGCAGATACAGAAATAAACAGAAAGTCATTTTAATGGGCAGATAATTCTCTTTTCAATTGCAACAGACTTAATATTTCTGATCAGTCAGAAAAGGCTGTAGTAAAGAAAGTGCACCAACTTTTGGGACACCCCTTGTATTTTGACACAATTATGTAAAATGTTGAGTCTCAACATTCATCCTAAATGGTGCTGTGCACTTGTTTGCTCCATATAAAGCAATTGACATAAAACTTGACACAATTTTTCATTGATTTATTTTCTATCTAAATGTGGTGTATCACACACTGAGATGCACTATAGTTTATATAAGTTCAAGTTCGTTATTCAATGCCATTTTTTGCACTAATCGCCTCTAAGCATTCTATTGCTACAGTTTCTTCTATGGTAATTAACCCAGCCCAAAGTTTCTAGAGCTCACCCTTCTGATCTCTTTCAAATAAGAAATATAAAGAATCTTAAGCTCATGGGTTAAATACTTCAGCCGGAGTTCAATTCACAACACTAAATAACCTTCCCCCTTTAAGTCTCAACTCAATACCTTAATTAGGACAGAAACTATATTATAAGCATATGAATTTTTTTGTTGTTTTCTGCTATTTATACCACTTAGGCCTACTCACTTTGGCAATATACACATACATGCGCAACAGTTGGCCGAGTCAGCCGATACGGCCAACCGATTTGGCAGCCAATCAAGGAAGTCGCAAAAATGCCCACCTGAAAAAATACCAAAGTAGTATTACTAAGTAGCTGACGAGGCATTTTGACCTAAAAGGACAGGCATAGTTACTCCTGCCGTTTACTCAATGTTGCATTAATTTTGCTTTACGGTTTTTATTACATATAAGTTGCATTTTTGGCCAAAAACTACGTGGCATTTTTGTTAAAACTAAGTCACATGGCCGACCGAATTTTGGAGGTTGCGCATGTATGAATATACAAGTTGGGTTGTTTAAGAATTGAAAATTTTTTTATTAGGCCTACATTGGCTCTGAATTTTTATATGACCTATTTATAAAATTTTTATGCTAGAAATCAATACTAGATAATTCACAAAAAAAACTTTTTTGCTGAAAGTCAATTCACCAAATACCTTTTTGCCAAAAACCTAATTGGGAAACTGATATCCACCAATTCAAACAGTGCTCTTGGCAATCTTTCAAGTCCTCCATTCCATCCAATATACTAAAAATGAGTTGTCTGTGGGTATGCGATAGATTTCAGAAAAAAATGGCTCAACCGATTTTTTCAAACTTGCACCATTCAATCAGAAATTTTCCTGGGACGGTACATACACCTTGGCTAAGAAATTACTCAATGTTAAAGAGATTGAATATTCGAAAAACATGCTTTTTTGCAAAGGTCAAGTTAATTTTTTGACTTGAAATGCATTGGAAGAATGCTAGAAAAAACACTGACTGACTGAAATTTGATTCTGATAAAGATTGCATCACAACAAGTTGAAAACAGTGTCAAAGAAATGCGCACAAGACTTGAATAAAATTGTGTAACTGTATTGCTAACTTAAACTGAGACTCCTCTCTACCCTATCTCCCAACCTTCTCTTCCCTACCCTCTTTTCCTCTTCACTCTCTCCTCTACCTTCTCCCCCCTCTACCCTCTTTCTCTTCTATTTTAAGAGTGAATACACACTAAGTTGATGGAATGCAGAATATAGGGCATAAACTTACCACTCAAACACAGTTGATGGAACCAATGTTTGCACTTATCACAATTTAATGCAGGCTCCTTGTCAGTTACTGCTCTGGCACACGCTGGACAGACATCTTCTTTGACTTCCATCAGACAATTAGTTAAGGAGCTGGTATGCTTTAGCTAGCTAGTTGCTTTTTAGATGCAGGGAAGATATTAAGTCAATATTCTTGAGTGTTAAAGAGTAAATATATAGTGTGCAGACCGGTAGCTATATGGATCTTGCTTTCAATTGCTTCTGTACAAGTATGGATATAGGATGCATGCTGTGTTGCTGAATGAACGAATAAGTGTTATCTAAATATACTACCAGTAAATCTCTTCATTTACTAAATGTAGAAAACCAAGTTTTGTTTGACTTTACACTTATACACATGTGTTTATGTTGCCATGGTCACGAGCCACGACTATAAGTTTGCAGTACACGCACAGGACAGTTGTCAATAAGCGCCAAAATTAATTACAAGATAAATTTCAAGCCAACTCATCTATACTCTATACTCTGAGGCGCACATATAGTAGCGGATCTAGAATTTCATTTGGGGGCTGAAGGGGAGGGGCATCAATCCAAGTTTTGGGTGCCAACATGAGTATGAGGGGTGCCAAAATGCGTAGGAGGCGAAAAATCTAGTTTAAAGGGTGCAAACTTAGGTTTTTGGGGCTCAATAAGTTCTATCAAGCTCTATCCGCGGGTCCGCCCCTATTGGCGCCCTTTGCCTTAATATTCCTTAAATTAGCACATAACATATGTACAGTCATAAGCTATGCTATAGGTATACAGTTGTTTTCTAAACTTGTTCAATGGCTTTTAAGATGTACATTTACATCTATAATACATGTACATGTAGATGTAGTACAAAAAATCTAATAATCAATTGTCGTTGACTTGGGTTGAAAAATTTAAGTATGGATAAAATTAAGTGCACACTATAAATGTTATGCCTCGAAATGCACTCAAACAAAATGATAATTGCAGATAGCATATAAACCTTTATTACTTTAATAAGAGTTTATATTAATAGCTATATATTTTAATATTTAACAACAAAAATAGGCAAATCAAGTCTAAAAAGCTTGTCACTGAATTGACCACTGGTGTCACCGAAATGTGCCAAGTTGTCACCGAAGTTGTTGTCACCATAATGTCTTGTCACCGAATTGACCTGGGACCAGCTCTAGCACCGAAACCAGTTAAGATTCAGTAGTATACTCCAAACCAGGACTTTGATGTCTGGATCCAAGCTCTTAAGGAGCATTGTGAACTCAATGGGATTGCAGATGACAGACAAAAGAAAGCAGAATTCCAAGTAAATTTGGACATTGCCATAATATATACTACAATTATTAGAATGGAACTGCTAAACAATCTAACATTTGGCAAATTTAAGTAGAGGTTGTCTGAGCGCTTTACACACATGGCTGACACACTGGAGTATCATGAACAATACCAATGCTGCCAGCCAGCAAGGCAAGAATAAGTGTTGACAATTACGGCAACCAAATAATTGCTTTGGCCAATAGAGCATTTTTGCATTTCATCCTAGTTCAGAAGAAGGTTAAGCTGGTCGACCAGTTCACTGTGGGAGTGCAAATTGCCTAGTCAGCCAGAGAACAGTTAATCTGAATCTGACTGCAGCTAAAAGGGCCGTGCTACACCTAGACAGCAGCTAGCTTGGCTCAACAAGTAGCACCATTGCCAGCAGCAAGACATTCTCATTTTCAGTGAAACTTTCTAGCTTTACGAGTGCCAAGATAACGAAGGCAAGAATTCAAAGTTCTAGAAACTGCCCAACCACCCCAAAATTTTCTTTTCTCTGCCCCTACCTCAGGGCTGCTAGTGGCAGATCCAGAGGGAATGGGGGCAGCTGTCCCCCTCTTTTTCCATGGCTGAATGTCTGTACCTGTAGCCATCACATCCATCACTAGCTAATACATTATTGTATCTATTTGGGGGGATATTGCAATTTTTGGCTTATTTAGAGCTTATTTTAGGCCAACCCAAAAAGTTAGGCCAATCTACCCAGGACTACCACCCCCCTACTTTAAAAATCCTGGATCCTAGGCCTAATGCAGCTCTAATGCATAAAGTATATAAATTGAGTTACTTGAATTTGTATAAGCCTAGAATTGCATAAAAACTGTTTTAAAAATGCATGTATAGGCCTACTGTATGCTTAATAGTAAAAATACTGCTTTATAGTTACACATAAAAACCTAAAAAGATAATAAGCATAGACAGTGAATTTTGAAACATAAATAATGACCTAAAGTGGGTGTGATACTTCTTAGCGCTATTTATCACTACTGTGAGCAAGAATTAGCAAGCACCATAACACTAAATGCATATTTATTTATTATTTTGTTGTACTATTCTAGTGTGTACGCCGCGCATTTTTATAATTTTAAACATTTTAAATGTTAAAGGTTTCTCCGGAAGGACAATCTTAACAAAAGCTATAGCTTTTTGTAAGAAAACAAATGGAATGCAGTATTATTTTAAATTAATGTGCTTTAGTTTTATGTAAAACTATAATAGTTAGCATAAAAAGCGACAATACGTCCGGTACAGGAATCGCAAATTCCAAAATCGGAATATTCATTGAAGTTGTCCCAGATCAACAACTAGCTGGCCTTCTGTGAGAACTCCACCCTTTCATTCCAAAATTATTGTAGGCCTACCTTAATGTTTAAGAAGCATCCAAATTTTTTTATCAAAAGTAGTACTTTATTTTTAGCTTATGTTATGTTGCCATTTTTAAGATGCATTTTTTTACTTCAGTAAAAATTGTTTTGTATGCCTATTAGTATTAAGAATTGGTCATTACCATGGCATGGCATAGGTTTATAAAATGAATCTGCTCTTATTTAGCATAATTATGAACTTGTATCTACCTAGTCTGGAATCTTGTTTACCTTGCATATCCTTTAGCAGGCACTTGTTTTAATTCTAGTTTTTTATTGATTGACAGAAAGATTTTATAAATATAATTCTAGGAAAGTAACTTGAATAAGAACTTTAACTTTAATTGCACTTGATAAACTAAGGATTATTGCGCTTGATAAGCCAAGCCTTATTGCACTAGATAAGTCAAAGATTACTGCACTTGATAAATTAAAGATTATTGTCTATACTTGATAAACCAAGAATTAGACCATTATTATTAATAAGCCAAATATTATTGCACTTAATAAGCCAAGAATTTCTGCACTTGATAAACCAAGAATTACTGCACTTGATAAGCCAAGCATTATTCTACTTGATAAGCAAAGGATTAGTATATTTGATAAACAAAGGATTTTTATTGGACTTGATAAACCAAGGATTCTTGAGTTGCACTTAACAAGCTAATAATTGTTGCATTTGATAGGCCCCTTAAGCCAAGGATTATTGTACTTGATAAGTAACAGATTATTGCACTTGATAAGACAATGATTATTGCATTTTATGTATAAAGGATTATTTCATTGAATGAGTAAAATATTTTGCAGTAAATAGTAAATATCATTATTGCACTAAATAATTAAGAGATGCTTAATATTGGGAAGAGGGGGTACTTGCTATCTTGTGGTGTGCTATCTAGGGGGTGCTTTGTCCTCCCTAAGATAAAGCATATCTAGGGTGTGCTTTGGTAATATTTGCTATTATATTTGGGGGATAATTGCTATTATATTTGGGCATATGTTTGCTATCTTAAAGGAGGAAGGTAGGATGTTTGCTATCTAGGTTACTTTTTATCTGGGGGATGCTTGCTATCTGAAGGATGCTTATTATCTAGGGGATACTTGCTACTTTGGGGGAGGGGTGCTTGTTATTGGAGGATACTTGCTATCTAAGAAGAGGGTGCTTGCTATTGGCAAATGCTTGCTATTTGGGGAGATGCTTGTGGTCTAGGAGATACATTCTATTTAGACAAATGCATGTTGATCTTTATGAAGGCTTTTTTGTTATATTTTTGTTACTTTGCCAAAAAGAGATTCTTAGCAGACATCTTTGTTTCTAACAATTTTACTCAAAAAGTGATTTATAAAACTTAAAAAGGAAATGGTTCTTAAAAATATGCTTTATAATGGATTTGCATCAATAAATTTTGCTCATTGCTTGTTGCATGCCTTGAAGGAGGGCACTAGATTGCTAGTATATACTGAACCCGTCAATTTTTTAAGGCCTATTTAAAAGTTTTTTATTTAGCTTTGCTTAAGGCTTATTATAGTATATTATAATAGTTTTGTAGTCTGTTTAGTTTATTAATTAATAAACTAAGGTAAGGAGATAGATTATATTAGCTAAAGGGTTTTCTAGACATTTTGATGCTAAAGTGTATATATAATATTCATATAGGATATAGATAATTTTTTGGATGATTCTATTAATATTGTAAAATATAATTTTTTTGTGCATTTTATTCTTAAATCCTATAGATAACAAGATAATACTTGTATATTAATTGTTAATATATATTATTTTCCCTTTAAGTTGTTTTATATAACCACATAAAAATATTTTATATCTATGTATTATATGAGTATCATCCCAAAAGTTCTCTGTATCATTGAATTATTCCTACAAACTAGCACCAATTTTGAAGAAACTGCAACACAAACTTGTACCAATATTTGCACACAACATTAGATAAATTTTCATGAAAAAATCTCAATGCAATTAGAAATAACAAGCTGAGTTGTCTAATACCTTCAGAGCAAATGGACAGCTCTCACATTGACTTCTTAAACTGGCACAGTGCAGCTCATGCAGCATCACCAACTGAATAAGCAAGTGTCACAAGCAGAAGAGTGAATAAACTTGACAAGAATTCCATTATTTATTCCTGACTAACTAGCTGACTTGCATGACTGGTTGGTGATGCTGCACAAGCTGCACTGTGCCAGTTAAGAAAGTCAATATCAAAGCTGTCCACTTGGGAAATTGTTCCCAAGTCGGTCGAGAATCGAACCCTCGACCTTCAAGTCAAAAGTCCGACGCTCTAACCACAAGGCTGCAGTCCCTTAATAAGCCCCGAAATTAGAGGTAACATCTGAGCTGGCTCAAAATGCATCCCCGCAATGCTACTTTCTGTAGGCGCTGCTCACGATGACTGACTGACGGGCGCCGCCAAAATCTGCCAATTGTCGGCCGGCGCCTCCAAACCTCGCGCGCCGCCCGCCTCCGCTTTCGGCGCCTCACCCATTCGCCCCAGTCGGCTCGTCCCGCCCTCCCCGCGGGCGGAGGGGCGGCCGCCGCAGTCCGGCCCGCGCGCCAACATGAACTCCGTGACCTCGGAAGCGGACCTGCTGGCCGTTGGCAGCCTGGTGAAGGACCGCTGGCAGGTCACAAAGAAAATCGGCGGCGGCGGGTTCGGCGAAATCTACGAAGCCCAGGACGTGCTGAACAAGGAGCCCGTGGCGCTGAAGCTGGAGAGCGCCAAGCAGGCTAAGCAGGTTTGTCTCGTTGCTGATGGAGGTCCTGGGCTCGATTCTGCAACCCTCGCCAAGTGCACAAGTACTAAATAAGGCCCAGTAGCAAGGAGCAGTGCCACAAGTGCACAAGTACTAATAAGGCCCAGTAGCAAGGAGCAGCATTGCCGCAAGTGCACAAGTACTAATAAGGCCCAGTAGCAAGGAGCAGTGCCGCAAGTGCACAAGTACTAATAAGGCCCAGTAGCAAGGAGCAGCATTGCCGCAAGTGCACAAGTACTAATAAGGCCCAGTAGCAAGGAGCAGTGCCACAAGTGCACAAGTACTAATAAAGCCCAGTAGCAAGGAGCAGTGCCGCAAGTGCACAAGTACTAATAAGGCCCAGTAGCAAGGAGCAGCATTGCCGCAAGTGCACAAGTACTAATAAGGCCCAGTAGCAAGGAGCAGTGCCACAAGTGCACAAGTACTAATAAAGCCCAGTAGCAAGGAGCAGTGCCGCAAGTGCACAAGTACTAATAAGGCCCAGTAGCAAGGAGCAGCATTGCCGCAAGTGCACAAGTACTAATAAGGCCCAGTAGCAAGGAGCAGCATTGCCACAAGTGCACAAGTACTAATAAGGCCCAGCAGCAAGGAGCAGTGCCACAAGTGCACAAGTACTAATAAGGCCCAGTAGCAAGGAGCAGCATTGCCGCAAGTGCAAAATAATCTCAATCGCTTATGCCTGTTCCAACGCGCTTCCAGGTGCTCAAGATGGAGGTGGCCGTGCTCAAGAAGCTGCAGGGCAAGGACCACGTCTGCCGGTTTCTTGGCTGCGGTAGGAACGACAGATTTAACTACGTAGTGATGGAGCTGCAGGGCAAGAACCTGGCCGAGCTCCGGCGCTCCCAGCCCCGCGGCAGCTTCACCGTCAGCACCACAGTGCGCCTGGGCCGCCAGATCCTTGAGGCCATCGAGGCCATCCACTCTATCGGCTTCCTGCACCGGGACATCAAGCCCAGCAACTTCTCGATGGGCCGGGGCGAGCCCAACTGCCGCAAAGTGTTCATGCTGGACTTCGGGCTCGCCCGCCAGTACACCAACTCCGATGGCGATGTGCGGGCGCCTCGCGTCACCGCCGGCTTTCGGGGCACCGTCCGCTACGCGTCGGTCAACGCGCATCAGAACCGCGAGATGGGCAGGCACGATGACCTGTGGTCTTTGTTCTACATGTTGGTGGAGTTCGCCTGCGGCCAGCTGCCTTGGCGCAAGCTCAAGGATAAAGAGCAGGTGAGTGTTTGAATGATTGGCCTTGATAGAGATTCCCTTGGATCTGGAATCTCCCAAATCCCATGCATTAAGCCTGGAATCTCCCAAATCCCATGCATTGGGTCTGAAAACTCCCAAATCTCATGCATTGGGTCTGGAATCTCCCAAATCCCATGCATTGGGTCTGGAATCTCCCAAATCTCATGCATTGGATCTGGAATCTCCCAAATCCCATGCATTGGGTCTGGAATCTCCCAAATCTCATGCATTGGATCTGGAATCTCCCAAATCTCATGCATTGGGTCTGGAATCTCCCAAATCCCATGTATTAAGCTTGGAATCTCCAAAGTCTCATGCATTAAGCTTGGAATCTCCCAAGTCTCATGCATTATGCTTGGAATCTCCCAAGTCTCATGCATTATGCTTGGAATCTCCCAAGTCTCATGCATTAAGCTTGGAATCTCCCAAATCTCATGCATTAAGCTTGGAATCTCCCAAATCTCATGCATTAAGCTTGGAATCTCCCAAATCCCATGCATTAAGCTTGGAATCTCCCAAATCTCATGCATTAAGCTTGGAATCTCCCAAGTCTCATGCATTATGCTTGGAATCTCCCAAATCTCATGCATTATGCTTGGAATCTCCCAAGTCTCATGCATTATGCTTGGAATCTCCCAAATCTCATGCATTATACTTGGAATCTCCCAAATCACGTTTTAGTATCCAGTAGTCTTCAAAATATAATGTATATGATGCCTTGGCTTTTCTTAAGTAATTAAGTAATTTATTTACAATCGTCCCAACAGAGGAACTTGAATCCCTCGGCCATCGAATGTCTCCAGCTGCCTGCCCAACCAGTGATTTGGATTCTGCACTTTAGTGTCCCGTCTAACCTTTAGCCGGCTTCTTTCCATTTTGCCTCATCAAAATTCGCAAATGATCCGCTTAGTCAATCAGTTTTTCTTCCCATCCCCTGGGAGCCCCAGCTGGTGGGGGAGTTTGTGCTGGGCATTTCCAGCTTTTATTTCCTCCTCTGACTGGCATTTCGCCATGGTTGCAAATAAAAATTTTACGAATTTTGGAGACTCGCGCTGGCAAATTTGTGTTTATTATTGCCGGCGTTTTGTGGGATCTGCCTAGCTTTAGTGGCAGTGGGGAGTGGTGTTGGACTGTGGGAAATGGTGGAACAGTGGGGTAGAGGTGATGGGGCAGTGGGGTAGAGGTGATGGGGCAGTGGGGTAGAGGTGATGGGGCAGTGGGGTAGAGGTGATGGGGCAGTGGGGCAGAGGTGATGTGGCAGTGGGTGATGGGGCAGAGGTGATGTGGCAGTGGGTGATGTGGCAGTGGGTGATGTGGCAGTGGGTGATGGGGCAGTGGGGCAGAGGTGATGTGGCAGTGGGTGATGGGGCAGTGGGGTAATGGGGCAGTGGGGCAGAGGTGATGTGGCAGTGGGTAATGGGGCAATGGGTGATGGGGCAGTGGGTGATGTGGCTGTGGGTAATGGGGCAGTGGGGCAGAGGTGATGTGGCAGTGGGTGATGGGGCAGAGGTGATGTGGCAGTGGGTGATGTGGCAGTGGGTGATGGGGCAGTGGGGCAGAGGTGATGTGGCAGTGGGTGATGGGGCAGAGGTGATGTGGCAGTGGGTGATGGGGCAGTGGGTGATGGGGCAGAGGTGATGTGGCAGTGGGTGATGGGGCAGTGGGTGATGGGGCAGTGGGGCAGAGGTGATGGGGCAGTGGGGCAGAGGTGATGGGGCAGTGGGGCAGAGGTGATGGGGCAGTGAGTGATGGGGCAATGGGTGATGGGGCAGTGGGGCAGAGGTGATGTGGCTGTGGGTGATGGGGCAGAGGTGATGGGGCAGTGGGGCAGAGGTGATGTGGCAGTGGGTGATGGGGCAGAGGTGATGGGGCAGTGGGGCAGAGGTGATGTGGCAGTGGGTGATGGGGCAGAGGTGATGTGGCAGTGGGTGATGGGGCAGTGGGTGATGGGGCAGTGGGGCAGAGGTGATGTGGCAGTGGGTGATGGGGCAGTGGGGCAGAGGTGATAGGGCAGTGAGTGATGGGGCAATGGGTGATGGGGCAGTGGGGCAGAGGTGATGTGGCTGTGGGTGATGGGGCAGAGGTGATGTGGCAGTGGGTAATGGGGCTGTGGGTGATTGGGCAATGGAGTCTGGAGCAATGGGTGAGAAGGCAGGATTTGTAAATCAGTGACGGCAGCTGAGCACAGTCAGCCACTTGAGTCCGGCCTGCTGACCCGAAGTTCGTCGCCGCCCTCCCCCCAGGTGGGCCGCATCAAGGAGACGTACGACCACTCGCAGATGCTCCGCTACCTGCCCAGCGAGTTCCGGCCGTTCCTGGAGCACGTGAGCAAGCTGGCCTACTTTGACAAGCCCGACTACCGCTACCTGTGCGGCCTGCTGGACCAGTGCGCCAAGCGGAAGTCCATCCGGCTGTCGGAGCCGTTCGACTGGGAGCAGCCTCCAGCCTCCGCTAGCGACATCAACAGTGCCGCCGTGTCGACCAGCGCCTCAGCTGTCGGTGGCGGCGGCGGCGGCGGCGGTGGCGGCGGCGGGTCCCGCAACGTCCAACCGCAGCAGCAGCCGCACGGCAGCGGCCGCACGCGGTCCAGCAACATCCCCGTGCTGGTGCGCCAGACCTCGGACGCTGGCGGCGGCGAGGCTAGTAGAAATTCTGCTTCTAGAAGGCAGCAACATACTCCTCAGCAGCAGCAACAGCAGCAGCAGCAGCAGCAGTCCTCATCGCACCTGCTCCGCTCCACCGAGGCGGCAGCCACCGGCGACCCTCGGCCAGCGAGGTCATCCAAGATCACCGCCAGCGTCGGCGGCCCGGAGACCAACGCCTACAACCAGCCGGACGACGGCTACGACGCCAGCAACGCGCCGGACGCTACGCGGGCCTACCAGCAGCCCGGGACCAACTGGCTGGACGAGTCTCAGGTTTGGACCTTCAAGCTTATGGTGTTCATCTCACAGCCCTTATGGTGCTCATCTCACAGCCCTTATGGTGCTCATCTCACAGCTCTTATGGTGCTCATCTCACAGCTCAAATCGTCATAATCTCTTCTAGTACGAGATGCCCCAAAGACTTGATGACTCACTCAGCCGCTCACCACCCGCGCCTCCCCAAACAGGTGAGCGAGCAGCGACAGCGGGCCGGCTGCCAGCAGAACAATTTCCACACCGACAAACACAGAGTCATGTCGCTGGTCAGCAACATTCTCGACAGGCGGGGCGGCAGCGGCGGAGGCGGCAGCAGCGGCCGCAGCGGCCACGACGACCTTCGAAAAGTGGCTTCGCTGCGTGAGCTGCTGCCGGTGCCCCGGAGCGCAGGCAGCCAGCAGCAGCAGCAGCAGCGCCAGGCTCGGCCTGCCGCCGTCTCCGCCTCCTCCGGTGCCGGCAAGGCGTCGCGCTCCCGCTCCGAGCACCGCCTCCCGCTGCCGCCCTCCTCGGCCTCGACAGCGGCGTCGGCAGCGACCGCAGCGACTCCGCCGACGGCAGGCGGCGCTGCCTCGTCCAAGCCAACGCCGAAGCCCCGGAAGACGCACAGCGAGCGCCAGCCGCCGCCGCAGCCGCGCCAGCGCGGAGGCAGCCACCAGCAGCATCTGCTGGCCAGCGGCAGCAACGGAGCCGCGGCAGCCGCAGCAGCAGCAGCAGCAGCCGCCGCCTCCAGCAACTCGGCCTTGCGCGCCTCCAAGTCCGACTTTCACCTGCTGCGTCGGGCGTCGGCAAGCGGCGCTGCCGTCAACACCGCAGCTGCAGCAGCCGCCGCCGCTCACCACCACGGACTGCTGGGCACCAGCGCCAACGGCACTTCGCCGGGCTCAGCCGCGGCGCTGGGCGGAGGCGGCGGGCAGCTGCCGAGGCCGCCCGACACGCCGCCGCCGCCCAGCCGCATCAGCGGCAGCAAGGCCCGCCGGCGCCGCTTTAAACCGTCGCAGACGACCGCCAGCCAGGAGGCGCCCAGCACCTCCGCCACGGAGTGAGGCGGCCGGTGAAGAAGACGGTGATTGATGATGAAGCAGTTAGCCTAGTCCCAGCTTCCCAGCTCAGCCACCTCCTGCTATATGCTAATATTAATATTTTATTTTGCCTCGCCGTGGGGGATGTCGGGGATTTGACACAATTTGTGCCTCGGTCTCGTCTTTCGTAATCCCAAAAAATTGCACCACCTGTTGAGCTGCTGACTCGGGCTGACCGCGAGCTTCTAGAAATGATAAAGGTAGAAATGGTGAACTTGCTGGTACAGTTGCGTACCTGGATTAGGCTGGACAGCCTGACAGCAGCGGATGGGAGCTGATTCATTACTCTGTGGATTGCCATTCACCCCTACACATACTTGGATTTCGCTGTATTGATATCGAATTAACCCGCCTGTCTGTCTGAGTTCTCCGGCCACGCGAATGCTTCATTTTGGCTTATCCTATTCTATATATGCTACTATAGCTGTTACTAATCGCTATGCTATGATTATTTATTTATGCTGTCTGCCAGCCCGGCATGCACTGTACAGAGCAGCCTCATCACCGGCTGCTGGGCTGCTGGCACCCGGGCGCAGTCCGTGTAAGGAAAGCGAGTTGGTCGACAATCCAAGCATTAAGCGCTTTATTTGTTTTTATTTATTTGTGTGTGCGAGAGCTCAGCCTCCGCTTTCAGGGCCAAGGCAAGCGCAGCAAAGCTTTGCAAGTCTGCTTTTGTCTGCTGCTTTTTTCATTTTCTATTCGAGCAAAGTCCCAAGGAATTTTATTATTATTACTATTAATATTATTACAAATTATTATTTTACACAAACTGCTTCTGTTCCACTTGCGCGGTCACCAAAATCTCCGTTTCAGGCAGCGGCGCCTCGCGACAATTTCCAAATAAAATGCCTTAAACTGCCTGCTTATAGTAGTGTCAGCAGTAGCAAGTGATTTGATTAATTTGATTAATTCTATTTGATTAATTCTACACAATGTCAGCTCCTCGGACCTCTGAGCGATTTGATTGAATGACTGATTTTCGCACTTGCCGCCTGCGCACAAGTCCCTCCTGCTGTCTGTGATTGGCGCCGCCACAGCCCTTTGTGTATTTCTATCGCATCTTCATTTCCTGTGCTTTGATGCCCATTGCTAATATTATTATTATTACTATGCATATTGCTAATGTAGCGCAAGTATTGCCTTCTGACAGGAGCGCAGCCGTGCATACCAGTTTTTATTGTGTTATTATTTTATTCATCATAATATTACTATCATTATTATTAATATTGTTTTTAGCGCAGATTTTTTTGCTGCTAACTGAACCAACTTTATTCATGCCTTGGGTTTGTCCTGCGTGCGCGCTTGCGGCTGACTTGGAATGCCATCTTGCATCTCCCTGTTTCTCCTATGCAGACTCTCAGCTCAGCTCTAATCTCCACGACGCCCCCTCACCCCAAGCCCCAGTTGCTGCCGCACCCCAAGCGGAGCCCCCAGCCCAGCACCCCAAGCGGAGCCCACAGCCCAGCACCCCAAGCGGAGCCCACAGCCCAGCACCCCAAGCGGAGCCCACAGCCCAGCACCCCAATCGGAGCCCACAGCCCAGCACCCCAATCGGAGCCCACAGCCCAGCACCCCAAGCGGAGCCCACAGCCCAGCACCCCAAGCAAAGCCCACAGCCCAGCACTCCAAGCGGAGCCCACAGCCCAGCACCCCAAGCAAAGCCCACAGCCCAGCACCCCAAGCGGAGCCCACAGCCCAGCACCCCAAGCGGAGCCCACAGCCCAGCACCCCAAGCGGAGCCCACAGCCCAGCACCCCAAGCGGAGCCCACAGCCCAGCACCCCAATCGGAGCCCACAGCCCAGCACCCCAATCGGAGCCCACAGCCCAGCACCCCAAGCGGAGCCCACAGCCCAGCACCCCAAGCAAAGCCCACAGCCCAGCACCCCAAGCGGAGCCCACAGCCCAGCACCCCAAGCAAAGCCCACAGCCCAGCACTCCAAGCGGAGCCCACAGCCCAGCACCCTAAGCAAAGCCCACAGCCCAGCACCCCAATCGGAGCCCACAGCCCAGCACCCCAAGCAAAGCCCACAGCCCAGCACTCCAAGCGGAGCCCCCAGCCCAGCACCCCAAGCAAAGCCCACAGCCCAGCACTCCAAGCGGAGCCCACAGCCCAGCACCCCAATCGGAGCCCACAGCCCAGCACCCCAAGCAAAGCCCACAGCCCAGCACTCCAAGCGGAGCCCCCAGCCCAGCACCCCAAGCAAAGCCCACAGCCCAGCACTCCAAGCGGAGCCCACAGCCCAGCACTCCAAGCGGAGCCCACAGCCCAGCACCCCAAGCAAAGCCCACAGCCCAGCACTCCAAGCGGAGCCCACAGCCCAGCACCCCAAGCAAAGCCCACAGCCCAGCACCCCAAGCAAAGCCCACAGCCCAGCACTCCAAGCGGAGCCCACAGCCCAGCACCCCAAGCGGAGCCCACAGCCCAGCACCCCAAGCGAAGCCCACAGCCCAGCACTCCAAGCGGAGCCCACAGCCCAGCACCCCAAGCGGAGCCCACAGCCCAGCACCCCAAGCAAAGCCCACAGCCCAGCACTCCAAGCGGAGCCCACAGCCCAGCACCCCAAGCAAAGCCCACAGCCCAGCACTCCAAGCGGAGCCCACAGCCCAGCACCCTAAGCAAAGCCCACAGCCCAGCACCCCAATCGGAGCCCACAGCCCAGCACCCCAAGCAAAGCCCACAGCCCAGCACTCCAAGCGGAGCCCCCAGCCCAGCACCCCAAGCAAAGCCCACAGCCCAGCACTCCAAGCGGAGCCCACAGCCCAGCACTCCAAGCGGAGCCCACAGCCCAGCACCCCAAGCAAAGCCCACAGCCCAGCACTCCAAGCGGAGCCCACAGCCCAGCACCCCAAGCAAAGCCCACAGCCCAGCACCCCAAGCAAAGCCCACAGCCCAGCACTCCAAGCGGAGCCCACAGCCCAGCACCCCAAGCAAAATCCACAGCCCAGCATGGCAGCACCCCAATCGGAGCCCACAGCCCAGCACCCCAAGCAAAGCCCACAGCCCAGCACCCCAATCGGAGCCCACAGCCCAGCACTCCAAGCGGAGCCCACAGCCCAGCACCCCAAGCAAAGCCCACAGCCCAGCACCCCAAGCAAAGCCCACAGCCCAGCACTCCAAGCGGAGCCCACAGCCCAGCACCCCAAGCAAAATCCACAGCCCAGCATGGCAGCACCCCAATCGGAGCCCACAGCCCAGCACCCCAAGCAAAGCCCACAGCCCAGCACCCCAAGCAAAGCCCACAGCCCAGCACTCCAAGCGGAGCCCACAGCCCAGCACCCCAAGCGGAGCCCACAGCCCAGCACCCCAATCGGAGCCCACAGCCCAGCACCCCAAGCGGAGCCCACAGCCCAGCACTCCAAGCGGAGCCAACAGCCCAGCACCCCAAGCAAAGCCCACAGCCCAGCACTTCAAGCGGAGCCCACAGCCCAGCACCCCAAGCGGAGCCCACAGCCCAGCACCCCAATCGGAGCCCACAGCCCAGCACCCCAAGCAAAGCCCACAGCCCAGCACTCCAAGCGGAGCCCCCAGCCCAGCACCCCAAGCAAAGCCCACAGCCCAGCACCCCAAGCAAAGCCCACAGCCCAGCACTCCAAGCGGAGCCCACAGCCCAGCACCCCAAGCAAAATCCACAGCCCAGCATGGCAGCACCCCAATCGGAGCCCACAGCCCAGCACCCCAAGCAAAGCCCACAGCCCAGCACCCCAAGCAAAGCCCACAGCCCAGCACTCCAAGCGGAGCCCACAGCCCAGCACCCCAAGCGGAGCCCACAGCCCAGCACCCCAAGCGGAGCCCACAGCCCAGCACCCCAAGCGGAGCCCACAGCCCAGCACCCCAAGCGAAACCCCAAGTGGAGCCCCCCACCCGGTAGCCGCAGCAGCCGCTGGCCTCTTCATTCCCGCAGTGCAGCCGCAAGCTTTTTCCGCTCTTCAGTTTCTGTCGCAGCCGCATGCAAAACCCGCACGGATTCGCTTATTTGAGTTTTGTTCAACCTGCAGAGAGGCTTTTTGATTGCCGAGCAGACGAGTGTCGATAAACTACGGCTATTTATTGCTTGTTATTGCTACACTTATTTTATTGTGATGCTGCTACCGAGATTGAGAACTTTCATTTTTGCTTCAGTTTAGCAGACAACAGCGCAGCAGAGAATTCAGACCCAAACTGATCAAATAGAAGCCATCAGTGGCCGGTCGCGGGTTCGCGTCCCGGCGCTCTGCGGTTTCATAATCTTTATCGTGGACTTTTTGCGGCTTTTTGTTTTCAAAAGTGTTCGGCTGGCCTTCCTGTCTGTCTGTCTGTCCGTCTGTCTGTCTGTCTGTCTGTCTGTCTGTCCGTCTGTCTGTCTGTCCGTCTGTCTGTCTGTCTGTCTGTCTGTCCATCTTTTAGTGTGTGTGTGTGTGTCTGTCTGTCTGTCTGCCTGTCTGTCTGTCTGTCTGTTTGTCTGTGTGTCTGTCTGTCTGCCTGCCTGTCTATTTCTGTCTGCCTGCCTGTCTGTGTCTGTCTGTCCGTCTTAGTGTGTCTGTCTGTCTGTCTGTCTGTCTGTCTGGCTGTGTGTCTGTCTGCCTGCCTGTCTGTGTCTGTCTGTCCGTCTTAGTGTGTCTGTCTGTCTGGCTGTGTGTCTGTCTGTCTGTCTGTCTGTCTGTCTGTCTGTCTGTCTGTCTGTCTGTCAATCATGTCGCAGGCGGCAGGCTCTCATGGATTCGAGACGTGACCCCAGGGCGCATGCATTCGGGGTTTGTGCACGAAAATTTGCTTGGCCTTGTTTTGCGAATCACACCTACAAGTTTACATGCCAGACGATTAGAAACTCATGGCTGCTGTTCACCCTGTGTGAGCGCGCCTACGAGTGCATGCCTGCGTACAGTATTGGCGCCTTTGTGTGCTCAGAAGTGAGGAAATGGGCAGAATTGGCGTCAGCGCCGGTTGCAACAGCACTGCATTGATAATGGAGTCCAAACAAGAAAAAAATTAAAGCAGTAAAAACTAAATTGATATGCCCTGCTGGCCAGTCTGTTTATATTGTTGGAGAGCAAAAACAAAATGCAGATGGATTAGAAATTATTCATCCTGTGACTCATCCTGTGACTCATCCTGTGACTCATCCTGTGACTCATCCTGTGACTCATCCTGTGACTCATCCTGTGACTCATCCTGTGACTCATCCTGTGACTCATCCTGTGACTCATCCTGTGACTCATCCTGTGACTCATCCTGTGACTCATCCTGTGACTCATCCTGTGACTCATCCTGTGACTCATCCTGTGACTCATCCTGTGACTCATCCTGTGACTCATCCTGTGACTCATCCTGTGACTCATCCTGTGACTCATCCTGTGACTCATCCTGTGACTCATCCTGTGGCTCATCAGTACATTGAGGCATGCAGCTACTCGGCATTTCATCTTGCTCATGTCGAATTTGACCGATCCGCAGCTGCCGCAGCCCAGCGACAAGTTCTGCACGGGAAAAAGGAATTCAAACTTTTCGAGGCAGTTGTTACTCGAACCCGACATTCGACTGCTATTGGCCGACTGCCGTCAAGTTCGGTTTGAGTAGGGTAGGGTTTGGTTAGGGTAGGGTTTGGTTAGGGTAGGGTTTGGTTAGGGTAGGGTTTGGTTAGGGTAGGGTTTGTTTAGGGTAGGGTTTGGTTAGGGTAGGGTTTGGTTAGGGTAGGGTTTGGTTAGGGTAGGGTTTGGTTAGGGTAGGGTTTGGTTAGGGTAGGGTTTAGGTAGGGCTGGGGTTAGAGTGGAGTTTAGGTAGGGCTGGGTTGTCAGTCAGTATGGAGCAGTTAGTATGGGGCAGTCAGCATGGGGCATTGATTCGATTCGTTGCCAAGAGTAAAGAATTTTGTACAATGTAGAAAATTCCGAGCTTACAAATGCACGTATAGTGTAGTCTGATCCATTATTTTTTCGCCAAGTACAAACGGAAAATTTTGTCGCAAACGGACATTTTATCTGCTCAGACGATTTTATCCGCCAATAAACAATTTTATCCGCCAATGGACAATTTTATCCGCCAACCGACAATTTTATCCACCAATGGACAATTTTATCCGCCAATGGACAATTTTATCCACCAATGGACAATTTTATCCACCAATGGACAATTTTTATCTACCAATGGACAATTTTATCCGCCAATGGTCAATTTTTATCTACCAATGTACAATTTTATCCGCCAATGGACAATTTTATCCGCCAATGGACAATTTTATCCGCCAATGGACAATTTTATCCGCCAATGGACAATTTTATCCGCCAACGGATATAATTAAAAGAATCTACGAAGGTAATTCGTAGAAAGCTACACGAAAGCTAACAGGTAAAACTTGTGTCCGATTATTGCTACGCACTAATCAGTGACGTCATCGGAAGAGTTTATTTTCGGTGCATTGGAGGGCAAATTTGACGGAGAAGAATTGGCTGTCTCAGTTGCTGATTTAAATCTGGATTTTCGACTTTGCTACTGATAGTAGTTGGAGAGCGTCTGCGGTTATCGAAGGCATTCAGAGTATTTGCGTTGAAAATAAAAAGCGCATTCAATATTCCGAGTGGCATTTAAAAATCTATAAAAGTACAAGCTGTCAGTAATTAAGGCCAGTAATTAGCTGGGGTTCAGCGCGTCTCATCTTCACTGGCAGATTTTCCACTTGCCGCCGACTTTTACGCAGGCGCCGCCAGCGTTCGGGCAGCGAATGCCGAGCCGGGTGCACGGGTTGTCGGATGGCGCGGCGCAGCTGCCGCCGGAGCGCTTGAAGCCGGGCAGGCAGGCGCAGGTCTTGGCGCCCCAGACGCCTTCGCAGGACTCGGTGGCCTTGTTGCAGCTGCAGGCCGGCGCCGGGTCCTTGCAGTCCGCGGCCGCCTTCACTCCGCTGGACGAGTACGTCACCTTCACGGACGTCGGGCTGTCGTCCATGGTCGAGTCGGCCGAGCTGGTGGGCATGTACACGTCCGACACGCGAAGGCCGGTGATGCAGCCTGGGGGGGGGGGCGATGGGACAGATGAGCTGCAGTTTTGAGCACCGAAAGGATCCGGAACTGGAGGATGGGGAACTGGAGGATGGGGAACTGGAGGATGGGGAACTGGAGGATGGGGAACTGGAGGATAAGGAACTGGAGGATGGGGAACTGGAGGATGGGGAACTGGAGGATGGGGAACTGGAGGATGGGGAACTGGAGGATAAGGAACTGGAGGATAAGGAACTGGAGGATGGGGAACTGGAGGATAAGGAACTGGAGGATGGGGAACTGGAGGATGGGGAACTGGAGGATAAGGAACTGGAGGATGGGGAACTGGAGGATGGGGAACTGGAGGATAAGGAACTGGAGGATGGGGAACTGGAGGATGGGGAACTGGAGGATGGGGAACTGGAGGATGGGGAACTGGAGGATGGGGAACTGGAGGATAAGAAACTGGAGGATGGGGAACTGGAGGATGGGGAACTGGAGGATGGGGAACTGGAGGATGGGGAACTGGAGGATGGGGAACTGGAGGATGGGGAACTGGAGGATGGGGAACTGGAGGATGGGGAATTCGAGGATGGGGAACTGGAGGATGGGGAACTGGAGGATGGGGAACTGGAGGATGGGGAACTGGAGGATGGGGAACTGGAGGATGGGGAACTGGAGGATGGGGAAGAGGAGGATGGGGAACTGGAGGATGGGGAACTGGAGGATGGGGAATTCGAGGATGGGGAACTGGAGGATGGGGAACTGGAGGATGGGGAACTGGAGGATGGGGAACTGGAGGATGGGGAACTGGAGGATGGGGAATTCGAGGATGGGGAACTGGAGGATAAGAAACTGGAGGATGGGGAACTGGAGGATGGGGAACTGGAGGATGGGGAACTGGAGGATGGGGAACTGGAGGATGGGGAACTGGAGGATGGGGAACTGGAGGATGGGGAACTGGAGGATGGGGAACTGGAGGATGGGGAACTGGAGGATGGGGAACTGGAGGATGGGGAAGAGGAGGATGGGGAACTGGAGGATGGGGAACTGGAGGATGGGGAATTCGAGGATGGGGAACTGGAGGATAGGGAACTGGAGGATGGGGAACTGGAGGATGGGGAACTGGAGGATGGGGAACTGGAGGATGGGGAACTGGAGGATGGGGAAGAGGAGGATGGGGAACTGGAGGATGGGGAACTGGAGGATGGGGAATTCGAGGATGGGGAACTGGAGGATGGGGAACTGGAGGATGGGGAACTGGAGGATGGGGAAGAGGAGGATGGGGAACTGGAGGATGGGGAACTGGAGGATGGGGAAGAGGAGGATGGGGAACTGGAGGATGGGGAACTGGAGGATGGGGAATTCGAGGATGGGGAACTGGAGGATGGGGAACTGGAGGATGGGGAACTGGAGGATGGGGAAGAGGAGGATGGGGAACTGGAGGATGGGGAACTGGAGGATGGGGAAGAGGAGGATGGGGAACTGGAGGATGGGGAACTGGAGGATGGGGAATTCGAGGATGGGGAACTGGAGGATGGGGAACTGGAGGATGGGGAACTGGAGGATGGGGAACTGGAGGATGGGGAACTGGAGGATGGGGAATTCGAGGATAGGGAACTGGAGGATGGGGAACTGGAGGATAGGGAACTGGAGGATGGGGAACTGGAGGATAGGGAACTGGAGGATGGGGAACTGGAGGATGGGGAACTGGAGGATGGGGAACTGGAGGATGGGGAACTGGAGGATGGGGAACTGGAGGATGGGGAACTGGAGGATGGGGAACTGGAGGATGGGGAACTGGAGGATGGGGAACTGGAGGATGGGGAACTGGAGGATGGGGAACTGGAGGATGGGGAACTGGAGGATGTGGAATTGGGGGATGTGGAACTGGAGGATGGGGAACTGGAGGATGTGGAACTAGATGATGTGGAACTAAAGTTGGAAACTCGACAAGGAATTCGAGGATGGGGGATTTGAGGTTGGGGAACTGGAGGTTGGGGAAAAAGAGGATGGGGATTTTTGAGGATGGGGAATTTGAGGATGGGGAACTGGAGGTTGGGGAAATAGAGGATGGGGAACTGGAGAGTGTGGGAATTTGAGGATGGTGAATTTGAGGATGGGGAACTGGAGGTTGGGGAAATAGAGGATGGGGAACTGGAGACTGTGGGAATTTGAGGATGGTGAATTTGAGGATGGGGAACTGGAGGTTGGGGAAATAGAGGATGGGGAACTGGAGAGTTTAAGAATTTGAGGATGGGGAATTTGAGGATAGGGAATTTGAGGATGGGGAATTTGAGGATGGGGAACTGGAGAGTGTGGGAATTCGAGGATGGGGAATTCGAGGATGGGGAATTCGAGGATGGGGAATTCGAGGATGCAGCTCTATTAAAATTAGATCAAGTTCGCAAGTACAGTTGGCCATGATTCAGCGACAAGCCTGCCAGGTGCTACTAAAAGACAAAGCCCTGGGGCGGGCCAAGCCACTCACTGCTGGGCAGATTCATGCTGACTTTGAAGGAGTTCACGAGAATCTCCTTGGGGAGCAGGTGCACCTGTGAGTATTCATCCACTGCAAGGAAGAGCTGCGACTTGGCCGTGGACACCAGGACCTCGTGCCAGTGGCCGTCGCTGACCACTTTGGGGATGAAGGGCCGGCAGCTCGAGTCGATGCAGAACTGCAGGGTCTCAGACTCCAGCTGCAGTTTGAGCGATTAACTTATTGCAGTGTGTGATATGTAGGGTGGGATATGCAGTGTGGGATATGCAGTGTGGGATATGCAGTGTGGGATATGCAGTGTGGGATATGCAGTGTGGGATATGCAGTGTGGGATATGCAGTGTGGGATATGCAGTGTGGGATATGCAGTGTGGGATATGCAGTGTGGGATATGCAGTGTGTGATATGCAGGTTGGGGTATGCAGTGTGGGATATGCAGTGTGGGATATGCAGTGTGTGATATGCAGTGTGGGATATGCAGTGTGGGATATGCAGGTTGGGATATGTAGTGTGGGATATGCAGTGTGGGATATGCAGTGTGGGATATGCAGTGTGGGATATGCAGTGTGGGATATGCAGTGTAGGAAAACTATGATGTAGCAGTCTTGCCTTCAGCTCGAATCGGGTGGCTTCTGAGCCAGTGCTTTCAATCGTCAGCAGCTGAGTGGCGGTGGCAACTCTGGTGCGGAACCGGAGTCGCAGGCCCAGCGGCGAAGCGCTCCGCAGGGGGATGTTGGAGCCGCTGCTCAGCGTCCAGCTGATGCCGCTGTCGCTGGCGGCCGTGTTCAGGATAAGCAGCTCTGAGGGTGGCGGTGCGGCAGGCGGCTGGAAACTGGCACAAACAGTGGCATCAGGGGCACAAACGGGAACCAGAGACACCAGGGACATCAGGGACACCAAAGACACCAGGGAAATCAGGGACACCAGAGACATCAGGGACACCAGAAACATCAGGGACACCAGAAACACCAGGGACATCAGGGACACCAGAGATACCAGGGACATCAGGGACACCATAGACACCAGGGACATATGGGACATCAGAGACATCAGGGACACCAGGGACACCAGGGACACCAGGGACACCAGAGACACCAGGGACATCAGGGATATCAATCAGCAGGGCTCCTGCTCACCCTTGCTGCAGGAGGCGGCGCACATTGCGGGGTCGGTGATTTTCTCATTAGTCATCCTGGTCTGGCCGGAGCACCGGCACTGGCACAGATCCTTGCGGACGACCCCGAGGAAGCCGTAGCACACGGACTTGTCGCCGCACAGGTAGCCGGTCTCCGAGCCGCCGCAAGAGGCGTCCTGCTGGCTGCATTTCTCGGAAGTTTTCGCAATCGGGCCCTTGTGGCCGTCCACCTTCAGGTCAACCAGCCGGTTGTTGAGCCGCACGTTGCGGAAGCAGCCATTAAAGGAGCCGCCGAGTAAGACAGTGGTGCTGCTGAGAGCGAAGTCACCGGACAAGGTGCTCTCGGCCGTCTGCTGGATGCACTCGGAGCCCGGCTCCACCGTGCAGAACACCGTGACAGTCTGGCAGCACCGGGGGAATTGATCCGGTGTATCCAATTATAGCTGATTTATTTATTTTAACAGGGCCCAGCTCGAGAGTGCCCAACTCGAGATAGATAGGAGTGTCCAACTCGAGATAGATAGGAGTGTCCAACTCGAGATAGATAGGAGTGTCCAACTCGAGATAGATAGGAGTGCCCAACTCGAGATAGATAGGAGTGCCCAACTCGAGATAGATAGGAGTGCCCAACTCGAGATGGATAGGAGTGCCCAACTCGAGATGGATAGGAGTGCCCAACTCGAGATGGATAGGAGTGCCCAACTCGAGATAGATAGGAGTGCCCAACTCGAGATGGATAGGAGTGCCCAACTCGAGATAGATAGGAGTGCCCAACTCGAGATAGATAGGAGTGCCCAACTCGAGATAGATAGGAGTGCCCAACTCGAGATAGATAGGAGTGCCCAACTCGAGATGGATAGGAGTGCCCAACTCGAGATAGATAGGAGTGCCCAACTCGAGATGGATAGGAGTGCCCAACTCGAGATAGATAGGAGTGCCCAACTCGAGATAGATAGGAGTGCCCAACTCGAGATAGATAGGAGTGCCCAACTCGAGATAGATAGGAGTGCCCAACTCGAGATAGATAGGAGTGCCCAACTTCCTAGCAGCAAGAGATTCTCCACAAAGAAACCCGGTGGAACTCACGGTGAGTTTGCTGCCGCTCAGCTTGGCCACAATGGTGACATCCATCCAGAGCCCCTGCTGCACGAATCTGTTGGAGTGCAGCGCGGTCTGGGTGAACTCGGGCTCCATGCTAGGCACGGTGGCGGTGGTGTACAGCGGTTCGGGCACTCGGCCTAGCTGGACATTGACCAGATCTTTGGACTTGGACACCAGAGTGACAATGGTACACAGGTTCCCGTCCGGATTCATGCACCTGCCGGCGAACTTGAATTTCAGCGTCAGCATGTCCGGCCGGCCGGCTCTGTTCGGCACCAGGTGATGGGTTGTGATGGCGTCGCTGCCGGTGCCGCCGTTGTAGCCGCGGGTCAGCAGCTCGCAGTTGGGTCCGCGGACCTCGTTCTTGACTTCGGAGGAGGAGCACTCGCAGCTGCGGGACAGCGGGAGGGGCGCAGGCTCGGAGCTCCTGAATTTGCCTCCCGAATCCTTTGGTTTCTTGGAATTCGCACAGCCCGAATTCAATTCAGAAACTGTCTCCACAAAACGATTTTAAGGAATAAACGCTAAAAATTCGATGTCTTAGAATCCACCCCTCAAATTCAATTTCTTAGAATCCACCCCTCAAACTCTATTTCTTAGAATCCACATCTCAAATTCGATTTCTTAGAATCCACCCCTCAAACTCTATTTCTTAGAATCCACATCTCAAATTCGATTTCTTAGAATCCACCCCTCAAACTCTATTTCTTAGAATCCACCCCTCAAACTCTATTTCTTAGAATCCAAATCTCAAATTCGATTTCTTAGAATCCACATCTCAAATTCGATTTCTTAGAATCCACATCTCAAATTCTATTTCTTAGAATCCACATCTCAAATTCGATTTCTTAGAATCCACATATCAAATTCTATTTCTTAGAATCCACATCTCAAATTCGATTTCTTAGAATCCACATCTCAAATTCGATTTCTTAGAATCCACATCTCAAATTCGATTTCTTAGAATCCACATCTCAAATTCGATTTCTTAGAATCCACATCTTAAATTCTATTTCTTAGAACCCACGTCTCATATTCGATTTCTTAGAACCCACGTCTCATATTCGATTTCTTAGAACCCACGTCTCATATTCGATTTCTTAGAACCTACATCTCATATTCGATTTCTTAGAACCCACGTCTCAAATTATGTTTCTCAGAATGTACACGACAAAATCAATTTTTAAGAATCCACCCCTCAAATTTGATTGCTTAGAATCCCTTTTCTTCAAATGTGATTTCTTAGAACTTCCTCCCGAACTCGATTTCCCAGGACGTGGAGCCACTCACGGGCCGTAGCTTGGCACATCAAAGCTGGTCTTGCATTTTCCCGGAGCAGCGCAGGTCTTGGAATTACAGGACCCCTGCAGGTCCTTAAAGGCGTCCTTGCCGCACCGCGTTTCCCACTTGGTCGGCATGCCCAGGACAGCCTTGTCGTCCGCACTCTTGACGCTGCCAAGCTCCGTGAAGCCCTTGGAAGAGTCGTGCACCAGCACCGATCTGCAGAATGTCTTGCACGTTGAGTAGCAGTCCTTCTCGCCATCGACTGCGACTCCTACTTCCTGTGTGCGTGGGGAAGACGGTGTCAGCGAGAGCCGCTGTCCCACCTGATCCTTCAACGAGAGCCGCTCTCCCACCTGATCTTTCAGGGGGAGCTGCTGTCCCACCTGATCCTTCAGCGAGAGCAGCTGTCCCACCTGATCCTTCAGCGAGAGCAGCTGTCCCACCTGATCCTTCAGCGAGAGCAGCTGTCCCACCTGATCCTTCAGCGAGAGCAGCTGTCCCACCTGATCCTTCAGCGAGAGCAGCTGTCCCACCTGATCCTTCAGCGAGAGCAGCTGTCCCACCTGATCCTTCAGCGAGAGCAGCTGTCCCACCTGATCCTTCAGCGAGAGCCGCTGTCCCACCTGATCCTTCAGCGGGAGCCGCTGTCCCACTTAATCCTTCAGCGGGAGCCGCTGTCCCACCGCAGTGAGTTGCAGGAGAGAAACTGGGGACTTCTTCAAGTTTATGTTGATAAAATACTTCCGATTTTTCGATTTTTCTAAAACTTGCATTGGAGACTTATGGGGCACCCAAAAGTGTATCCACTAGATTTTAATCTAATAGCACATGTGCTAGAACTTCATTAAGCCAATTAAAGATAAATAATAATATCTACAAATTAATATGCAATTGTCTTTTACGTTGGCTGATAATAGTTTTTCAATTTAGTTATAATGCATAGACAGTGTAATGTCACTGTTCGCTTTTTTTAAAAACTGTCACGACCGGCTCAATGTTTGCACTGTGGTCTTTTCACTGCACCCAGGCAAAGCAATGTTCGCAACCTTAAAGCATTTCGCTCCTCAAAACCAATTACTGTACAAGGCTAGATTACTAATTCTATTGTATTAAGGAAGTAACAGCACTTGATTTCGGTAAGCAAATTCATTTAGATAAAGTTTTAGAATTCAACCAACTTCTGACATAATTATGTTGACTCTTTGGTGGATTCTCTCTTTTCTCGTGTCGTGGAGTTACAACCTCTCCCCCCTATTAGAATTGGAATTTGTCAGCACAATCTTGAATAGGTCTCCATGCCTCTATTCAAGTTTATGTTGATAAAATCAATCCCCATGAAGAATCTCCCCACCCTAAAACCCCTATTCCCCATGCCCCGGTGGTTGGTTTTAAGCTACATATAATTGGGTTAAAGCTACCTAAAAATGGAGCTCAAATTTGAAATCAGCACCATCAAAAACCCCTTTAGAGACAAAATTATGATCCTATCAAAATTGAAACTATTTTATCAACATAAACTTGAAGAAGTCCGAATTTTCAATATGCTACTACAAGTAACAAACCGAGCACATGGCTTACCTTTGCATTGTTCCTGATGATCGTATCAGCCTTGTCTTTGGGAATCAGGTTGCCCGAGCCGTCGTATAGCAAGATGCCGGTGCCGCCGGAGCCGCCGGAGCCGCCGGTGCCGCCGGTGCCGCCGGAGCCGCCGGAGCCGCCGGAGCCACCGGAGCCGCCGGAGCCGCCGGAGCCGCCGGAGCCACCGGAGCCGCCCGCATTGCTGGAAGCAACCGTGGCCGTGTAACCGGAATCCTTAAGCTTTTTCAGGAGATCCTTGACCTTGTCGCCTTCACCTGCAGGAGCGTAAAACAGCCTTATAAAATTTTATGAACGTCTGAAAATCAAAAATATTCTACTGGCCAAATCAATTCGTACCATTGACAACAACCGTCTGGGGAAGGTCTGTGGGGTTGACCTTGTTGACATTGATGGTGCCCTTGAGGATGACGATTTTACCGTCGGGGCCCTTGCCGATGACCGTGAAGGGCACGTCGCAGTTGGGCAGGGCGCCTCGGTAGGCCAGCTTGTTTTTCGGCGAGCTGGACTCGTCAGCGAGCAGCAGGTGCGGCAGCGGCGAGGTGATGCTGAGTATCTCGGTCACGGAGGGGAATGTGATGTAGCCGAACCCGTCCTTGAAATTGGCGTCTGTCGGATCGAATTTCCGGCATTCTTTGATGAATTCAAGTGGCTTCGGTTTGGTTGAATTTGAGCATTTTTAACTGTAAGGCTAACATGTAGTTATGGTATGAGAAATTTGAGTTTTTCTAATTTATTTCACTGCTTCGAGCTCCTATCATGAAGTTTCAACTAGAGAATCGTGCTATTGAAAGATTTCCCAGTCAAAACTGTACTGCATGCTTAAACCACTCTCAGTTAAAGTCCAAATCTGATGGGAATTACATGTCCATACTGATCTTACCGACTATTGTTGGGAAGTACTTGTTAGTCTGAATGAGTGCTCAACAGTGTTTATCAGTTCTAATCAGTGTTCATCAATGCTCAGCAATGTTCATCAGTTCTAATCAGTGTTCATCAATGCTCATCAGTGCTCATCAATGTTTATCACTGCTCATCACTGCTCATCACTGCTCATCAATGCTCATCACTGCTCATCAATGCTCATCAGTGCTCATCAGTGCTCATCAAAGTTCATCAGTGCTCATCAGTGCTCATCAATATTCATCAGTGCTCATCAATGTTCATCAGTGCTCATCAGTGCTCATCAATGTTCATCAGTGCTCATCAGTGCTCATCAAAGTTCATCAGTGCTCATCAGTGCTCATCAATATTCATCAGTGCTCATCAATGTTCATCAGTGCTCATCAGTGCTCATCAGCATTCATCAGTGCTCATCAGTGCTCATCAGTGCTCATCAATGTTCATCAGCATTCATCAGTGCTCATCAGCATTCATCAGTGCTCATCAGCATTCATCAGTGCTCATCAGTGCTCATCAGCATTCATCAGTGCTCATCAGTGCTCATCAGTGCTCATCAATGTTCATCAGCATTCATCAGTGCTCATCAGTGCTCATCAATGTTCATCAGCATTCATTAGTGCTCATCAGCATTCATCTGTGCTCATCAATATTCATCAGCATTCATCTGTGCTCATCAGTGTTCCGCAATACAGAAGTTGCTGGATCAGCTGTTTTGATTGAATGGACATCATATAGCTCACCTGCACAACTCATCCGAGCTCGTACATGTAGGATCAGTAGATAATCCAACAAACTCACCGGCGGGGCCGTTAACGTTCACAGAAAAGTCAGCGCCAACAAGAGCCACCGCAGTCGCAGCCAACAGAAGTCTGGCCAGAGTGCAGCGCCGATCTCCCAGCATGTCTTCCCGACGGACTCACTGCAGTTATTATTCGCCGAAAATTTATTCTCTATACTCAGATTTCTGACTATTAAACTGTCAACATGAAGCGGGCAGAGTTGCACAGATAACAAGTGAAGTCTCCAGTGACCGGGCTGACCGCTGCGATATGCATTTGCAGTATCTCTCGCTGACGGTACAGGCAGGCGTCTTGGCCACAGACTGCTGCTGCGGGGCTGCTACCATAGACAGTTCAGAACTGCTGCCCTAAGATAGCCGAGCTGAATAAAAGTGCATGGGGATCTACGTGTGTAAATTTATCGCTTTTATAGCTCTCTCGGCCATATTTAACTCGCCGGCTCTCGATGTACTTGTACTTTAGTCTGCCATGCCGATTTACATGATTGTTATTGACACGAGATTGCCACACCAAATTAACCATTGAAAGCAGCGCTTTTATTGTTGCAGCTTTGGCTTTAAGTTTCTTAAACAATTTGTACGAATAGCACAGTATAAACACAAAAGACAAAATAACAAAAAGAACTGATGCACATGAATTTAAATACTGATGAGTACTGAATGAACAATGATGAGCACTGATGAGCACAGATGAATGTTGATGAGTACAGATGAGCACAGATGAATGTTGATAAGCACCAATGAGCACAGATGAATGCTGATTAACATTGATGAGCACTGATGAGCACAGATGAATGTTGATAAGTACCAATGAGCACAAATGAGCACAGATGAATCTTGATGAGTACAGATGAGCACAGATGAATGTTGATAAGCACCAATGAGCACCAATGAGCACAGATGAATGTTGATGAGTACAGATGAACACAGATGAATGTTGATAAGCACCAATGAGCACAGATGAATGTTGATAAGTACCAATGAGCACAGATGAGCACAAATGAATGTTGATGAGCTCCAATGAGCACAGATGAATGTTGATAAGCACCAATGAGCACAGATGAATGTTGATAAGTACCAATGAGCACAGATGAATGTTGATAAGCACCAATGAGCACAGATGAATGTTGATAAGCACCAATGAGCACAGATGAATGTTGATAAGCACCAATGAGCACAGATGAATGTTGATAAGTACCAATGAGCACAGATGAGCACAAATGAATGTTGATGAGCTCCAATGAGCACAGATGATTGTTCATGAGCACAAATGAATGTTCATGAGCACTGATGAGCCCAAATGAATGTTCATGAGCACTGATGAGCCCAAATGAATGTTCATGAGCACAGATTAGCACAAATGAATTTTCATGAGCACTGATGAGCCCAAATGAATGTTCATGAGCACTGATGAGCCCAAATGAATGTTCATGAGCACAGATGAGCACAAATGAATGTTCATGAGCACTGATGAGCCCAAATGAATGTTCATGAGCACTGATGAGCCCAAATGAATGTTCATGAGCACAGATGAGCACAAATGAATGTTCATGAGCACTGATGAGCCCAAATGAATGTTCATGAGCACTGATGAGCCCAAATGAATGTTCATGAGCACAGATGAGCCCAGATGAATGTTCATGAGCACAGATGAGCACAAATGAATGTTCATGAGCACAGATGAGCACAAATGAATGTTCATGAGCACAGATGAGCACAAATGAATGTTCATGAGCACAGATGAGCACAAATGAATGTTCATGAGCACAGATGAGCACAAATGAATGTTGATGAGCTCCAATGAGCACAGATGAATGTTGATAAGCACCAATGAGCACAGATGAATGTTGATAAGTACCAATGAGCACAGATGAATGTTGATAAGCACCAATGAGCACAGATGAATGTTGATAAGCACCAATGAGCACAGATGAATGTTGATAAGCACCAATGAGCACAGATGAATGTTGATAAGTACCAATGAGCACAGATGAGCACAAATGAATGTTGATGAGCTCCAATGAGCACAGATGATTGTTCATGAGCACAGATGAGCCCAGATGAATGTTCATGAGCACTGATGAGCCCAGATGAATGTTCATGAGCACAGATGAGCACAAATGAATGTTCATGAGCACAGATGAGCACAAATGAATGTTCATGAGCACTGATGAGCCCAGATGAATGTTCATGAGCACAGATGAATGTTCATGAGCACTGATGAGCCCAGATGAATGTTTATGAGCACAGATGAGCACAAATGAATGTTCATGAGCACAGATTAGCACAAATGAATGTTCATGAGCACAGATGAGCACAAATGAATGTTTATGAGCACAGATGAATGTTCATGAGCACAGATTAGCACAAATGAATTTTCATGAGCACTGATGAGCCCAAATGAATGTTCATGAGCACTGATGAGCCCAAATGAATGTTCATGAGCACAGATGAGCACAAATGAATGTTCATGAGCACTGATGAGCCCAAATGAATGTTCATGAGCACTGATGAGCCCAAATGAATGTTCATGAGCACAGATGAGCACAAATGAATGTTCATGAGCACTGATGAGCCCAAATGAATGTTCATGAGCACTGATGAGCCCAAATGAATGTTCATGAGCACTGATGAGCCCAAATGAATGTTCATGAGCACAGATGAGCCCAGATGAATGTTCATGAGCACAGATGAGCACAAATGAATGTTCATGAGCACAGATGAGCACAAATGAATGTTGATGAGCTCCAATGAGCACAGATGAATGTTGATAAGCACCAATGAGCACAGATGAATGTTGATAAGTACCAATGAGCACAGATGAATGTTGATAAGCACCAATGAGCACAGATGAATGTTGATAAGCACCAATGAGCACAGATGAATGTTGATAAGCACCAATGAGCACAGATGAATGTTGATAAGTACCAATGAGCACAGATGAGCACAAATGAATGTTGATGAGCTCCAATGAGCACAGATGATTGTTCATGAGCACAGATGAGCCCAGATGAATGTTCATGAGCACTGATGAGCCCAGATGAATGTTCATGAGCACAGATGAGCACAAATGAATGTTCATGAGCACAGATGAGCACAAATGAATGTTCATGAGCACTGATGAGCCCAGATGAATGTTCATGAGCACAGATGAATGTTCATGAGCACTGATGAGCCCAGATGAATGTTCATGAGCACTGATGAGCCCAGATGAATGTTTATGAGCACAGATGAGCACAAATGAATGTTCATGAGCACAGATGAGCCCAAATGAATGTTCATGAGCACTGATGAGCCCAGATGAATGTTCATGAGCACAGATTAGCACAAATGAATGTTCATGAGCACAGATGAGCACAAATGAATGTTCATGAGCACAGATGAGCACAAATGAATGTTCATGAGCACAGATGAATGTTCATGAGCACAGATGAATGTTCATGAGCACAGATTAGCACAAATGAATTTTCATGAGCACTGATGAGCCCAAATGAATGTTCATGAGCACTGATGAGCCCAAATGAATGTTCATGAGCACAGATGAGCACAAATGAATGTTCATGAGCACTGATGAGCCCAAATGAATGTTCATGAGCACTGATGAGCCCAAATGAATGTTCATGAGCACAGATGAGCCCAGATGAATGTTCATGAGCACAGATGAGCACAAATGAATGTTCATGAGCACAGATGAGCACAAATGAATGTTCATGAGCACAGATGAGCACAAATGAATGTTCATGAGCACAGATGAGCACAAATGAATGTTTATGAGCACAGATGAGCACAAATGAATGTTTATGAGCACAGATGAGCACAAATGAATGTTCATGAGCACAGATGAGCACAAATGAATGTTTATGAGCACCAATGAGCAGAGATGAGCACAGATAAATGTTGATAAGCACCAATGAGCACAGATGAGCACAAATGAATGTTGATGAGCACCAATGAGCACAGATGAGTGGCATATGAGTACAGATAAGCACGGAGGCTGTGGCAGAATAAATATTGGGCTGCAAAAGAAAAGCAAGCCAATGATTGAACAAGTCACGATATTGATTTGCAGTTCACGAGAGTTGCTGCAGCAGTTGGTCTCACAGCAAAGCTTACAAAGAGTGAGGACTGCAGCTGCTGGGCTTCCAATTCGATATATTTTCATTAATTCATTCGGTGCCAGTCAGCAGGCAGGTAAATTTTATGACACCAGGGTCAGGTAGGTTTGAACAAAGCAAACCAGTTTATGACATCGACTGCAGCCGCAGGGGCTGGGGCAGGGGTCGGGGAGTGGACACAAAACAGCTACCAACGACAAGAGCATGCAAACATGTAAGGATAAATTTTAGATAATGGCCAAGGCTGACTGACTGGTTTGCACAGGAATTTGCACAGCAATCCGCCATCCTTAACCTGCATATAGATTAGCAATCCACCATCCCTAATCTGCACATAGATTAGCAATCCACTATCCGTAATCCGCACGGATTAGCAATCCACCAGCCATAATCCGCACGGATTAGCAATCCACCAACCATAATCCGCACGGATTAGCAATCCACCATTCCTAATCTGCACATAGATTAGCAATCTACCATTCCTAATCTGCACATAGATTAGCAATCTACCATTCCTAATCTGCATATAGATTAGCAATCCACCATTCCTAATCTGCATATAGATTAGCAATCTACCATTCCTAATCTGCATATAGATTAGCAATCCACCATTCCTAATTTGCACATAGATTAGCAATCCACCATTCCTAATCTGCATATAGATTAGCAATCCACCATTCCTAATCTGCACATAGATTAGCAATTCACCAGCCCTAATCCACACGGATTAGCAATCCACCAGGCCTAATCTGCACACAGATTAGCAATCCACCAGCCCTAATCCGCACGGATTAGCAGTAATCCCCAGCCAGCAGACGGCACACAGGCGGTCAGGCGGCAGCGGACAGGTCGCAGCAGTGGACGGTGCTGCCGGAGTCGGCCACGAACACGCGGTCAGGCCGGGTGCCGCAGAGGGCGTTCACCTTGTCGCTGTGGGCGAAGGACGCGCCGGCCTGCTCGGAGTCCAGCGCCCACAAATAGCAGCGCCGGTCGTTGCCGCCGGACAGCAGCAGGTGGCCGGGCAGGCACAGCAGGGCGCTGACACCGGCCGAGTGTCCGTAGAGGCTCTCAGACTGCAGCAGGTGGCGGCCGGAGCCGCTGAACAATTCCACGGAGCCGTTCTCCAGGCCGGCTGCCACGAACTGCCCGTCGGAGCTGGCGGCCAGGCAGTGCACCAGCGGCGGGTTCACGCCGATGCCGCTGGCTGACACCGTCGACTCGGCGTCCTGCAGCTCGCTCATGTCGAATATGTTGACGGCCTCGCCGCGGTGGCTCTTCCAGTCGGTGACAACCAGGCGATAGTCCATGCCGCCTGAGATCACCTGCGGGAGGGGGACGGCGTGTGAAATGCTGAGATCCCCGGGGTGTTGATGTTGATCCCGCTGAGATACCAGGGATGTTGATGTTGATCCCGCTGAGATCTCCGTGATCTTGATATTGATCCCGCAGAGATCCCAGGGATGTTGACATTGATCCCGCAGAGATCCCAGGGATGTTGACATTGATCCCGCTGAGATCCCAATAAAGTGAAGTGAAACAAAGGTGGCTGAAATCCCGGGCCCAAACGACTCACCTGCCAGGTGCGGGTTGGCCGGAAGATCACAGCCGATGCGATGTTGTCGTGCTTGTGCAGGACGCGCACCAGCTCGCCGCTGACGGCGTCGAAGATTTTCACGGCGCCGGTGTCGTCAGCCGTGGCCAGCCGCCGCTCCTCCTCCAGCAGGGCCACCGAGTTCACCTCGTCTTCGGCTGCGCAGATGGACAGCAGCGGCTGTGCCGGGCTGCGCAGGTCCCAGGCGTGCACCGCGCTGCCCTGCAGGCAGGGAGAGGACACGGGCGCGGTGTGGGATCACTCCATAGTGTGGGATCACCCCATAGTGTGGGATCACCCCATAGTGTGGGATCACTCCATAGTGTGGGATCACTCCATAGTGTGGGATCACCCCATAGTGTGGGATCACTCCATAGAGTGGGATTACTCCATAGTGTGGGATCACCCCATAGAGTGGGATCACCCTATAGTGTGGGATCACTTTATAGTGTGGGATCACCCTATAGTGTGGGATCACCCTATAGTGTGGGATCACTTTATAGTGTGGGATCACCTATAGTGTGGAATCACTTTATAGTGTGGGATCACTATAATGTGGGATCACTTTATAGTGTGGCATCACTTTATAGTGTGGCATCACTTTATAGTGTGGCATCACTTTATAGTGTGGGATCACTTTATAGTGTGGCATCACCCTATAGTGTGGGATCACCCTATAGTGTGGGATCACTCCATAGAGTGGGATCACATCATAGAGTGGGATCACTCCATAGTGTGGGATCACCCCATAGTGTGGGATCACCCATAGTGTGGGATCACTCCATAGAGTGGGATCACATCATAGAGTGGGATCACTCCATAGTGTGGGATCACCCCATAGTGTGGGATCACTCCATAGTGTGGGATCACCCCATAGTGTGGGATCACTTCATAGTGTGGGATCACTCCATAGTGTGGGATCACATCATAGTGTGGGATAACCCCATAGTGTGGGATCACCTATAGTGTGGGATAACCCCATAGTGTGGGATCACCTATAGTGTGGGATTACCTATAGTGTGGGATCACCCCATAGTGTGGGATCACCTATAGTGTGGGATCACTTCATAGTGTGGGATCACTCCATAGTGTGGGATCACATCATAGTGTGGGATAACCCCATAGTGTGGGATCACCTATAGTGTGGGATCACCCCATAGTGGTGGGATCACCCCAGTACCTGAGCGGCAAACAGCAGCCGACCGGAGGCAAAGCCGGGCGATGAGAACGCCAGCGATACAACGGGAGCGCCGGCGGGGCCGCCGCACTGCCACTTGGCAGTCAGGAGGCGCTGGCCGGCGTCCCATAAGCAGATGGCGGCGTCGTCGGCCCCGGAGGCCAGCAGGCTGGAGTCGTGGTCCAGCGCCAGGCAGTTCACGGATGCGGAGTGGCCGTTGGCCAGAGCGGATGATGCAGAGGTGGCCATAAAGTTTATGCAACAGTACAGTAAAGCAGGAATGGGGAAAAGTACACAGTGGGAGACAGATGGGAGGGGTCTGTAGGGATGTCAGTTCTCAATTTAGTTGGACTCAGCGGACATGGCGATTTAAGCTGCGAGCGCGATGGTTGAACGCGTAGAAGCTGGGCCGGTTGATGTTGTCCCAGACTCTGCAAGTGCAGGTGCATGATTCATCAGCTTAGTCAGGTTGTTTGTGTTAGGGTAAACGGCGGGAGTAACTATTACCCTGGTCTAAACAACCTATGCCTCGTCATCTAATCAGTAGTTATTTAACCTTCCGCAGCTGAACTGCTCACTTGTTCTCAGGCTCGGCAGCAGCAAATATCACTCTGAAGTCGCCAGCAATGTTAACAATGCCAATGCAGACAATGGCAAAGCCTAGCAGGCACTCGATGGCAATGTCCAGTGGCAGCTGCTCAAATTCCTCTTCACTAAGTCGCAGGATGCGGCGATCTGTTGTGAGGCCAGGATAAGGCAGGAAAAGCAACATTAAATGGCCAGCTTTGGCTGCAGACTCTTCTAAAGCATGAAAAAAATTGTTGCACAAATTAAACATTTTATTTGGATAGCTAAAATTCAATGCAAATTTTGCTGTAATCCAGCACACTATAACAAATGAAAACAATGCAAAATAAACCATTGACTAAGCATTTAATTATTACATATTTGGTATCTACTAGATAAACAACTATTGCCCCCTATGAATTATTATAAAAAAATTGCATGCATGGCTTATAACTGGGACTATGGAATTTAGGCCTCTATCTAAGAGCCCTTGTGTTGCTTCCTCCCAATGTTGCCACTTAAGCTTGAGTAAGTATTTGCATAGGAAGATCAAATTTGCATAGCCGAGCCTGTCTTTTTGGATTCATAAGTTGGTATAGCATATTTTTTATGCAATAAAAGAGCTTTTTGCAAACTTTCATTGAAGATATCCCTATGCAGATATCTCTTGTACCAAAATATAATAATTGGTTTTTAAAGTTTTCTACTGGAAAAGAACTATTGCATGGCAATAATATATAGGCAATTTGCTTGCTATACTAGACTAGAGGATGGAATATCAGGTGAAGTTAGAGTGGAATATGACATGGATTATAGGGTTGATAACTGTCTCATTTATGCAGAAAAAGAAATTTGAAAATTTGCATATTTTTATAAAATTTGCTTAATGGCAATACTCCCCACTCCTAAATATATATTTCTTTTATAGTACCTAATTTTTGATCAAATGGTACAAGTTTAAAGAAAATTAATTAAGCCATTTTTTCTAAAAAACAATCACATAGCTAGATAGCTATATACAAACAACTCATTTTTAGTATATAAGACTACTATACAATTTTAGTCATTTTTATTTTATTATACACTTGATATCATTAAGACTAGGCCTATACTAGAAATCATGTCATGTAAAATATACTGATATGGTAGAAAGCAGACATCATGGCCATATTATTACTAGAAAATTCTAGTATATATTCAGTTTGGCCAAAAATGTTGGCATGCATTTGGTTATTGTATAGAAAAAGTAGTATGCTATGGTATAGAATGGCTTGATAGCATAAAATGTGGCATGATAGTAAGGATATGTCTTCTTCAGATGTGGGATGGAATACTATATATTATTATAATATATCATAGTTCTTAAAAATACTTAAAATATTTGTAATATATTTTAATGCTTGTGGCTATAAAATATTCTTAACGCTTTGTTTTTTTCTTGAGCACTTTTTAACCATAATGTTAGATATATTTTATAAAAACATGTAAGAAATAGAAAGGAAAACAATAATGTGCATAATATGTAGTTGATGAGCATAGTGTAAAATAGGTATGGAAACAAAAAACGATTTGCAATATATTCCTGTGCGCATCTAACATGATCCAGAATATTGGAGTATCCAAACTCTGGAATATTGTCATATAACTAAAAATCTAGATTTTTACTTAGAATTGCCAAGTTTTTATTAAAAATAAAATGAATTTTTTTTAATTTTGTGTTTACTTACTATTTCCACTATGACCTTCTTATGGAGACAAAAAACAGTGGCAGATATAGGATTTTATTTTTTTAAAGTAGCGGGGTAGATTGGCCTAACTTTTTGGGTTGGCCCAAAATAACCCCTAAAAAATAAGACCTAAATAAGCCCGACATAGCAGCCCTAAGACTTAGACCTCTACATATCATTAAGGTAGGAATATAAAGTCACATTACTATTACAAACAAAGTTAAAAAATTGAATTTCACGAATGTCAGATTGTTACAATTACAATACTGTACCACAATAACTCACGCTGTGCGGCGGAATAGGCTGAATGTAGGAGAAGTATAGCACCAACTAAAGTAGCAAACCTGCCATAAGTAAATGTCATCTTCTATAGCAAAAATGCTGAAATATAAAGAGCTCGAGCCGCAACTGAGTTTATTGCAATGCTCAGTTGGTTGGTGAAGCGACTTTAAGTTTCAGAGAAATCGGAGGCAGTTTGAAAAATCGGCGTAACACTTTCTGATAGTTAAACGCAATCTGTAGTACTTAATTTAGTATATATTTCATTAGGCTAGTTTCAGTATATAAAACATGCATTGAATCTTAACTAAAAAGCATTGTCTAGTCATTACCTTTGTGTAAATAAAAAAGACGATATTTAAAAGCATAGACTTGATAATTAATTTTCGTGGCAGAAAGTCTAAACAAACCATATTTAGTAGTACATGGATTTGAGATTTAGTTATATAGATAGAAGAAGACAGACAGACCTTAGAGATTTAGTATAATGTGATGATCACCTTTTTCGTCGGTGGCGCTCAAAGTTAAACTAGGCTAGGGGTCATCTAGCAGATGTCGAGGTCCAAGTCCGACAAAATTTCATGTTGTATTTTTTTACTTGCTTTGTTTACTTTGTGAATAACAGGCTTATTTTATATCCATATTAAAAATGGTTTGTCTTGTCGGTAAGTAGGTATCTCTCTTATCTATCTATCTATTGGTGTGAACGATTTTGGAAAACGCTACTCAAACGATTTTCATGAGACTTGCACTGTTCGATCAGAAATTTTCTGGTGACAGTACACCTGTCGTGGCTAAGAAATTGCTCAATGCTAAATCATTGGGTGCGATGGGTGGTACAGTTGCAAATTGGGGCAGTAGCTAATGGGCCCAATTAATTAAGACTCATTTGGCAAAGATAATATAAAATATAAATATATTTATATTTATACCAATTCACAATTGTTAGTGAGTCAAGTATTTAAAAAACAAAGTTTTTAATGCCCAGCCCACCATTTTTAATGGTGGGTTAATTTGAATACCTACCATTGGGGCTTATTGTTGTAGTATGCTCATGTAAACTTAACAATACCAAAAAGTTGCCATCTCAGGTTCTGTCTGTGGTTGCCTTTTTTAAAAGTGCAAATAAAGCCTCTTGTTGGACTTTGACTGACTCTTTTGACTGATCTTTTATGGACTGTGGGCTCTGGGGTCAGTGCTTGGGGTGGGTTATTTGTCTGGTGAGGGTTTGCATATTCTATATACATCATTGTTGTTCATTCTTTATTCTATCCATTATGCATGTCTTATCTCTGTCACCTACCCAATGCTATGTTGCAATGCTTATTGAAATGTGTTTCTGATCAAAGGTTGACTTCAATAGACTTTTGTCACTACTTGAGAGCTAAAGCTATTGACTTTCATCTCTCTTCTTTGCAAGTAACATAACTTGCTACGCCACTGCAGGTTTGAGTTGAGGAATGAAGTGGGGGAGGGGTGCAGTGTGTAAAGGTTTTATTGGATAGATTAAAGCTACCCAATCAGTTTTCTGGTATCTTTTATTTTAGAACAGTCCAACAAAAATTGGACTAAAGAACACTGATACATAGAATGGCAACTTTTCAATGTTGCTAAATATATATTGATAAAATTGATTTGGAAGTGGGTCAAATATTCAAAAATGATTTTTCATACTTTCAATGTTTGAATTTTGAATTTGAATACCCCCCATGGGGAAGGGGGCCGTAGCCCAGTGGTAGCGCAGCTGCTCTGGTGTGCCAGCGACCCAGGCTCGATTCCAAATGCAGTCACATTAATTTGGGACTGAATTGGAATCTTGGCTTGGCTATGCTCATGCAATTAACGGCCTTGAGAGCCAGCCCCCCCAAGGCGCAGTGAAGTGTATATGCCTAACAATAATATAAAGTTAGGGCCGCTGTACACTCCTGTGTGAGTGTGTGCCTGCGTACGTATCCGCACGCTTGTATGCCTGCTCAGGGGAGTCAGCGAAATGGGCAGCAATGCCTTTCGCTGGTTGTGTGCCTATGTTGCTTAAAGTGCGCCAGGGTGCACACAACCCCCCTGCCTCTAATAAAATAAAACCTCCATGGGGTGCTTAAAGCACTAGTTAATGCTAATTTTGGCCTTTGTAATAAATTTTTGTTTATTGGAAATTTTATTATTAACCAAATGTTTAGTGGCAAAAAAAGACATTAGTAGGAGTTTTATTTATATTTTTTTCAAAATTGGCACATTTCAAAATTAGTAGATTTTATTTTATTAAAATAATAGTTTATTTGTTTATTTAATAGTTTATTTAATAGTTCCCTTGCCACTATTAGGGATATGAACCATTGCTATCATTATATAGGATTCAATTGTAGTTAGAAGTCATTTCTCAGTCAATCAACAAAACTTGCTGCAGCCTCAGCAGCCAGGCTGCCTGCCCACAGCTCTCCAGTGCCCCTAGCCAGAAATGCCAGTCTTCATAGTCATGGGCCCATCTGGCTGTGGCAAGACCTCAATAGCTGCAGCCATGGCCAGCCACTTTGGTCTGCCATACGCCGAGGCAGACGAATTTCACAGCGAGGCCAACCAGTCGAAGATGAGGCGCGGCGAGCCGCTGACAGATGCAGATCGGCTGCCCTGGCTGCTGGAGCTGCACAGGCGGGTGGCTGATTGGCTGGCTGCTGGCCAGGATGCTGTGATTACCTGCTCGGCATTGAAGCGCTCCTACCGACGCCTGCTGATGACGGGCCGCAGCGATGAGGCGTCGGCAGTGTCAACAGACGCTGATGCCTCTGCTGTGCTGTTCATTCACCTGGCCGTGCCGCGGGAGACTCTGCTGGCCCGGGTGGCGGCCAGGCGGGGCCATTTCTTCCCTGCTGGCCTGGTGGAGTCGCAGCTGGCCTGTCTGGAGCCGCCAGACCCGGCCGAGGAGCCAGCGGTGCTGGTTGACGCTGACAGGCCCGAGCCTGCCGTGCTGCAGGCTGTGATTGGCGCCGTGGCTCAGAGGCTGCAGCCGCACCGGTTTTAGCAAAGGAGTCCGTGTCTTTGAAAGTGTTGCTTCCTTTATTTGCATTTGCACTGACGGCAATATTTCACTACTGTTAGAGTAGCTCAGCAGTTGAGTAGCTCAGCAGTTGAGTAGCTCAGCAGTTAAGTAGCTCAGCAGTTGAGTAGCTCAGCAGTTAAGTAGCTCAGCGGTAGCTCAGCAGTTGAGTAGCTCAGCAGTTGAGTAGCTCAGCAGTTGACTAGCTCAGCAGTTGACTAGCTAAGCGGTAGAGTAGCTCAACGGCTAACCTATCTGTCTTTCTCACCAAAGTAGTCGGGGGTTCGATTCCGAGAGCGGTCACTTCACTAGTTTTTGAAATTTGCAGAAAAAAATAAGCCAGTGGCTTGTACGATTTATGAAATAGCTTACGCATTCTTGCTTGCTACTGAAAGTAGAGGCAACTGTTATGCATTTTAGATCTACCATTTAAAAAGTATTCATCACACTTGAATCCGTAGGGGCTTATGCGTACCTTAAGCTTTTAATTGAAAACATAATGCTTAGAAAATCATGATTTTTTATCTGAGGCTCTCTCAGAGGAACTTTCGAATTTTCAAAGTGACTAAATCCTAGCGCGTTTGCCTCCTGCTAGATGCTTTATAATAATGTGCAATTGCTAGTTTAATGAGTTTTTCATGCGTCATTTTTCACTACTTTCAGTACGCATAAGAGAATTTGTAACCGTTTTTATGTCTCTTGTCATTTCTTTAAAATGAAATCGTTTAGACTGTTAAAAGCACTGGCTTCCCTCCAATCTGTGCCCACATCTCAATGTACACACTGGCTTCCCTCCAATCTGCGCCCACCCATCAATGTACACACTGGCTTCCCTCCAATCTGCGCCCACCCCTCAATGTACACACTGGCTTCCCTCCAATATGTGCCCACCCCTCAATGTACACACTGGCTTCCCTCCAATCTGTGCCTACCCCTCAATGTACACACTGGCTTCCCTCCAATCTGTGCCCACCCCTCAATGTACACACTGGCTTCCCTCCAATCTGCGCCCACCCCTCAATGTACACACTGGCTTCCCTCCAATCTGCGCCCACCCCTCAATGTACACACTGGCTTCCCTCCAATCTGCGCCCACCCCTCAATGTACACACTGGCTTCCCTCCAATCTGTGCCCACCCCTCAATGTACACACTAGCTTCCCTCCAATCTGCGCCCACCCCTCAATGTACAGTCTTGCCCATCTAACACAGCCGAATTTAAATCCGATGGACCCTCTTATCCGCACTTACACAGCCCACATATCTATAATTCATAGCGACAGAGAGATTTATCTCACAAACAGTCAAGCATTGCAATGCCAAGGCAAAGGATCATGCAGACATGCAATGCGGGCGCCCTCAAAGACTATGGCACAGGGTTGCTCAAATTCATTTGGCCATCAACAATCACGCCTGTCCCGCCCTACTTGTTGTTTGTCCTAATCCCTTTAAATGGAAATAGGCTCAAGTCAGATTGTATTACACTCAGTTTTAATCAAATCTTGCTCATATCTTTGTGACGCGATGCTTTGAGAGAGAGAAAGCAATAAATTTGAAATTCTAGAAGTGGCTACATTTGCTAATCGCATTCGCTCCATTTCTAGCTGCTTTTTTATGGATTGCCTCTGTTCTTGTTTTTTCAGTGGCAATGCACTTTCCCTGCTGTAGTGGCGTTTTTGCATCTCTGAGATAATCACTGAGTGTAGAGTGATGCGCTCTCCAGCTGAGTACTGATATCATATCTGCTGCTTTCACTCTCAGACTCTGCCTTTCACTCTGCTCACTCTCAGACTGCCTTTCACTCTGTTAACTCTCAGACTCTGCCTTTCACTCTGCTCACTCTCAGACTGCCTTTCACTCTGTTAACTCTCAGACTCTGCCTTTCACTCTGCTGCTTTGAATCTCAGACTCTGCCTTTCACTTTGCTCACTCTCAGACTCTGCCTTTCACTCTGCTCACTCTCAGACTGCCTTTCACTCTGTTAACTCTCAGACTCTGCCTTTCACTCTGCTGCTTTGAATCTCAGACTCTGCCTTTCACTCTGCTCACTCTCAGACTCTGCCTTTCACTCTGCTCACTCTCAGACTGCCTTTCACTCTGTTAACCCTCAGACTGCCTTTCACTCTGCTCACTCTCAGACTCCGCCTTTCACTCTGCTCACTCTCAGACTTTGCCTTTCACTCTGCTCACTCTCAAAACTCTGCCTTTCACTCTGCTCACTCTCAGACTGCCTTTCACTCTGCTCACTCTCAGACTGCCTTTCACTCTGCTCACTCTCAGACTGCCTTTCACTCTGTTAACTCTCAGACTGCCTTTCACTCTGCTCACTCTCAGACTCTGCCTTTCACTCTGCTCACTATCAGACTGCCTTTCACTCTGCTCACTCTCAGACTGCCTTTCACTCTGTTAACTCTCAGACTGCCTTTCACTCTGCTCACTCTCAGACTGCCTTTCACTCTGCTCACTCTCAGACTCTGCCTTTCACTCTGCTCACTCTCAGACTGCCTTTCACTCTGCTCACTCTCAGACTCTGCCTTTCACTCTGCTCACTCTCAGACTCTGCCTTTCACTCTGCTCACTCTCAGACTGCCTTTCACTCTGTTAACTCTCAGACTGCCTTTCACTCTGCTCACTCTCAGACTCTGCCTTTCACTCTGCTCACTCTCAGACTGCCTTTCACTCTGCTCACTCTCAGACTGCCTTTCACTCTGCTCACTCTCAGACTGCCTTTCACTCTGCTCACTCTCAGACTCTGCCTTTCACTCTGCTCACTCTCAGACTGCCTTTCACTCTGTTAACTCTCAGACTGCCTTTCACTCTGCTCACTCTCAGACTGCCTTTCACTCTGCTCACTCTCAGACTGCCTTTCACTCTGCTCACTCTCAGACTTTGCCTTTCACTCTGCTCACTCTCAAAACTCTGCCTTTCACTCTGTTCACTCTCAGACTTTGCCTTTCACTCTGCTCACTCTCAGACTGCCTTTCACTCTGCTCACTCTCAGACTTTGCCTTTCACTCTGCTCACTCTCAGACTGCCTTTCACTCTGCTCACTCTCAGACTTTGCCTTTCACTCTTCTCACTCTCAGACTTTGCCTTTCACTCTGCTCACTATCAGACTGCCTTTCATTCTGCTCAGTCTCAGACTGCCTTTCACTCTTCTCACTCTCAGACTCTGCCTCTCACTCTGCTCACTCTCAGACTCTGCCTTTCACTCTGCTGCTTTCACTCTTCTTTCACTCTGATTCCCAGAATAAACTTTCTCTCCGACTCACCAATCTCACTGACTAACATTTCAGAAACCTACTACCCGCTCTAGCCCCGATTTTATGACATTTTTCATGCCTTTGGCAGCCAGCCCGGACCGCGCAAGGCGTTACAGTAACAGCAGCAGCAGTAGCAGCGGCAGCAACAGCAGCACCAGAGCGGCCCTGCTGCCATCGCGCTTGCAGACCCGGGAGCCGCCTCAGCCTGCAGCAGCAGCAGCAGCATCCGCCACCGCACAGTCCGCCGCCCCCAGCCTCACCGAGTCGGCGGAAATCCCGGAGGAAGCCGGCCACAGCTCGGCGGCCGTCACGGAGCCTCCAGCCGCCGACATGCGGTTGTCATCCGCCTGCCGCCCCGCCTGCTGCTGCTGCGGCCTCGGCCGACGTGCCCGCCATCGTTTGGCTGGCGGTGCCGACTTTGTCCGGCGACACCTGGCCTTCGCCCTGGCCCCGGCCGCCTGCCTGCTGGCCGTGGAATCCGGCGGGCTCGTAGCCTTTGCAGTGCTGCTGCTTGGAGCGCTGCTGGGCCTCCTCAGCCTCGAGGCCTACCTGGTCTACTGTAGGAATGAGCCTCCCGAGTCCAGGTGTGACAGAACAGACAGACAGACAGACAGACAGACAGACAGACAGACAGACAGACAGACAGACAGACAGACAGACAGACAGACAGACAGACAGATAGACAGACAGACATATAGACAGACTGACAGACAGGCAGATAGACAGACAGACAGACAGACAGACAGACAGACTCTAAGACAGGCACCATGACGGACAGACAGACACTAATACAGACACTGACAGACAGACAGACACTAATACAGACACTGACAGACAGACAGACAGACAGACAGACATATAGACAGACTGACAGACAGGCAGATAGACAGACAGACAGACAGACAGACAGACAGACTCTAAGACAGGCACCATGACGGACAGACAGACACTAATACAGACACTGACAGACAGACAGACACTAATACAGACACTGACAGACAGACAGACAGACAGACAGACGACAGACACTAATACAGACACTGACAGACAGACAGACAGACAGACAGACAGACAGACAGACAGACAGACAGACAGACAGACAGACGACAGACACTAATACAGACACTGACAGACAGACAGACAGACGACAGACACTATGACGGATTAAGACAGACACTAAGACATCACTGAGACTCTAATACAAACACCATGACAGACAGACAGACACTAAGACAGACCCTGTCCCCCCAACCCCCCAGGTACTTCGTCGACCACCCGTCCCGCTATGGGCTGCCGTCCCAGACGGTTTTTCTGGACAGCGGGCGGGGGGCGCGGCTGCACTGCTACTTCATCAAGCAGCCGGGCGACTCTACCCGCCTGCCCACGCTGCTCTTCCTGCACGGCAACGCGGGCAACATCGGGCACCGCCTGCCCAACGCGGCGCTGCTGTTCCACCAGTGCCGGGTGAATCTCTTCCTGCTGGAGTACCGAGGCTACGGCATCAGCACCGGGGCTCCCTCCGAGACCGGCCTGTACGCCGACGCCGCCGCAGCGCTGCAGCACCTGAGCCGGCGCTCCGACATCGACCCGCAGCGCGTGCTGCTGTTTGGCCGGTCCCTCGGTGGCGCGGTGGCCATCGAGCTTGCAGCCCGGCCGGAGACCGCCGCCCTGCTCAGCGGCCTGGTGCTGGAGAACACCTTCACCAGCCTGCCCGAGGCCGCCAGCGTGCTGTTCAGGCTGCCGCTGCTCAGCTCCCTGCCCGGCCTGGTCATGACCAACAGGTAAGCCTTGTCCCTACAGATCCCATCTACAGATCCATCCCTACAGATCCCATCCCTACAGATCCTATCCCTACAATCCCATCTCTACAGATCCATCCCTACAGATCCCATCCCTACAGATCCTATCCCTACAATCCCATCTCTACAGATCCCATCCCTACAATCCCATCTCTACAGATCCCATCCCTACAGATCCCATCTCTACAGATCCCATCCCTACAGATCCCATCTCTACAGATCTTATCCCTACAGATCCTATCTCTACAGATCTTATCCCTACAGATCCCATCCCAACCGATCCCATCTCAACAAATCCATCTCAACAGATCCCATCTCAACAATCTCATCCCTACAGATCCCATCCCAACAAATTCCGTCCTAAAAAATCGCACCGAAACACCCACCAGGTTGAAATATCCCACTCCTACTTGTGCTACATCTAGAGCTCAATCAACTCCCCATCCTCAGGTTCAACTCCCGTGCCAAAATGCCGTCTGTCCGCGTGCCGACGCTGTTCATCAGCGGGCTGCGGGACACCCTGATCCCGCCCGCCATGTCCGCCTGCCTGCACAGCCTCTGCGGCTCCGGCGTCCGCCGCCTGGAGACCTTCGAGTCCGGGGAGCACAACACCACCTGGCAGTGCGCCGGCTACTTCCAGCGCCTCGCCGGCTTCCTGCACTTCGCCTCCGAGATGGCGCCGCAGCGCGAGGACTGGCACGCCGGCCAGCACTCCGAGGACGAGGAGGACCAGTCGGCGGGCGCCGCTGCCGCTGCCGCCTCAGCCACCTCCGCTGCTGGCGGAGCTTCCGCCGGAACCGCCGCAGATGACATTCCGACAATTACTGTGCTGTGACTCTGTACGGAACTGCGCTGCTGCTGCTAGGGATAGCAGGTCACCTGGACAAGAGGATATTTATCCCTTAGACTGGGATATTAACCCCTTAGACATGGGATATTTATCCCTTTGACATGGGATATTTATCAATTAGACATGGCGATATTTTTGGGCATGGAAATATTACCTGGACATGGATATTCCAGGGGATATTTACCTGGGCATGGCGATATTCACCTGAGTATGGGGACATGCTTATTTGGGCACTGGGATGAGTTCACCCGAACAGCAGGCCGCGCGATCCCCTCCCTCATCTCTCTTTTCCTGGCAGCGAAAGAGGATTTTGTTTCCCATCCCGAGTTCGTGCCTTCATTTATCAAGTGTAGAGTAGAGCAAATATGATGAATTTATGATCCTCTTGATGGCTTGCGACGCGACCTTCGGTGTTCCTTTGTCCCGGCACTGTGTGTATTTTATGCTTGTCTGCTGCTTGCTTTTAGTAGCAATTTTCAAATTGCTGCTGTATGAGAATATGTCATAGCCTGCAGTGCCGCACTGCCCGTCTCATCTATATTGGCCCCCGCTCTGTCACGCAACGCCACTTTGCAGCTTGTTTTTTGCTCGCTATCTCTGTTAATAAATGCAATACCGTTGCCATGGTAACCGGATTCCACAGTAAGCGCTCCAATGATTTCTTTCTGCTCCACCAAACCAAAGCCGGGCGATCAAACCGCTCAGTGCAGTGCATTGCGGCTCTGCTGGTGTGCACCGCGCCCCGCCGCTGGCAGTGCGAAATACACGCCTCTGTGGCTGCTCCTTTGTTTCTTCAAGATCGCACCAGACCGTACTGTTTAATTAATCCCTCCAGGGACGCGTTTTAATTATTCTTCATTTCCTTTGAGGATCCTGGCTGGGGGAGGGGTCTGGGAGAAGTCGCTGCTCTGGTGAGTTTCCACTCCGAGCGGTCTTCTCAAGCTAATCAAGGCTGAGAAGTACTGCTCGGAGTAACGCGATTTTAATTCCATTGCAATTTTTCTGCGACTAAATATTAGAGCCATCGCTGCCAAGGGAGTCGAGCTCGATTTTGAGCTGTGCACACATCACCCCGGGACTCACCTAGCAGAATGTGCATGCCTGAAGATGACAATTCCAGGGCCACTGAGTCCCTGTGAGAGTGCGTGTCTGCGTACGGCATCCGTGTGCGTTCCCAAAGGTCAGCGACTGCTGCCTGCGGGCCGACTGGCGCCTTGGAATTAATTAGACACCTGCTCCCCCGAATCTTTATTAGACACCTGCTTTCCCTGAACCTTAGTTGGACACCTGCTCCCCTGAACTTTAGTTGGACACCTGCTCCCCTGAACCTTAATTGAACACCTGCTTTCCCTGAACCTTAGTTGGACACCTGCTCCCCTGAACCTTAGTTGGACACCTGCTCCCCTGAACCTTAACTGAACACCTGCTTTCCCTGAACCTTAGTTGGACACCTGCTCCCCTGAACCTTAGTTGGACACCTGCTTCCCTGAACCTTAGTTGGACACCTGCTTTCCCTGAACCTTAGTTGGACACCTGCTTTCCCTAAACCTTAATTGAACACCTGCTTTCCCTGAACCTTAGTTGGACACCTGCTCCCCTGAACCTTAATTGAACACCTGCTTTCCCTGAACCTTAGTTGGACACCTGCTTTCCTGAACTTTAGTTGGACACCTGCTTCCCTGAACCTTAGTTGGACACCTGCTTCCCTGAACCTTAGTTGGACACCTGCTTTCCTGAACTTTAGTTGGACACCTGCTTCCCTGAACCTTAGTTGGACACCTGCTCCCCTGAACCTTAATTGAACACCTGCTTTCCCTGAACCTTAGTTGGACACCTGCTTTCCTGAACTTTAGTTGGACACCTGCTCCCCTGAACCTTAGTTGGACACCTGCTTCCCTGAACCTTAGTTGGACACCTGCTCCCCTGAACCTTAATTGAACACCTGCTTTCCCTGAACCTTAGTTGGACACCTGCTCCCCTGAACCTTAGTTGGACACCTGCCCCCCTGAACCTTAGTTGGACACCTGCTTCCCTGAACCTTCAGCGGACACCCGTCTCTAAGTTAGGCGGCTTGCGCAGTCAGAGAATGTCGCCAGTTCCCATTGGGAAACTGAGCTGTTAAATGAGCGCACGAACTCAAAAGCTCACTTCTCAATTCGATGCCGCACCAGAAAAGCTTCGACCGCGAATTAAAAAAACTTGATAAAAGCGGCAGACAATATAAAAAACTGATAAAAACCAATATTTCATTTTTACCACACGGCTTTCAACTCAATGCCCGGGGCAGAACGGGACGACAAAACGACGATGCATTGAAAATAAACAAAGAAAATTCTCAACCTGAACAAAGTAAAGTACGGGAGATATGACGCTTGAATAAAATAATGGATTTCTATTCGGCAAAAATATGATTTCATTCTGGCTGCACCCAGGATTCAAACTGCCCTGTAAATATGCATTAACAATAATCCTCTACCAGCTTATGTACACGTGACATTACGCAAACATTGTGACGGCCCTGGTGCTCAGCGTTGTTAATTATAAAGCAGTCTAACAAGACAGTAGACAGGATTGAAGCTGCAATGCCCAATACGGTTAACTAGCAGTTGGTGCATGCAAATAAATATCTGCTTTGGTCCTTCTGCGCCCAGCAGTGCGAATGGAGTATGGCTTCACTTGAGCTGTCTATGGCCTAAGCTGTTTCAGTCAAGCTGTCTATGACCCAAAATGTGTCAGTCAAGCTGTCTATGACCCAAACTGTATGAGTCAAGCACTGTCTATGATCCAAAATGTGTGAGTCAAGCTGTCTATGACCCAAACTGTATGAGTCAAGCGCTGTCTATGACCTAAACTCTATGAGTCAAGCGCTGTCTATGACCCAAACTGTATGAGTCAAGCTGTCTATGACCTAAACTCTATGAGTCAAGCGCTGTCTATGACCCAAACTGTATGAGTCAAGCGCTGTCTATGACACAAACTCTATGAGTCAAGCGCTGTCTATGACACAAAATGTATGAGTCAAGCTGTCTATGACCCAAACTCTATGAGTCAAGCGCTGTCTATGACACAAAATGTATGAGTCAAGCTGTCTATGACCGAAACTGTGTAGGACTCAAATTGTCTATGACCGAAACTGTGTAGGACTCAAATTGTCTATGACCCAAACTGTGTAGGACTCAAATTGTCTATGACCCAAACTGTGTAGGACTCAAATTGTCTATGACCCAAACTGTGTAGGACTCAAATTGTCTATGACCCAAACTGTGTAGGACTCAAATTGTCTATGACCCAAACTGTGTAGGACTCAAATTGTCTATGACCCAAACTGTGTAGGACTCAAATTGTCTATGACCCAAACTGTGTAGGACTCAAATTGTCTATGACCCAAACTGTGTAGGACTCAAATTGTCTATGACCCAAACTGTGTAGGACTCAAATTGTCTATGACCCAAACTGTGTAGGACTCAAATTGTCTATGACCCAAACTGTGTAGGACTCAAATTGTCTATGACCCAAACTGTGTAGGACTCAAATTGTCTATGACCCAAACTGTGTAGGACTCAAATTGTCTATGACCCAAACTGTGTAGGACTCAAATTGTCTATGACCCAAACTGTGTAGGACTCAAATTGTCTATGACCCAAACTGTGTAGGACTCAAATTGTCTATGACCCAAACTGTGTAGGACTCAAATTGTCTATGACCCAAACTGGACTCAAATTGTCTATGACCCAAACTGTGTAGGACTCAAATTGTCTATGACCCAAACTGTGTAGGACTCAAATTGTCTATGACCCAAACTGGACTCAAATTGTCTATGACCCAAACTGTGTAGGACTCAAATTGTCTATGACCCAAACTGTGTAGGACTCAAACTGACGACCCAAATTTCAAGGATTTAAACTGTCAATAACTTATCCATCTTGGATTGCATGCATTAATTACATTATCGAACAATCAGATGCTACAAAGCATACAAAATTCAAATCAAACAATATTAGACAATTATAGAAAAGTACAAAACTACTATAAATATAACTAAAACAGTAAACAGACAAATTATAATACACAGCGATCTGACACAGCTAGATAGAATTAATAATGGGCTGGGCACAAAATCAAAAGTGATAAAAAACAGTTCAAACGAGTGCAAATTATTTAACTTGAAACAGCAAGACAGTAGCATTTCGAGGGAAGGAGATGAGGGAGGGGGTGAGGGAAGGAATTGAGGGAGGGGGTGAGGGAAGGAATTGAGGGAGGGGTGAGGGAAGGAGATGAGGGAGGGGGTGAGGGAAGGAGATGAGGGAGGGGTGAGGGAAGGAGATGAGGGAGGGGGTGAGAGGAGATGAGGGAGGGGGTGAGGGAAGGAGATGAGAGAGGGGGTGAGAGGAGATGAGGGAGGGGGTGAGGGAAGGAGATGAGAGAGGGGGTGAGAGGAGATGAGGGAGGGGTGAGGGAAGGAGATGAGAGAGGGGGTGAGAGGAGATGAGGGAGGGGGTGAGGGAAGGAGATGAGAGAGGGGGTGAGAGAAGGAGATGAGAGAAGGAGTGAGGGAAGGAGATGAGGGAGGGGGTGAGGGAAGGAATTGAGAGAGGGGGCGAGGGAAGGAGATAAGAGAGGGGGTGAGAGGAGATGAGGGAGGGGGTGAGAGGAGATGGATGGGTGAGGGAAGTGAGTGACTGCAAGAATGAGACGAATCGAAGGGTGAGAGTGAGGAAAAGAGAGGAAGAGATGAAGGGGGGTAAAAGCAGGGGAGCAATGGATGACGAGCTGCGCGAAGTGAATCAGTAAAGCGAATGTCCGGCCAAAGGAGACTCAGCAGGCCTGCAGGCAGGGGCGGCGGCAGGTCTTCAATACAGCAAGGAGAATCTCAGGCCGACTTCAGGCCTGCCGACTGGCCACCTGCAGCTGGCGCATCCGCTGCGACTCGTCCCAGATGAGCTCCTTCAGCTGCTCCTTGGGCAGGTCGTCCAGCTCCTGCTCGAAGGTGAACGGCTCCAGAGCCACCGGCTGGGGATTCCGGAGAAGTTGGGAATATCGGGTGTTTATGAAGAATTTGAGGCTGTTGAATTCTTGCGTAAAGCTTCCTATAACAGCTGAGTTATTAATACTAGCAATACAAGCTGGAGCACCTGGATAAACTGAATCCACCTGGAACTGAATCCACCTGGAACTGAATCCACCTGGAACTGACTCCACCTGGAACTGAATCCACCTGGAACTGACTCTACCTGGAACTGAATCCATCTGGAACTGAATCCACCTGGAACTGACTCTACCTGAAACTGAATCCATCTGGAACTGAATCCACCTGGAACTGACTCCACCTGGAACTGAATCCAACTGGAACTGAATCCACCTGGAACTGAATCCATCTGGAACTGAATCCACCTGGAACTGAATCAAACTGGAACTGAATCCATCCATCCTTAAACCAAAGGCTGAGAACACAAACCCGCCCAGCAACAAGCAGACCCCGCACCTCATCCTGGGGATCATAGTACTGCTCCAAGTAGGGATGCGCCAGCGCAGCCTCCACGGTGATCCGTTTCTCAGGATTGAAGGCCAGCAGGCGGTCCAGCAGGTCCAAGGCGCGAGCGTCAGCATTGGGGAACAGCTGCTGCCAGGAGCGCTTGCCCCTGACCGGCTGCTGCTGCAGGTAGTTGCGCGCCTTGTCGTTGCGAATGCAGGCCAAGTCCTCCGGCCCGGGGCTGCCCAGGATGTTGAGGATGAGGTTGAGCTGGTCGATGTAGTGCTTGCCGGGGAACAGCGGCTTGTTGTTGAGCATCTCGGCCAGGATGCAGCCCACTGACCAGATGTCGATGCTCTTGGTGTAGCCCTTGCTGTTCAGCATGATCTCGGGGGCGCGGTACCAGCGGGTGGCCACGTACTCCGTCAGGATGCCCGTGTGGTCGTGTCCGGGGTCCGCCACCCGGGCCAGACCGAAGTCGCAGATCTGCGGGGGAAAGAGGGGGATGAGCATCAGCGAAGTGTTCACTGATCCCACTGCGGAGATTCCCGAGTCCCTGAATCCCACTGTGTAGATCCCCAGATCCCTAAATCGCACTGCGGAGATCCCGAGTCCCTAAATCCCACTGTAGAAATCCAAGAGTCCCTAAATCCCACTGTAGAAATCCAAGAGTCCCTAAATCCCACTTTAGAAATCCAAGAGTCCCTAAATACCACTGTAGAAATCCAAGAGTCCCTAAATCCCACTGTAGAAATCCAAGAGTCCCTAAATCCCACTTTAGAAATCCAAGAGTCCCTAAATACCACTGTAGAAATCCAAGAGTCCCTAAATCCCACTGTAGAAATCCAAGAGTCCCTAAATCCCACTTTAGAAATCCAAGAGTCCCTAAATACCACTGTAGAAATCCAAGAGTCCCTAAATCCTACTGTAGAAATCCAAGAGTCCCTAAATACCACTGTAGAAATCCAAAAGTCCCTAAATCCCACTTTAGAAATCCAAGAGTCCCTAAATCCCACTGTAGAAATCCAAGAGTCCCTAAATCCTACTTTAGAAATCCAAGAGTCCCTAAATCCCACTTTAGAAATCCAAGAGTCCCTAAATCCTACTGTAGAAATCCAAGAGTCCCTAAATCCTACTGTAGAAATCCAAGAGTCCCTAAATCCCACTGTAGAAATCCAAGAGTCCCTAAATCCCACTGTAGAAATCCAAGAGTCCCTAAATCCCACTGTAGAAATCCAAGAGTCCCTAAATCCCACTGTAGAAATCCAAGAGTCCCTAAATCCCACTTTAGAAATCCAAGAGTCCCTAAATACCACTGTAGAAATCCAAGAGTCCCTAAATCCCACTGTAGAAATCCAAGAGTCCCTAAATCCTACTGTAGAAATCCAAGAGTCCCTAAATCCCACTGTAGAAATCCAAGAGTCCCTAAATCCCACTGTAGAAATCCAAGAGTCCCTAAATACCACTGTAGAAATCCAAGAGTCCCTAAATCCCACTGTAGAAATCCAAGAGTCCCTAAATCCTACTGTAGAAATCCAAGAGTCCCTAAATCCCACTGTAGAAATCCAAGAGTCCCTAAATCCCACTGTAGAAATCCAAGAGTCCCTAAATACCACTGTAGAAATCCAAGAGTCCCTAAATCCTACTGTAGAAATCCAAGAGTCCCTAAATCCCACTGTAGAAATCCAAGAGTCCCTAAATCCCACTGTAGAAATCCAAGAGTCCCTAAATCCCACTGTAGAAATCCAAGAGTCCCTAAATCCCACTTTAGAAATCCAAGAGTCCCTAAATCCCACTGTAGAAATCCAAGAGTCCCTAAATCCTACTGTAGAAATCCAAGAGTCCCTAAATCCCACTTTAGAAATCCAAGAGTCCCTAAATCCCACTGTAGAAATCCAAGAGTCCCTAAATCCTACTGTAGAAATCCAAGAGTCCCTAAATCCCACTGTAGAAATCCAAGAGTCCCTAAATACCACTGTAGAAATCCAAGAGTCCCTAAATCCCACTGTAGAAATCCAAGAGTCCCTAAATCCTACTGTAGAAATCCAAGAGTCCCTAAATCCTACTGTAGAAATCCAAGAGTCCCTAAATCCCACTTTAGAAATCCAAGAGTCCCTAAATCCCACTGTAGAAATCCAAGAGTCCCTAAATCCTACTGTAGAAATCCAAGAGTCCCTAAATCCCACTTTAGAAATCCAAGAGTCCCTAAATCCCACTGTAGAAATCCAAGAGTCCCTAAATCCCACTTTAGAAATCCAAGAGTCCCTAAATCCCACTGTAGAAATCCAAGAGTCCCTAAATCCTACTTTAGAAATCCAAGAGTCCCTAAATCCCACTTTAGAAATCCAAGAGTCCCTAAATCCTACTGTAGAAATCCAAGAGTCCCTAAATCCTACTGTAGAAATCCAAGAGTCCCTAAATCCCACTGTAGAAATCCAAGAGTCCCTAAATCCTACTGTAGAAATCCAAGAGTCCCTAAATCCCACTGTAGAAATCCAAGAGTCCCTAAATCCCACTGTAGAAATCCAAGAGTCCCTAAATCCCACTGTAGAAATCCAAGAGTCCCTAAATCCCACTGTAGAAATCCAAGAGTCCCTAAATCCCACTTAGAAATCCAAGAGTCCCTAAATACCACTGTAGAAATCCAAGAGTCCCTAAATCCCACTGTAGAAATCCAAGAGTCCCTAAATCCTACTGTAGAAATCCAAGAGTCCCTAAATCCCACTGTAGAAATCCAAGAGTCCCTAAATCCCACTGTAGAAATCCAAGAGTCCCTAAATCCCACTTTAGAAATCCAAGAGTCCCTAAATCCCACTGTAGAAATCCAAGAGTCCCTAAATCCTACTGTAGAAATCCAAGAGTCCCTAAATACCACTGTAGAAATCCAAGAGTCCCTAAATCCTACTGTAGAAATCCAAGAGTCCCTAAATCCCACTGTAGAAATACAAGAGTCCCTAAATCCCACTGTAGAAATCCAAGAGTCCCTAAATCCCACTGTAGAAATCCAAGAGTCCCTAAATCCCACTGTAGAAATCCAAGAGTTGCTAAATCCTACTGTAGAAATCCAAGAGTCCCTAAATCCTACTGTAGAAATCCAAGAGTCCCTAAATCCTACTGTAGAAATCCAAGAGTCCCTAAATCCCACTGTAGAAATCCAAGAGTCCCTAAATCCTACTGTAGAAATCCAAGAGTCCCTAAATCCCACTGTAGAAATCCAAGAGTCCCTAAATCCTACTGTAGAAATCCAAGAGTCCCTAAATCCCACTGTAGAAATCCAAGAGTCCCTAAATCCCACTTTAGAAATCCAAGAGTCCCTAAATCCCACTTTAGAAATCCAAGAGTCCCTAAATCCCACTGTAGAAATCCAAGAGTCCCTAAATCCTACTGTAGAAATCCAAGAGTCCCTAAATCCCACTTTAGAAATCCAAGAGTCCCTAAATCCTACTGTAGAAATCCAAGAGTCCCTAAATCCCACTTTAGAAATCCAAGAGTCCCTAAATCCCACTGTAGAAATCCAAGAGTCCCTAAATCCCACTGTAGAAATCCAAGAGTCCCTAAATCCTACTGTAGAAATCCAAGAGTCCCTAAATCCCACTGTAGAAATCCAAGAGTCCCTAAATCCCACTGTAGAAATCCAAGAGTCCCTAAATCCCACTTTAGAAATACAAGAGTCCCTAAATCCCACTGTAGAAATCCAAGAGTCCCTAAATCCTACTGTAGAAATCCAAGAGTCCCTAAATCCCACTGCGTAGATCCCTGATTCCCTAAATCTCATTACAGAAATCCAAGAGTCCCTAAATCCCACTGCGTAGATCCCCGATTCCCTAAATCTCATTACAGAAATCCAAGAGTCCCTAAATCCCATTGTGGTGATCCCCGATTTCCTAAATCCCACTGCAGAAATCCAAGAGTCCCTAAATTCCACTGCGGAGATCCCCGAGTCTCTAAATCCCACTACATAGATTCCAAGTCTTTCTACAGATCCCACTGCTGAGAATCCTGAGATCCTCGCGTCCTCAGGCCCCCCTGCAGAGATTTTTGCGTCCCAGATCGCAAGCCCCAACCCTCAAGATGCCACCTGCGAAAATAATTCGACATCTTCAGTAGAAACCAGCGATTCTAGCGAGGCCCCAAATGCAAACAAATTTCCTTGTCAAAGAAAAAGGCTCTTTCAAAGCCTTAACAACACCTGAGCCAGCATGAGCCCTAATTACCAGCTCGCATAATTTAACTATCGCACCAATAGTAAGCAGCCAGGTGCTCAAACAGACGGGCTCACCTTCAGATCGCAGGTTGTATTCAGCAGTAAATTGTTGGGCTTCAGGTCCCTGTGCAGCACGTTGGCCGAATGAATGTACTTTAAGCCTGAGGTCGGTGATTAGCAGTGGATATGTGAATATTTTTCAGAATGACGTCAGCGAGATTAAAAAGAGGACTGACTGACTCACCGCGCAGGATCTGATACAGAAAGTAGCAGACATGCTCATTGCTGAGGGTCTGCGTCCTCAGCAGCTTGTACATGTCGGTCTCCATCAGGCACTGCACAATGTACACGTCCTTCATCGCGTCCACGGTAGTGGCGGTCAGAATGTCGCGAATGTCGATGATCTGCGATGGACAGGTGATCGAAAATTTACTGATTGTTCATTGTTGCTGGGATAACATAAGATTCTGTGGGAGGTTACTGGGATAATGGGGAGCTGGAGAGGCTGCTGGGATAACATGGGGATCTGGAGAGGCTGGTGGAATAACATGGGGATCTGGAGAGGCTGCTGGGATAACATGGGGATCTGGAGAGGCTGCTGGGATAACATGGGGATCTGGAGAGGCTGCTGATAACATGGGGATCTGGAGAGGCTGCTGGGATAATATGGGGATCTGGAGAGGCTGATGGGATAACATGGGGATCTGGAGAGGCTGCTGGGATAACATGGGGATCTGGAGAGGCTGGTGGAATAACATGGGGATCTGGAGAGGCTGCTGGATAACATGGGGATCTGGAGAGGCTGCTGGGATAACATGGGGATCTGGAGAGGCTGCTGATAACATGGGGATCTGAAGAGGCTGATGGGATAATATGGGGATCTGGAGAGGCTGATGGGATAACATGGGGATCTGGAGAGGCTGCTGGATAACATGGGGATCTGGAGGGGCTGATGGGATAATATGGGGATCTGGAGAGGCTGATGGGATAACATGGGGATCTGGAGAGGCTGCTGGGATAACATGGGGATCTGGAGAGGCTGGTGGAATAACATGGGGATCTGGAGAGGCTGCTGGGATAACATGGGGATCTGGAGAGGCTGGTGGAATAACATGGGGATCTGGAGAGGCTGCTGGGATAACATGGGGATCTGGAGAGGCTGCTGGGATAACATGGGGATCTGGAGAGGCTGCTGATAACATGGGGATCTGGAGAGGCTGCTGGGATAATATGGGGATCTGGAGAGGCTGATGGGATAACATGGGGATCTGGAGAGGCTGCTGGGATAACATGGGGATCTGGAGAGGCTGGTGGAATAACATGGGGATCTGGAGAGGCTGCTGGGATAACATGGGGATCTGGAGAGGCTGCTGGGATAACATGGGGATCTGGAGAGGCTGCTGATAACATGGGGATCTGAAGAGGCTGATGGGATAATATGGGGATCTGGAGAGGCTGATGGGATAACATGGGGATCTGGAGAGGCTGCTGGGATAACATGGGGATCTGGAGGGGCTGATGGGATAATATGGGGATCTGGAGAGGCTGATGGGATAACATGGGGATCTGGAGAGGCTGCTGGGATAACATGGGGATCTGGAGAGGCTGGTGGAATAACATGGGGATCTGGAGAGGCTGCTGGGATAACATGGGGATCTGGAGAGGCTGATGGGATAACATGGGGATCTGGAGAGGCTGCTGATAACATGGATATCTGACGAGGCTGATGGGATAACATGGGGATCTGGAGAGGCTGATGGGATAACATGGGGATCTGGAGAGGCTGCTGGGATAACATGGGGATCTGGAGAGGCTGATGGGATAACATGGGGATCTGGAGAGGCTGCTGATAACATGGGGATCTGGACAGGCTGATGGGATAACATGGGGATCTGGAGAGGCTGATGAGATAACATGGGGATCTGGAGAGGCTGATGGGATAACATGGGGATCTGGAGAGGCTGATGGGATAACATGGGGATCTGGAGAGGCTGATGGGATAACATGGGGATCTGGAGAGGCCCATGCTTACATTCTCATGCTTAAAGCGCGTAAGTATTTTGATTTCTCGCAGAGTTCTCTGGCAGTAGGTCTGGTATTCAAATGGGGACACCTTCTTGATGGCCACTTTCTCACCATTGTGATTGTCTAAGGCAGACCTACAGTCGAAATTGAATGCATTTAGTATCAAGTTATTTAGTACTTATACTTAAGATGTAATTTTTAAATAAGCTTATGGACTATCCAATAGACTTGCAAAGCATGTACTAAATATAGCATAAAACTCTCAGTTAGGCTATATATTTTATAATTTAATAGAAAGCTAAGTTAGTAACTTGAAAATGTGAATTGCATGCACTTTAATCAAAAGGCAATTATAGAAAGATGAAATTGACTTTTTGCTAAATGTCTATCACTGAATTGTAATGAACTTTTTCCTAACATTTTTAATGCATAAATAGAACTTATATTTGATCTTTATTTACCTTTGATATTTCAATATGAAAACTTTTTGATAACTTATAACTACCAATATATAGTTGTCTCAACCAATATATATAGTTATATACAAAAAGTTAGCAAGTTTAAGTTTAGTGTTGTCTCTATGTGTATAGTTGAAGTAGCTAAATTTTGCTCAAAAAGAATTTCTCCTAAAATAAATGGCAAAAAATTGTGTTCAGCTTTTCTATGAGGGGTGTCCAGAAAGTAGTGTTACTTTTTCTTGTTGCAGACATTTAGTCAGTTGCATTAACAGAAATTTGGTATTGTTTGAAAGCAGCAAGTAATCTTTAAAATGACTTAAACTGCGATTTATTTGTATTTGTATTTTAAGAGATATGTGCACTTAAGTAGAGGAAGATTGGTCATAGACTTACAGAAGCTCAAATATAAGTGTACCTGCTAAAATTAGCATTCTGCTCAATGGCAATTGATATTTTTTTGCATGCAAAGTTGTTTTTTGGTCAAATGTAGTACACCAAAAAGCTTTCTCAAAACAATATAAATGAACAGTTGTGTCAAAAAATCCCCACTGTTGCTCAATTTTCTTCTATCAATTAGCAAATGGAGGTGCATTTGAAGACTATCAAGCAACATGACATCTTTACACTTAGAGATCTAGGCAACTCTGAACTGTGCATGGCAACCATTCTGTCAGCATTATGATAGTGTGTGAACAAGTTCAAGGATGGAAGAACTGATGTGAGCAATATGCCAAGGTCGGGATGCCATGAGATCCATGACAACAGCAGCCTAAAAGATTGTATTCTCAACTTGATCAATGAAGACTACCACCAAAGCATCTGCAAAATAGCCAATAGACTAGATTGCTCAAAGTCCATAGTTTACATGTGTCTATAGATGATTCATATCAAGCTGAGTGCCCATTGGGTTCCCTAATGTGACATGAAGCTAGATCATAAACATGCTTCGGCACAACCTAGGGATTCACCTGGCCATTTCTATTGGCAACACACATATGTAAGTTGCTATTGGACGGAATAATAGTCACATGACTGCTTTCAGCCAATAGCAACTTACATGTGTGTGTTGCCAATAGAAATGGCCGAGTGATTCCTAAGGTTGTGCATGTATGATCGTCAGTATAGAAGACTTTTGTCTAGGGTTCTATAAGTCTTTGACCAATCTCCCTCTGCTTAAGTGCATATATCTTAAAATACAAATACAAATAGATCACAATTTAAGTCATTTTAAAGAAGACTTGCCACTTTCAAACCATACCAAATGTATGTCAATGCAACTTACTGCTACAAGTAAAAGTAACATTACTTTCTAGACAACCTTCATAAAAAAGTTAAAAGTAAAACAAATATTTATAATAAACTACTTCTTTATAGTACAAACAATATTAACAAGTTTAAAAAAACACAAGCCTAAAATATAGTTTGTGAATTATTTTTTTGTCTTGGTATATTTTTGTGTGCAATATAAATCCATTAACATCATTGCTATATAGGAGCTAAGGAAGCAAATTTTGTTTTGGCATATACTATTACACAATCCTAACAAGGGTATCAAAATAATGACAATAAGACTAACTCTAGACTTTTTTACTTTACTTTATAAAAAGGAAAAAGTAATAAAAGATGTTAGTTAATTTAAGTTTTTTATTTATTGGTAAAAAATAGTTATACTAAAAATCAAATGATTTTTTCAATGCTAGACTAGAGTCTAGACCATTTATGTCAAATTATTTTTTATCAGTGCTTCTGCTAAGAGTTTACATTAAGACCAACTCAAGATTAGACTTACATTGGATATTTCTGGCATAAGTGTCAATGTCATGAGTTAGACTATGGCTGACCCATAGACTAGTCAGGAAGATTCTAATATAAAAAGAGGTTAGATGTGTGTCACGCCACGCCAGCACAATAGCAGGCAAGGAAATAAATGGCACAATTTGTTGCAAGACAAAAACAGTGATACAATTTTTACGGACAGAAAATTAGCATAGGCCTCTTTTTATTATTTTGTTTTATTCTTTTATTCTTTTATTAACATAAGTTCTTTTTATTGGTACTTTTTGTTTTCCAATACATTGATAGCTTTTTTAATTAAAATACTTAAACATTGCATTTTCTATAAAAAAGATTCAAATACAAGTTTTACCAGTATTTTTTAAATGGAAAATAGTGATTTTTGTGTTCTTGTGTAATTTTTTCAAAAAAAATTCTAGCACATGGTACTAGTAATCTTTTTGATAGGAATAGTTCCGGTGCATGGCACAAGCAAACTTTTTTGATAGGATTTGTTCCAGCGCCGGCGTGCCATGATCCTGGCTATGGTGAAAGGCTGACAAGTGATAAATGACAACTATCTATACTATTTTTTCATGATAAAAGAATATAAACTGAAACCTAGGCATAAATTATAAATTCTGTAACTTAAACAGAGCAAAGCAAACGAAATCAAAAGCGAAGAACTATAAATAATTGAAAAAACTTACACAACGATCCCATATGCTCCTTCGCCAATATACACAAGATTTGTAAACCTGGGAGCAACGTGAAATTTTTGTCCATGAACAACCTCTGATGGGATATCATCGAGATCAGACATAGTCGTAAAAGTTTTTTTTGTGCGTTCAATTAAAGCAAGTAAATTACTTGCCTACTTGGTAAATTTTTGAGTGGACTCTGTGTTGTCGGCTTGTCGCCAGGATCAGAAAAGTATCATTGTTTCTTTGAAAACAAAAATTTAAAAAAACCTCGAAACTAACAAACTTGTGACGTGAAAATTAACTAAGAAGAAATAGTGAATATAAATATTATTTTCATGTTTTTATGTACTTTTGTTTTTATTAGCATATTGTATTTTTTCTTTTTAGTATCGTTAGCATTTCGCTTGCCTACTTGACTTGACTTCAAAATATTTTTTATTAAATCCATATGCGGCGACTGCGCACGTACATCTACGACTACGACCCTTCCTTTTTACATGCTAGTATTATTTAAGTGCAATTAATTTTTTCGAATGTTGATGAAATAACTTGCGACTAGTATAATCTTCAAATCTTGTAAAATTTATAACTTAGGCAGACATCTATACCCTTGCCCTTGTCATTTATTAAGTAAATACTGCATTTGAAAATCTTGAATCATCTGAGGCTTCAGCCTCTAGACTTCAGTCTACCCCTAAATTAATATTGTGTCTAGGCTTGTCTTTGATATTTTTGCCTAAGATATGTTCGAAGCATAAGTGTTTTGTCTAATGTTTTTAGTGAGAATTACCTTTTTCTTACTTTATATATAACATATTGAGCTAAAATTATCTTCGTTTTTTCGTTTTTATCTTATGTTATGTCTAACTTAGTTTATCTTTGTTCTTACTTTTGTCATAACCATTTGAATTTTATTTAAATTTGTAATTTTTTATTATTATTTTGTTTGTTTTCAAGTTCATATGCAAGTCTAATAAGAGATTTTGTACTTGCTTAGTTTTTTTAAAGTTCTAGGATTTTTAGTTTTCAATGCTCTAGTTCTTCTTAAGTTTGTTTTTTGTCTAGCACAAAAATTCAGGGGTTTCATTTAATTAAAGCAGTTTTATGAATACAAGCAACAAGATACTATAAAAATCAAGATTATTTAAGGAAAATTTTAAGTTTATGAAGACCATTGTTCTGCTACTGCTTTTTAAAAACAATGTAGACTAATTTTTTTATTTAGAAACTTTCATCAATTGCTTATCTGTTTATAGAATCTGTACACTAATTTACTAACAATCAGCCAAATTGATTAAAAATGATCATCCTCGCCTATTCCTCTTATGCCCGATTTGCGCCCATCCTCCCAGGCCTCTGGTGGCAGCGCTAGTGGGCGCCCCAGCAGCCGCCGAAGTCGCCGGAGCAGCGCTGGCAGTGGCGGCTCGGCCATCTCAACGGACCGAGCCAGCTCTGGGCCAGACGATGCCCAGTCCCGCGTGTTCCTGGCGCTCAAGCAGCGAGGCGACGTCGAGCAGCTAAAGGCGCACCTTCGCAAGCGCCTATTTGAAGCCATTCAACAGCAGCAGCAGCTGCCCAAGCAGCAGCTGCCGCGCGAGATGGACGACATCGACAGGGCGGCGGCGACGCTGGTGGCAGAGCACCTGCGCACTGCCGGCTTCCCCTACAGCCTGTCGGTGTTCGTGCCGGAGTCAGGGCTCAGCAGCGGCGGCCTGCTGGACCGCAACAGCCTGCAGGAGCTGCTGCGCCTGCCGGCGGACGGCGGTTTTCACAGGCGGCTGGTGGCCGCGCCCGATGGTGCCAGCGTGCTGCGGACGGTGCTGCAGCATCTGGCCGAAGCTGGCGGCGGCGCCGGCGGGGTGAACGCCGGCGTGCAGACGGCGGAGTCGCACCCGGCCGAAGCGCTGCTGGCGGCCCGCATGGCGGCCATCGACAGCCAGTTCGACCAGCGCGCCAGGCAGCAGAAGCGCCAGCCGGAGTCGTCGGCCGCCTCGGTGGAGGCGGCGCTGCTGCAGTGCCGGCGGGAGACGGAGGAGCGGATGCGGAAGCAGCTGCAGGCCGACATGCAGCGATTCCGCGAAGGCGAGCTGGCGAAGGTGCGACTGGAGGAGCGGGTGGCGATGCAGAAGGAGCTGGAGGCCCGGCGCCGGGAGATGGAGGCCGAGTACCGCCTGAGATTCACCCGGCTGGTGGACCGCGAAGGCAGCTGCGACGATGCGCTGGCCCGGCAGCTGAAGGTACGGCGGGCTCTGCGCTTGCAGTTGCTGCGGTTGCTTGCTGTCCACCTGATCCTTCAGTGATCTGTTCCAATCATTCAGTGATCCAATTTATTTTTTTCAGTGACCCATTTGAATCTTTCAGTGACCGATTTGAATCTTTTAGTGATTCATTTAGATCTTTCTGTGACACACTTTGATTTTTTCAGTGACCCTCCAAAGACCTTCAGTGATCCTTATTAAGTTATCCTCTCAGATTTCCAGAGATCCCTCAGATGCTAAAGGTTGAGAACACGTACTGTGGCTGATATTGTTGCAATTTTGCCGCATTTCCTTCTAGGAGCAAGAGCGGGAGTGCTACCTGCGGCGGCAGACCCTGCTGGAGCAAATCGACTTAGCCAAGGAGCGGGAGAACCAGCTGCGGCGCGACCGGGAGGCCTGGGAAAGGTTTGCTGCCGCACGGATCCTTTCTTCCCCGATCCCAGTTCATGCCCTCTTTTATACTCGCTGACGTCCCGTAATCCCCAGTGGTATCCCCTGATCCCCAGTGATGTCCCCTGATCCCCAGTGATGTCCCCTGATCCCCAGTGATGTCCCCTGATCCCCAGTGATGTCCCCTGATCCTCAGTGATGTCCCCTGATCCCCAGTGATGTCCCCTGATCCTCAGTGATGTCCCCTGATCCTCAGTGATGTCCCCTGATCCCCAGTGATGTCCCCTGATCCTCAGTGATGTCCCCTGATCCTCAGTGATGTCCCCTGATCCCCAGTGATGTCCCCTGATCCTCAGTGATGTCCCCTGATCCTCAGTGATGTCCCCTGATCCCCAGTGATGTCCCCTGATCCTCAGTGATGTCCCCTGATCCTCAGTGATGTCCCCTGATCCTCAGTGATGTCCCCTGATCCTCAGTGATGTCCCCTGATCCTTAGTGATGTCCCTGATCCCCAGTGACACTAAAGTGCAAATCCTTAATCAATGCTTTGACTCACCTGCCAATTAACAGAGAGCAGACGGTGCGGCAGGAGCAGCTCCGAGCCCTGGATCAGTCCCTGGTGGACCGCGAGACCAAACTGAAAGCCAGCGAGCTGTCGCTGGAGACTCGGCTGAAGGACGAGGTGGCCAAGTGAGCCGAGGCGTGCGCTGCGGGAGCTCAGAAAACGAGACAGATATAATGGACTAGATATGGGAGGGATAGATATGGGAGAGAGTGGATAGCTATGGGAGAGAGTGGATAGATATGGGAGGGATAGATATGGGAGAGAGTGGATAGATATGGGAGAGAGTGGATAGATATGGGAGAGAGTGGATAGATATGGGAGGGGATAGATATGGGAGAGAGTGGATAGCTATGGGAGAGAGTGGATAGATATGGGAGAGAGTGGATAGATATGGGAGAGTGGATAGATATGGGAGAGAGTGGATAGATATGGGAGAGTGGATAGCTATGGGAGAGTGGATAGCTATGGGAGAGAGTGGATAGATATGGGAGGGATAGATAAGAGAGAGAGAGTGGATAGATATGGGAGAGTGGATAGATATGGGAGGGAGTGGATAGATATGGGAGAGAGTGGATAGCTATGGGAGAGAGTGGATAGATATGGGAGAGAGATGGATAGATGTGGATAGATATGAGAGAGTGGATAGATATGGAGAGAGTGGATAGATATGAGAGACAGTGGGTAGATATGGGAGAGAGTGGATAGATATGAGAGAGAGTGGGTAGATATGGGAGAGTGGATAGATATGGGAGGGAGTGGATAGATATGGGAGAGAGTGGATAGCTATGGGAGAGAGTGGATAGATATGGGAGAGAGTGGATAGATGTGAGAGAGAGTGGATAGATATGAGAGAGAGTGGATAGATATGAGAGACAGTGGGTAGATATGGGAGAGAGTGGATAGATATGAGAGAGAGTGGGTAGATATGGGAGAGAGTGGATTGATATAGGAGAGAGTGGATAGATATGGGAGAGAGTGGATAGCTATGGGAGAGAGTGGATAGATATGGGAGAGAGTGGATAGATATGGGAGAGAGTGGATAGATATGGGAGAGAGTGGATAGATATGAGAGAGAGTGGATAGATATGAGAGACAGTGGGTAGATATGGGAGAGAGTGGATAGATATGAGAGAGAGTGGGTAGATATGGGAGAGAGTGGATTGATATATGAGAGAGTGGATAGATATGGGAGAGAGTGGATAAATATAGGAGAGAGTGGATAGCTATGGGAGAGAGTGGATAGATATGAGAGAGAGAGTGGTTAGATATGAGAGAGAGTGGATAGATATGGGAGAGAGTGGATAGATATGGGAGAGAGTGGATAGATATGGAAGAGAGTGGATAGATATGGGAGAGAGTGGATAGATATGAGAGAGAGTGGGTAGATATGAGAGAGAGTGGATAGATATGGGAGAGAGTGGATAGATATGGGAGAGAGTGGATAGATATGGGAGAGAGTGGATAGATATGAGAGAGAGTGGATAGATATGGGAGATAGTGGATTGATATAGGAGAGAGTGGATAGATATGGGAGAGAGTGGATAGATATAGGAGAGAGTGGATAGCTATGGGAGAGAGTGGATAGATATGAGAGAGAGTGGGTAGATATGAGAGAGAGTGGATAGATATGGGAGAGAGTGGATTGATATAGGAGAGAGTGGATAGATATGAGAGAGTGGATAGATATGAGAGAGAGAGTGGGTAGATATGAGAGAGAGTGGATAGATATGAGAGAGAGAGTGGGTAGATATGAGAGAGAGTGGGTAGATATGGGAGAGAGTGGATAGATATCGGAGAGAGTGGATAGATATAGGAGAGAGTGGATAGCTATGGGAGAGAGTGGATAGATATGAGAGAGAGTGGATAGATATGGGGGAGAGTGGATAGCTATGGGAGAGAGTGGATAGATATGGAGAGAGTGGATGGGATATGAGAGAGTGGATAGATATGGGAGAGAGTGGATTGATATAGGAGAGAGTGGATAGATATGAGAGAGTGGATAGATATGAGAGAGTGGATAGATATGAGAGAGAGAGTGGGTAGATATGGGAGAGAGTGGGTAGATATGAGAGAGAGTGGATAGATATGGGAGAGAGTGGATTGATATAGGAGAGAGTGGATAGATATGATAGAGTTGATAGATATGAGAGAGAGTGGGTAGATATGAGAGAGAGTGGATAGATATAGGAGAGAGTGGATAGCTATGGGAGAGAGTGGATAGATATGGGAGAGAGTGGATTGATATAGGAGAGAGTGGATAGATATGGGAGAGAGTGGATAGATACAAGTATAAAAAGGTGGCCCCACAAGCAGGAAAGTGGCATTCCACCTCGCCCACCCGCAGGATGAAGCTATCCGAGGAGACGAAGTACTTCCAAAAATGGAAGGAGCTGGAGCTGCAGGACGCCAGGAACAAAGGTGCGGGTTTATGCGACTCAGCTGTGACTCTCGGTAAGAATTCATCCTCAGTTTACTGATTCGCCGCACCCGTCCCATTGCAGAGGAGAGAGCCATCATCGAGCGGGAGCGCGAGGCGTCACGGAAGCTGCGCGAGGACCTGATGCAGCGGCAGTCTCTACTCAACGAGATGGAGGTAATTTTTTGCTGGAAATCCAGACCATGACGTGCCCAAAAATGTGATGACTTCCTTAATGACTCTATAGCTGATGATTTTGTCTTAAAAACAATGTTCAACTTATGCGAATTTCATATCAGCTTTCAGCAGCTCTGCTGTCTGTGGGCAGCGGCTCTGGTTCAAAGGTAACACGAGAGCTCTGCGTTGCTAGGGGCAACCCGGTGCTGTGTGTTGGTGTCCTTGAGTGTTGGTGTCCTTGTGTTGGTGTCCTTGAGTGTTGGTGTCCTTGTGTGTTGGTGTCCTTGTGTGTTGGTGTCCTTGAGTATTGGTGTCTTTGTGTGTTGGTGTCCTTGTGTGTTGGTGTCCTTGTGTGTTGGTGTCCTTTTGTGTTGGTGTCCTTGTGTGTTGGTGTCCTTGTGTGTTGGTGTCCTTGTGTGTTGGTGTCTGTTGTGGGTTGATGGCTTTGCCATAGACATTTTTGTTACGCGACTGCGTTGATGAATTGAACCATGCTATTGAGTTATGAAATAAATAATAGACGCGTCAGAGGTCAGCAGACCGCTAGACTGACAATTGCTTAAGACTAAAGCCAAAAGCACAACAGTGGCGTCGGCAAGCATAGGCTACGAAAATGCCTGGAAGTACGCCAGCATCGCCAACTAAAGGAGTTGGTAAAACGGTTTCGAGCGACAAAGCACCACCGCTTGCGATCTCGTCGAAATCAGTCCAAGCGACAAAGTCGGCAACAGCGACAGCGCAGAACCCAAGCGCACAAGTATCGAGAGGACAGCAAGTTGACATCGAAAAACTCGATGAAAGTTCGAACTTCCAGAGGTGGTTGGACCGATTCACACTGTGCAGCGAACTCAACGGCTGGCAGGACGACACGAAAAACAAGCTGCTGCTGATGAAGCTCAGCACCAAGCTGTACGACGCATTGGCAGATCGAGCCGCTCCCAAGAAGCCGGGAGAAAAGAGCTTCGATGAACTGACCAAACTACTGGCCAGCATCCTGGAACCAAAGACGTTCGTCATGGCTGAGAGATTCAATTTCCAGCATATCACTCGCACGGCATCAATGAGCATTCGTGAGTATGCACAGCAACTCTGCATGCAAGCAGACAAGTGTCAGTTTGGCCTATCCAGAGATGAGAGACTGAGAGATCAGCTCGTATTCGGTTTGAATGACAAGGTGGCCATCAGCAAGTTATTGGAACAGGACTTCAGCACTCTCACGTTTGAGACAGCTATCAGCATCGCTGAGGCGCACCAGAACCTATCACAAACGCAAATACTAAAGGGTTGCACCAGTCAGCCGCAGTCTTCTGAAGTAATGAAAATTTCAGCATCGGTGGCCAGAGGCTCCCACTCTACAAGCTCCAAGTGTGGCAGATGTGGCACAATGCATGGCTCCAATGGAGGGTGTCCTGCGAAAGGAAAAACGTGCAACAAATGTGGCATGCAAAACCACTTCGCAACAGTTTGCAAAACGAAATCAACTGGTTTTGGCAAAGGCCGAAAATCGTTCAAAAGCCCGTCAGCATCTGGTCAATTTAGGCGAGCTGCAGTGTGGCCAAGGACCAAAAGCTTTGTAGATGCAAGCGAAGCTGAACAGGAGGATTGTTTTCACATTCGACATCCCGTTGATAGCTACACCGTGCCTGTTAGGCTCAGACACACGAGCGGGTCGATGCTTAGCGTGAACGCACAAATCGATACTGGGGCAGGAGTTTCGGTAATGTCAAAAACGATCTGGAAACGATTGGGTTGTCCAAAGCTGACACCTACAGACACTGTTCTGACAACATACGCTGATACGCAGATGAAGGTCTTTGGAACACACGACACTGAGTTGGAGTACAATGACGAGTTCATTCCAATCACATTCTTCATTGTGGAATCGCAGAGGAACTTTGTTCTGGTTGGCCGAGACAAGCTCAATTTCACGCTAAACGCTGTAGACAACAGCTGCACATCGGCAACCCAGTCATGCGAATTTCCACCAGTAACTCTTAAGATCAAGGAAGGAACCACTCCAATTCATTGCAAACCCAGGCCGCTACCCTTCGCACTCAGACAGGGAGTCAAGGATGAAATCGATCGGTTGCTTGAAGAAGACACCATCAAGCCCGTCGAGTTCAGTGAATGGGCCTCACCAATTGTCGTGGTCAAGAAACCTTCCGGAAAGCTCAGACTTTGCGTCGACTACAAGGTGACAATCAATTCTCATCTTATCAACGATTCATATCCGATGCCTGCACCTGACGAAGTGATTGCAACTGCTGCTGGCAGCCGGATATACACTCGTCTGGACCTAGAGAAAGCTTATCACCAGATCCCACTAGATGAAGCTTCCAAAGAGCTGACAGTAATGTCAACACCATTTGGGATGTTCGCTTTCAACAAGCTTCCGTTCGGAGTGAAAACAGCACCTGCGATCTTCCAGCGGTACATTAGCCAAGTCCTACAAGGAATTCCTGGCGTCATTGCCTACGTAGACGACATATTGATATGCGGCAAAGGCGTAGAACAATTGGCAGTTCGTGAGACGGAAGTATTGCATCGACTAAACCAGCAAGGATTGAAGATCAACACGGCGAAAATTGAATTCCGCAAGACTTCGATCAAGTTTCTAGGCTACTTATTGGAAGGAGATCAGCTCAAGCCGGACCCAGCCAAAGTGAAGGCAATCCAGGACATGACACCACCGCAGAACGTTGGCGAGCTTGAATCCTTCCTGGGTCTCGTAAATTTTAGCGGCAAGTTCATCAGAAACCTAGCTGCACTGACCAAGCCTCTCAATCGACTAAGAAAGAAAAATGAGGACTTCGTGTGGACAAAGGAGTGTCAAATAGCATTTGACAAAATCAAGGTCACTCTCTCTGATCAATCGAGTCTTCAAATATTTGATCCGGAGAAGCCCATTGAACTGGAATGCGACAGTTCTCAGCGAGCTCTGGGCGGAGTGTTGACACAAAGCGGTCAAGTCGTGCTGTACATGAGCAAGACTCTGTCTGACGCCGAAACAAAATATTCGTGTCTCGTGTCAGACAACGGCCCTAGTTTTGTGAGCGAAGCGGTGACCGGCTGGCTCACCCAGATTGGCTGTTCGCACATCACAACGCCCGCCTACCATCCACAGAGCAACGGCATTGCAGAGCGAATGGTGCGAACCGTCAAAGAGACAATCAAGACCAATGGTTTATCCCAAAGAAGTATTGACAGATTTCTACTGTTCTACAGAGCTGCCAAATGGAAGCAGCAAGCATCACCGTCCGAGTTGTTGAACGGCCGGGAACAGAACAAGCTGAGAGAGCACAACAGCAACAGACTGAGGTTGGAGTTCAATCCAAGCCGTCACCCAGGCGAAGCGAACGCTTGGCCAAGAAAACTAGAATTTTTTATCGCACCTGAGTGATAATTGTACACCTACCTATAGAAGAGGGAGGGTGTTGTGGGTTGATGGCTTTGCCATAGACATTTTTGTTACGCGACTGCGTTGATGAATTGAACCATGCTATTGAGTTATGAAATAAATAATAGACGCGTCAGAGGTCAGCAGACCGCTAGACTGACAATTGCTAAAGGCTAAAAGCCAAAAGCACAACAGTGTCCTTGTGTGTTGGTGTCTTTGTGTGTTGGTGTCCTTGTGTGTTGGTGTCCTTGTGTGTTGGTGTCTTTGTGTGTTGGTGTCCTTGTGTGTTGGTGTCCTTGTGTGTTGGTGTCCTTGAGTGTTGGTGTCCTTGTGTGTTGGTGTTCTTGTGTGTTGGTGTCCTTGTGTGTTGGTGTCCTTGTGTGTTGGTGTCCTTGTGTGTTGGTGTCCTTGTGTGTTGGTGTCCTTGTGTGTTGGTGTCCTTGTGTGTTGGTGTCCTTGTGTGTTGGTGTCCTTGTGTGTTGGTGTCTTTGTGTGTTGGTGTCCTTGTGTGACCCTGTTCTCTATATTGGTGTCCTTGTACTTTAACCTTTATCACTATTCTATATGCTGCTGCTATTGACCTATATTCCTTCTGCCTGCCTGCTTGAACAGGGTTTTCTATCAGTAGACTTTCCTATTGACTTGCTGCATGCCTTAGCAACCTGGTTATTTACCTTGGATACGCGTGCTTGGATAATTCGCTCCCATCTCCGCGCCGCTTGGCCGGCAAGACTCACGCCCGAGAGCTGCGCCGCGACCTGCTGTTTGCCGACGCCAAGAATGTGCTCATGCGGGAGCGGCTGGAAGAGGTGCTGCTGAGTACTTGAGGCTGGTTTGAGCACTGATGGAGGCCTGGATCACAGATGTCACCATTTTTAATTAGTCCATTGCTGTATGATGAAACTAGAAAAGTAATATTCAACAATATTCGGTGAATGGATTGCTAATCTAGCCAATCACGGATTACTAGGAATAAAATGGATTGCTAATCTAGCCAATCACGGATTACTAGGAATAAAATGGATTGCTAATCTAGCCAATCAAGGAATACTAGGAATAAAATGGATTGCTAATCTAGCCAATCAAGGATTACTAGGAATAAAATGGATTGCTAATCTAGCCAATCAAGGATTACTAGGAATAAAATGGACTGCTAATCTAGCCAATCACGGATTACTAGGAATAAAATGGATTGCTAATCTAGCCAATCAAGGATTACTAGGAATAAAATGGATTGCTAATCTAGCCAATCACGGATTACTAGGAATAAAATGGATTGCTAATCTAGCCAATCAAGGATTACTAGGAATAAAATGGATTGCTAGTCTAGCCGATTACGGATTATTAGAAATCGAATTTATTACCAAAGTCCTTATTCACTGTTCTTAGATTTTTTTAATTTCCTCTGCATTTTATAAGTTTCTTTTTGTGATAAATTTGTATTGGTGTCACATTTTTCTCCATACGCAAGCGGTTTCCTTGCTGTTGTGCTGCTTGACTTTTGCTTATGCAGAAGCAGTCGCTATAAGCTCCAAGCTCCCTCCCGTCTCTCCAGGTGGCGGATTACCCGCGACTCAAAGAAGAGAACGCAGCTTTGAAACGCGAAATCGAACTGCTGAATAAGTGAGCGCTGATCAGATGCACTGCTTCCGGCCGCCTGCCTCTTGACCGCCCCTTAACCGGCCCTTAAACGCCCCTTAACCACCCCTTAAACGCCTTTTAACCGCCCGTAACTGCCCCTAAGAATCGCTCCTTAACCACCCCTAAGAATTGCGTTTTAACCACCCCTTAACCGCCCCTAAGAACCGCCCCTTAACCGCCCCTAAGAATCGCCCTTTAACCGCCCCTTAAACGCCCCTAAGAACCCCCCGTAACCGCCCCTAAGAATCGCCCCTTAACCGCCTGTAACCGCCCCTAAGAATCGCGACTAAAAACCGCTCCTTAACCGCCCGTAAGAACCGTCCTTAACCTCCCCTTATCCGCCCCTAAGAGTCCCCTTAAGCGCAGCCGCAGCTCCCCAACAGCAACCCGAACCCCCGCCCCGGTGCCCGCAGCCGCGCCGCCGAACTGCGCATCGAGTGCGAGTCGGAGCGCCAGCGCGCGCAGCGCACCAGCCAGGACTCAGGCCAGGAGCTTGAGCGCCTGCGGCAGGCGGCCGCTGCCCTGGAGCAGCAGCGGTCGGGCCTCGAGCGGCGGCTGCAGGAGGAGGCCGCGAACGCCTCCCGATGCCAGTCGGAGGCGGAGGCGGCCCGTCAGGAGGCGGCCGAGCTGCGGCGCCAGCTGACTGCGGCTGAGGAGGCGCTGGCGGCCGCGGACCGTCAGGCGCAGCTGCTGCAGCTCCGGCAGCTGGCGGGCGGCTCTGCGCAACCGCCGCGAAGCGCCCGAAGCTTCGGCGTTGGCTCGGCCAGGGTGGCGCCTTCGGAGATCGGCGGTGGAGACGACGACGGCGGCGGTGGCGGCGGCCTCGCCTCCTTTCGGCTGATGACGCCACGAGGGCCGCTGATGTCGCACCGCTCCGGCTTCAACGGCGACTATGGCGGAGGCGGCGGCGGCCGCGGCGGTGGCGGCGGTGGCAGTGGCATCGGAAGCGCCGCCAATCTTAACGATGACGAAATTGCTGAGACGATGGAGCGGCTGAGGCAGCTGGGTGAGCGGAGGCTGGGTTAATGCGTCCTAATGGGCAGATTGGTGTGCTGTTTGTGGCAGATTATTGTGCAGTTTCTGGCAGATTGGTGTGCCTGGCAGATTGGTGTGCTGTTTGTGGCAGATTGGTGTGCTGTTTGTGGCAGATTGGTGTGCTGTTTCTGGCAGATTGGTGTGCTGTTTCTGGCAGATTGGTGTGCTGTTTCTGGCAGATTGGTGTGCTATTTCTGGCAGATTGGTGTGCAGTTTCTGGCAGATTGGTGTGCAGTTTCTGGCAGATTGGTGTGCAGTTTCTGGCAGATTGGTGTGCTATTTCTGGCAGATTGGTGTGCAGTTTCTGGCAGATTGGTGTGCTGTTTCTGGCAGATTGGTGTGCAGTTTCTGGCAGATTGGTGTGCAGTTTCTGGCAGATTGGTGTGCAGTTTCTGGCAGATTGGTGTGCTGTTTCTGGCAGATTGGTGTGCTGTTTCTGGCAGATTGGTGTGCTATTTCTGGCAGATTGGTGTGCAGTTTCTGGCAGATTGGTGTGCTGTTTCTGGCTATGCAGTTAAGTGGCAGTTGGTGTAGTCAGAGGCAGATTGGTGTGCAGATTTTCCAACCCGCTCTGCAGACGAGGAGGGCGAGTCGCTGAACCAGGCCTACCGCAGCTTCCAGCATCGGCTGCAGCAGTCAGTTTTCCAGCCTCCGCCGCAGCCTCATCAGCGCCAGCGGCTGCTGCAGTCCAACAGCAACGCGGCCGAGATGGCGCCAGACAATGATGAGGATGATGATGAGGCGAGTGATTCTCGCTGGTTGCTAGGCAACAGTCAGCGCCGCTTGGTCGGCTCGCCTCCCAACCAAGAGCGCCATCATCAGCTGACGGGAGACTGGGACTCGCGCCAGTTTGGGTGAGGCTGCCGCTGCATCTCAAGTTTCTCTTTAATATCAGGAAATGCAATACCTGAGTGCGTGCCTGAGGGCTGCTGTACAACTCCAAGCGTGTGTGTGTGTGTGCGTGTGTGTGTGCGTGTGTGTGTGTGTGCGTGTGTGTGTGTGTGCGTGCGTGTGCACCTGTTCATGTGCTTGCTCAGTGTGAGGGGAATGAGCAGGCCCACACGCATCCCCATGCCGGATGCAGCTTGACTGCCGACCCTCCTACAAAAACTGACTAACAATTACCAATTGCTCAACGATGCTCATAAAAATCCTCGCCGCCCTCCCAATCGCTGATCAGTAGTTGGAGAAGCTCTCAGCAGCAGCAGCAGCAGCAGCACGTGCGGTTTTCACGCGGCCCGCCGCAGGCACCCAGCAGGTTCGCCAGGCACCCTGGAGAGGGGGTTTATTTGAGCTTGGCGGGGTCGGGCTGTGTGCGGATTTTTATCACTGGGTGAAGCTCTGCGCACCAGAAGTTTATTTGCCTCTTGCTGTTGGACTTTCCTGATTCTACCGCTGATTCTCCCATGTTGCTCTCCCAGCGTTTGTCAGTTTAGTAGTTTCTGGAGTTGCTCTCGTTCAGTTCGGTCACTTGTGTTTTCATTTTTGTGAGCACTTTTATACCCCAGCTTCACCTTTCCACCCTCATGTGATCCCATTTCACCCTCATGTGATCCCATTTCACCCTCATGTGATCCATTCCACCCTCATGTGATCCCATTTCACCCTCATGTGACCCCATTCCAACCTCATGTGACCCCATTCCACCCTCATGTGACCCCATTCCACCCTCATGTGACCCCATTTCACCCTCATGTGATCCCATTCCACCCTCATGTGACCCCATTCGACCCTCAATATGATCCCATTACGCCCTTATGTGACCCCAGAGCAACTTTTTATGATCCCTCATATCCCTGATTCCAATTTCCTGACCCAATTCTCCCTCTCTTCATCGCATCCTTCGCATCCGCACAATCCCAACCGAATGAATCCCCACCTGTCAGGTCGGACCCCGCCAGCATCCCCTACGGCGGCATCAGCCTGGACAACCTGGAGAAGCGAGGCGACGCGTCGGTGCAGCGCGGAGAAGGCGGCGGCGGTGGCGGCAGCGGGTTGGACAAAACCGAAGCGGAGGCCGCAAAGCCGGCGAGCCCCAAGCATCTGGCGGCCGTGACCTTTGACCTCGGGACCGCCAGCAGCGGGAAGTCTTCAACAGCTCAGCAGGAGCAGCAAGAGCAGGAGCAGCAATCTCAGTTTCCGGAGCAGCCTGACCACGGTAGGCGTGACACCCACCCCACCCTCCGCCAGTGAACTACTCAGACTCAAACCCCCACCCTCCATCAGTGAACTACTCAGGCACTCACCCCACCCTCCGCCAGTGAACTACTCAGACACCCACCCCACCCTCCGCCAGTGAACTACTCAGACACCCACCCCACCCTCCGCCAGTGAACTACTCAGACACCCACCCCACCCTCCGCCAGTGAACTACTCAGACACCCACCCCACCCTCCACCAGTGAACTACTCAGATACCCACCCAACCCTCCGCCAGTGAACTACTCAGACACCCACCTCACCCTCCGCCAGTGAACTACTCAGACACCCACCCCACCCTCCGCCAGTGAACTACTCCGGCCACACCTCGCACGACGTGGGCAGCTCAGGCGACATCCTGGGGCCGCAGGAGGCGCAGAGCCAGCCCGAGACGCTCATGCTGTCCCTGGACGAGACCTGGAAAACTTCCAAGACCGCCAGCGAAGAAAATCTGGACGATCAACCGGAGAAGCCGGAGGCCGCGGCGGCCGCCCCAGCCGGCGTGGACCCGGTGATGCAGAAGTACATGAGCATGGTGGCCAAGCGGCGAGAGGAAGAGAAGCAGGGGCAGCAGCGGCCTCCTGAGCCGCCCAAAGCCCGCAGCCGCGTCACGGTGAGCTACAGCCCGGACCCCAGCGACGAGGACGAAGGCGGCATCAGCGACGGCGGCGGGGGCCGCGGCGGCAACGCTGGCAGGGACTCGAGCGACGCCTCTGACCCGAAGAAGGACAACAGCGAGGGTTTCTGGTGATCTTTGATGAATATTTTTAGTCTGTCCGGTCCCATTCAGACTACTGATTGTTAGTAGGAGAAAGCGCGATTTTTTAGCCTTTTTTGTTTGCTTTCTTTCCGTCCAGTGGCGACTTACTTAGAATCAACTTTGGACCGCTTTTTGAACAAGTCTTTTTAATTAGGCTGTGATGAGTCCCTCAGCGTCCGGCATCAGGCTGGGTCCGATGCTCACTCTATTCTTTTAATTAATAAAAATGCTATTTAAATTAATGGAAACTTATCAAATATCCCATTGATGCGCTAATATTGCTACTCATCTAACTAAGACCAGTAGAGCAGTAGTGTCCTTGGCGTCTTTTTGTTTATAGGGAGTCTTGTAATAAACTTGATAAATTATTGCTAGTTTCAAGAGCGGTTTACTAAACAAGTAACTTATATAATTTGGTTTTTGCAGACTTGATAAATATAAATTGAAGCTCTTCTGCAGATTTTGTTTATTTTTAGCGTCTGTTTGCTAAGAGTAAAATATGATTTGCAGATCCTGTCCACATGCGAAGTTGACCCAGAGAGGTTAATAGAGGTGAATTCTGGCAACCAGTATTCCTACTTTCTCTGTACATGCAGTGCATTTCTTCGAAACAGACTTCAAGCACCATCCAGCCTCCAATCCAGCTTCTTCTGTCTATACTATTCGTAAATCTCCAATCCAGCTTCTTCTGTCTAAACTATTCGTAAATCTCCAATCAAAGTTTTTTGTTTGTATGTAACGCTCTAGAGATTGAACCGATTGGCCTTCTTCATCATCATCATCATTATTATCATCATCATCATCATCATCATCATCATCATCATCATCATCATCATCATCACAATCACAATATACTAAATCTCTAAGGTTTGTCTGACTGGTATTTCAGTCTTCATCAGCACAATCTTCACAATATACTTAAAACTCCATTAGAAACTGCGATCCATTGGTGCGGCGCCGGCGTCAGCCAGCAGGGAGTCGACGTAACGCCGAGTGCGCGCCTGCCCCCGCTAGTAGGATGTCTGCAGCATCAGAAGCAGAACCTCGAGTATGAATAAATGGCTATTGAGTGTGAGGAATGGCTATTGAGTGTTAAGAAATGGCTATATTGAGTGTGAGAAAATGGCTATTGAGTGTTAGGGAATATATGGCTATTGAGTGTGACTTCTCACTATTGTTTCTAACTCATTCGAACAAGTTCTTCTAATCATAAAAGTGAAAGCTATGGGAAATTTTTCTGTAGTTGAACTGTTTCAACTGTGTTCAGATGAAAAAAACAGCCTTAATCGTAAGTGGCTACTAACAGCAGGGAGCGAAGCTGTTAATTTTTGCGCGTGGGTCTAATTGCCAGTCTACTGATCAGTTCCACTATGACTGGCAGGCATCGGGAGATGGCACAGATTTGAGGGTTTAAAGGCTATAAAAGTACAAGTACAAAGTGGAAAATACATAAAAGTGCATGTTGTACCTTAGTTAACCAGTGGAATCGAATGGTCAATGTTTGCAAAATCCTGTTAGCCAACATTATCACCTGTTCACTGCTTACTGAGCAAAGAGAAAGAAATGTGCGACAGGTTTGGCCACAAGCATTGAAATATTCTGTAATATTAGCTCGAGTTCACACATCACAACCAGTGCAGCTTGGCTCTCAGCAAGCCGTTCATCCCGCTTATTCACTCAGTCCATCGTGCACTGCCCACACAGCAGCTGCAGCTCTCTGTCGGGTCAACAAAACACCAGCTTGTTTTCGTCGAAGCGTTTGCCATTGTGCAAAGCCAAACTCATGGTTTGCATCGTCATGACTTGCGAATCCTGCAGCGTGTCGCACTCGAACTTGTCGATGGAGAACCCCTTCGACAAGCGGGAGGCTGGCCAGACCAGCTTTGACGCGTTGGCTGCAGTGGCACTGCTGCCGAGAACGTGCTTCGATAGCTGGCAAAACTTGCCCACCGCCGCCAGAACATGGCGGAACTCCTTCAGCTCGGCGAGAAAATCGTCGCCCAAGGCGCGTATACGATGCAGGAGTCTGGCCTCCGCAGCTTCGTAAAGTTGGAAGTCGACTGGACTCCAGCGACGGTGAAGCTCGACGAGGTCGGGACTACTATATGAACCCGTAAGGCTTGATTTTGCGAAGGTCCGTCGGGCTGATGTCGGCCTCTAGCACCGCGGCAAGGTGCTCCCTCGGGGTGTACCACCTCCCCCGGGGTGTACCTCCAGCGGGGTGGGCGTCCAGCAAGTGTACCTCCAGCGGGGTGGGCCTCCCGCGAGTGTACATCCGGCCGGCTGGGCGTCCAGCGAGTGTACCTTCAGCGCATGGGCCTCCCTCGGGGTGTACATCCGGCGGGGGGATTCCCGCCCCTCCCACCAATGTCGTGTGCACGCGGTTAGTGTAGGAAGGAAACCCCCGATGCTGACGCAGCCCTGTACACTGAGCAACCGGCCCCCATGCGGGGGACAGAGAGCAGCCCCTGTAGCAGGAGGGGTAGTGCGTGGAGAGCCGCCATCCCCCTGTAGCAAGGGACAGATAACAGGCGGCCCCCTGTAGCAGTATGAGGTGGGGTACAAAGAGACACGGGGTGCTGGGACAGAGAGTGCGTGGAGGCACCCTGCGCTGCCCTGGCATGTCGCAGCACGCGGCGTGGACAGAGAGGGAGTGTGAGTCACACGGAGGGACAGAGAGCTTCCCCAGGCCGGGGTGGTAGAGGGACAGACCGGCGGTGAGTGATAGAGAGCTCCCCCCAGGGCAGTAGAGGACTTGAAAAGAAAAAACACGTATTTTAGTTGTTTCAGGTTCAGGCCATCCGGCAAACAGAGCAAAGCTCTCCAACAGTGTTTTATTTAGCATAAACTACGGGGTAGCGCCCCAACACATTAGCATAGTAGCGAACAGATGCGTTCTGCAAGCAATTAACAATCAAGTAGGAGTAGGGCTCCCTAGTGGCGTCTTCGTACATTTGAACAAAACTTTTTGGGTTAGCGGGGACAAGCTGCTTTGCAATATGGGCGACTGTACTAACGTCCCGTACATTGCGGAACAATACAAGGTAGTTTGCGTTAAGGGATTGAGTGCGGTGCTCCTTGCCCTTGGCAAACAGGTTTTGTACAAGGTACCAAAGCCGGAATCCCACATGGCTGACTTTGCGAGTGAAAAATGCGGTAAAAGCAGCGTTTTTTTCCATGGCTTGCATTTGATCATCGACAACGAGTAGAATATTCGGAGCGGGAACATAGGTTTCAGGGTTAAATGTAGACGAGCGAAAATTGACAGGGTACGGTAATTCAAACAGTTCCGGGTCTGGATAGTGCCCAAACCAATCAACGCGAACAGGCTTAGGGTCCTGAAAAAACTCGTTTCGCAGCAATTCTTTAACAAGAGTTGTTTTTCCGCTCTGGTTAACACCAGCAAAAATCGCCGAAGTATTTGGAGCAAACTTTAGAGCGTCAGGATCAATTGTTTGGTACATTTTCAGGGCGAGTTGACACTCCAAATATTAAAAACTATTTTATTTGTAGAACATGTTTTCGAACCATCAAATCATTTTCAAGCAGATTGGTAGAGTAACATTCCCTTAAAATCTTTTCAATCGACAACCCCTCTAAAAAGTGCTTTTCGGCCACAAAAATCACATGCGGCCCACACGCTACACTTAGAGGGTGTTGAACAGGGTGGCGATTCATAGCAACAGGTGAATGTACATGCTTCGAGATCCAAGCCGAGAGCAATTCCGGCACGGGTTCAATACACAGAGGGTCAAAAAATGTCACACTCTTATCATCGTGTAGGCAAATCAGTCCCCAGTGGGTGCCTGGCAGATTACCCGTGTCAAAATTAATTACATATGCAGCAGGGTAAACAGGTGCAGGAATTCTGTCGAGAGGGCAAACGTGCACTTCCACAGGTAGTTTTAAACACTCCAAAATTTCCAACGTGTTCATACGTAGTCCAGAATGGGCTGGCGGCCTCTAGTGATTTGCACCGCGTTGTCAAAGTAACCAAACACCAAAACGTTAATCCCGGCAGGTAGGGCTGCAGAAAACTTTATCTGTAGGGTCAGATTCCCTCTCTCGCGAGGCATGCTATGTCCACCCAGTTCCATATCGGGCATTAGATTCCACGCAAATAAGCAGTAACCGGCGCGATAATCCGAATATGACAGGTCAATGTCCAAATCGCGATTCATTTTCCCTAGGCTCTTAAACAGCATGGCGTATTCGCGAGCATAGTTTTGGGCAGCGAACCTTGGAGTGAATGGTTGACCGCACAGACTGACACCGTCCTTGTACAGGGCCACACTGTCAGCCCCAAATGGCTCGAAATTGAACGGATTATGGGTAGCCACCCCGTTATATGCGGCACTATTTACCATCCCCATAATGACAAGTTTAGGCTTCTGCTCCGGGAAAATATTATTGATTGACACGTCGCGAACTCCTACAGCGACAGAGGTGTTGTGTACAACGAGGCGCTCGATGGGGTAGACTGCATTCTGAGTTGCCAGCTGTTCTTCAATCTCCAAGGCCAGTTGGGGGTTAGCCTTTACCCGACGAACGTGTAATTTTGCACTTTGAAGAACCAACTTTGCATCAACCCCTTCGGCGTGATTCTCTACAACGAATCCCGAATTTTGCAGAGTGAGCGTAACCACCATATCAGTGTAGGGTAGCAGCATACGATCGTTGGTGACAAAAAAGTCGAGACTAAGAGGGCCATACAGGTGAAATGTTCGAGAACCGGCAGCCATCGCCTTGCGAGTTACAAAGCCAGGATTTCCAACCGCAGCCATTTGACCCCCAGCGTCTTTAGCGTAGCCCATCATCCGCAGTTGGTTAGACTTTGAATCAGACCCATAACTCAAGCATGTACGAATGTACGCCTTGTAGGCATGGTTGTTGTTGCTAGACTCGATATGTGTACCATTTATGGAAAGAGACACGTTTTTGAACATGGTCTCCAAGAGGTAATTGATTGGCGCCACGTTTGAATCCGCCGCCAAATCGGCTCCATTAGCTCTTTTAATACAACCTTTAATCTCGAGATCAATGTCATTAAGATCGACAAACGTCTCGCCGCCCACAATTCTAAACTCAACCACACTCGCATTTTCGACGCTGGCAACCGGGTGGATTTCTTCAGTAGTTGAACCTACAGCGGCAATCTGGTGGGCTCGAGGGGCAAAGAGCTCAAACTCGGACTTTGTACACAGACACTCGGACATGTTTAGTAGACAGACTCGATTCGGCGAATCTAATTGAAGCGGGGCTTTTTATTTATAGTGCTGAAAATGTCTGAATTGAGACGCTTCGGAGCCTTTTTTCTTCTTCGTCCGCTACCCCTTTGGGTAACCGTGTCTTTAAAGGCGTCCTTGGCAGCCTGAACAGAATTGCGCAGGACAGACTCCTTCAAATTGCCTCCTTGCTCGAGGCTATCGTTAACAGTAGTTGCTAGGGCTCTAGTACCATGACGGAGAACGTTTTTACCAAAACTCTTTAGAATTGGCAGCGCGAAGCGGGCAATGCTTCCAAACAAACCGTTGCCCCTCTGGGCGCCCGCGAAAACAGGCAAAGCTCCACCAATCAGAATAGAAGGCATGATTAAGCACTAGGATATAGTTTACTGAGGCTGTGCTGTTTATTTATAGCTTCTTTTCGCGGATGTTAACGCTCAAGACGGTCTTGCCCCTCATTACTTTTGTCATATCCCTGCCCATATCATCGTTAATTTGTACTTCAATAGTTTTGAATGGGTGCTTAACCAGCGGTAGATATGCCGGATTGACAAACTCGTAGTACTCGCGACCGCCCTGAACTTTGGGATCCATCGGTATAGCTCCCAACAGAGGAACTTTAACGTCTCCTACAATAACAGAATCGACTATGCTCGAATAGATGTACATTGTTTGTATTCCACCGGTTAATTCCATTGATGTGGCTGAAAGTCCGATATACCGAAAAATGGGGTTGTATAATCATGCTCTGGGAAACCAAGCATGCCGGTCAAGCGCCCCAGCCCAAACATGTAATCCATCGAGCCAATGTAATAACACCTATTCGTAACTTCGCTGTATCCGAAAAAGTCCGTTCTAGGTGCTGGAGCCGCTATGAGATCTTTGATCCGTTTCCAAATTAAATCGTTGAGTTCCTCCACCATTCTTTTAGGTGTACTATAGTATCCTCCCTGCATAAAAAATATTTGATCAGACGCTGCGCTAGTAACTTGTCTTATTATTGGAGCATGGTCCATTGACTGCACAGTCGGTTCCTCAACAACTGCGGTGATGGAGGCTGCACACCCCGCGTGTAATACGAGTTCAGTAGGTAGATCCTCATTAGACTCGAAGCCGGCGACTAGTTTAAACACCTTGGGTAGGGTATCCGGGAATTTGATGCCGACGGTGGATTTTGAAGTATTCACAATCATAAAGGCGGTTGGGGATGTTCTTAAAAAGACAATTTTCTTATTATCCCCTTCAACGTATCGGATACCGTTTAGAAAGCCGGAAATACATTCTTCAGGGGTTTTCAGACCCGCTGCGAGACAAAGGTTTGCAAACGACGAAGCCGTCAAGAGGCCCTCCTGTTCGCGAATGGTGATCGGTATAGATTTTTTGAAAGATTCAAATTCTTTGGTAAAGTAGATCCGTTCGAGGCAAACCTCATGATTCGGAAAGTGGAGAGTGTCCGGTAAATTAATAAAATAATGAGCCGGATTATTTTCGGGATAGTGCTCGGGGCACGCATTGCTAGGCAGAAAGAGATGCATGGTAGCCATGCATTAGTTATTATTACGTTGACGTATATTTATAACTTCATTTACAGGTACAAATGAATTAAAAGTGTCGGGATAACCGCGCCAGCTAACGTAATGGTGCGCAACACCATTTATTAACACGTTTCTACGCAAAACTTTATTGATTACAAAACGCTCGGGTCGGGTAGATTTGGACAGTTCATTGTAGTAAAACCGTCCCTCAATCACTTCACCAGACAAATCAGAAATACGATAAAAATGTGGGGGTCCAGGACAAACTTTGGATATAATGTACACCTCCTCACTATACATGTCGTACGCCTCCTTGTCGAATGCCCGCGAGATTTCGAAATTCTCACAAAATCCCCCTTTTTATATACGGGTCGTCTTTTTGCTGATCCGGGTAGAGCTTTTCCCACACACGCTTCTGATTGTGGAACCCTACACTTGACGGTTTCATCTCAATAGTAGAATGCGTCGTGTTGTTGTAATTACCTACCAAATTGGTAAGTAGTCAACCCAACGCCACGTGTTGTTGTGCTCAAAGTAGCGAGCCAGACGCTTTCGAAGAGTTCTAATCAGCCTCTCGGCCATGTTTGCCTTGTACACAGAGTTGGTGCTGTACATTTTAACATTATTGTCTTTTAGTATGCGGCGCATTCGCTGATTATAAAACTCGGTACCCCGATCCACGTGCAGGTAAAGGGGGCGGGCAGGGAAATCATTCGCCAACATTGACTCAAACGCTGCGGGGGTATCACTCTTTAGTTTAATTGCCCTACAAAAAGCCTGCTTACTAAGCACATCAATAACAACTAGTATATATTTATGTCCGTCATTCCAACGTTTGTATCGCGACATGTCCATCAAATCGGCTTGTAGAGTTTCCATGAATCCTCCCGACATTACTTTTCCCGTTTTAAATGTCCTGTTGACTCTCCGGTGACGGGTGTAACTCGGTTGGGTTTCTAGCCATTCCCTGGTTTGGCGTCTTGTCAGGTTTGGCGCCAGACGTTTGGCCTCCTGATAGACACGGGCAGCATTTGAAAAAGCGGCGGCTCCTTGTTCGTAAACTCGACGAAGAGCGGTTAGAGCCCTCATTGACAACAAGTGTGGATGCACAGCATGAATAGTTGCACGTAATGTCGGCTGGGGAGTTGTCTACACAAAGCTTTGACGCGGCGGCTGCTGCGCCCATGACCGCCGGGCGCGCGGTTATGTTTGGACTAGGGTTCTATTTATAAAGAGTCACGTATTTTTTCTTTTTCTCGGGTGGTCTTAGTTGGTAATCGTGATATTTACCCACCCCGGTACCTTGATCCACAAGTTTGGGCATAGCATTTACACCTTTGTTGCGCGTGGTCGTTAAATCGCGGGTGTCTGTCGCAATTGTGTGCTCATATTCATCGCGGTAATCGTCGGTACCAACCAATGGTCAACCTTCTTTTCCTCCACAGGGAGCTGTTTCCGACCGAGCATAGACATTGGTATACGGGCCTTGTCTAGCAGAGCCCAGAAAGCGGTCGAATATTTCGGGTGATTATTAGTGTTGGTGGTGACGGCTTGTAGAAGATCAAAAACGTTGCTGCCACCCCAAGTTTCACCATCAAAAACGACTTCCCACGATTGGTTGTAATTTAGGCTGGGGTGCTTTTCTGTTAGTATATTCCATATACGTTGTTGCCTATCAGAAAATAGCTGCTTTGTCGTCTTTGGGGTTTTACTTTAGCCAATTGGGTCTGTAGCTTTGCATTGTACTCTACAAGTTTTTCGTACTCCGATTTTGGGGCAATTTCTCGCGGAGTACCCTGTCTAAGCTGATTGAATTCCTCCTCGGGGACCACAACGTACTTGTCCATTTTCAACGTCGTTGTCCTAGCAGACCACCAAACAGTCCAGTGATTAACGGTGCAGCAATCTTGGCGAGAATTGGTAGGAATCCTCCAACTTGAGGGTCCGATAGTATCATATTCTTCTTCCTATTTATAGACAGTTTTTTGTCGGCCATGTCATGCAGGGCTTCTCTATAACGTTTCAACCTTGCAAACTGTCTAGGGGATAGATCGATATTGCCCTTGAGTACATTGTGGCTTAACTCGCACAGACACTGCATCAACTCATTATCGGCTCCCCTAATAATGGCCCTCCTTCGATGTGGTCGCGCGTCACCGAGCTCCTCTAGCTCGCGACGGCAAGAACAAAGACGAGAAATTCCGTTTGTCATTATTAAGGTGGTAAGCATTGCGTGCATACATGTGCATATTTTGTTTATTTATAAGCAAAGCATAATTAGAGTTGCAGAATAGCAGTCACGTGGTCGTACATTTTACACAGTTCGTCATAGTTTCGTATTCCTAGGAACACTAACCGACCATTCTTTCCGCACAGCAGGCACTTGGCCTTGCGGAATGGGGACTTTATTACAAGCCCATTGAATACCTCACTCTCCCACTCAACCCAGCGCGAGCTCGAGTTGGCAAGGCGGAAAAAGTTTGGCTTAACATTAACTTCTGCACGATAAGTACCGGTAGTGATAACAACAGAGTTTGGTTTACATTGAGCAAAAAGACGCAGCACATCGTTGGTTGATTGGCAACCAAAAACAATGGCAGATAATGAACGTTTGAAAAAGTTTATTGTACACTTTCCGATCCTCAGGTTGTACAATGCCCGGGGTCTATGAAACGTTCTAGCGCGCGCCCAGTCCAAGTTCGGTAGGTGGTTCCACCTTGCGCAAAACACCCTGTTTACGCACACGACGTTCTGCAAGCGGTTTTTTCGGTTGCTTTTGTTTCCGCTCAGCTCCACCAGCTCCGCGCTTGCGTCCTACCTTGATTTTTAACGGTGGAATCCAGTAGCAGCGGTCAAACGCCTGCTTGGGAGCTTCTATGAATTGCAGTTGTTGAATTTTCGGCACCGCGGTTAGAACCGAGTCGTGAATCACCGCCGTGTCTAGGGCGAACAGTACTCTATAGTAGCCCGTCTTGTTCTTGTAGTCGGTGCACAACTTGCCGCTCTTGTCGTACATTTTAAAGTCGTGAGCCAATCCGAATGCAGCGCTGTCGCAGCCAAAAGTGGGGTTGTACCCCAATAGCGCCATTCCTTGGATAGAGAGCTGGTGACACACGGAATTGAACGCTTCTGGTATGCAGCTCTCCAAGTGCTTTTGGGAAAGAATGATGAATTCGCGGCCTTCATTGTCGGTTCTCACACCCTTGACAATCAGTACGGGCGTCGCATTGGCAAGATAGAGAGGGCCCTGTTCGTCGTACTCAATGTCGTACGTCTCGGTTCCGTTGTAGCTTGGACCTCTCGACTTGAGAGAGAATAGGTCGATCCTAACACTATTGTAGTCTTGAACGGTATCCATGTTGCTGCTGTTGTTGCTGAGAGTGGGTCTCGCACCCTGAGCGCCTCCTTATATACCCTTGTGGCGGAGGGTGGGGTGGCTGGGCGTTTTTGTTATAGTCCTTCTTTAACGACACTTTCCGGTGTTGGAAATCCGGAAAAAATAAACCTTTTGTTTCGATCTTCTGGTCGAGGGGTTTGAGGCGTGTCGTTAATGCAGCTGCAGTGAGGGTTGATAGTCAACTTCGCTAGCACTGGTCTACTGTGTTTAGGTCGCCAAATCCTTTGGTGTTCCGTCCACGAGGGAGCAATCGGCTGGTGATTCCGGTACCGTATTTTCTCACGATGATCCTCTTGTAATATTGGGGCAATTATCTGCTCCATTCTTTGAAGATTGCTTTGAAATGCATCTTGTCTCTAAAGTAGTAGTCAATTCGGGCATCTGTATATTCTTGGGTGCTGTAAGGCCCTTGCCCAATTTCGTCTACCTCGACATTAAAGGTGACTAATCGTTCGGGAATTGGTTTGCCGTGACAAATGCATAACCAGTCTGTGGACTTTTTCAGGGTCTCGTACTCTGCCCTTTCTTTGCTCGATAAAAGCGGGTAGTCTCGAGAAATCCAGCTCATTCCTCTGACTCGTCAGATTCGTCGAGAAAGAAATAGTGGAAGAAATTGTCGACTCTATTCTTTTCAACTGCACAAAGTATTTTGTCTGACAGGTGAAATTCGCAGTCTCCTTTTACGTACAGGCGCTTCCCGTCGATAACTTTGATAGATGCGCCGCCTCCGAGATCGTAATCTGTGCAGCTAGTGCCCAGAAATTTCATTCGATGCCATTGTGCTCGACTAAACACGGCTCCTGGGCAGCTACAGTTTTGACAGTGGATGCGGAAACGCGGTTTGTTTGGGTCCCAATATCCCACTTCCAACACTGCGTTGTCAACGTGGGTGTACACTATTTCCGATTGCCAGTGCATTTCGATATTGTTGAGAAATACCAATTTTATTTATTTATAGGCAGCCGTCTGAACAGATTTCCAACCATTCCCTCCACTGTAGAACGGTTCTCTCAATTGATAAAAGTAAATACGCCGCTAGGAGCCCCGGTTGCTGCTGCGCGCTTCGTAAAGACAGTTGAGATATGTGTCTCTATTTGCATACGCAAATGATACGGGTTCTGGCAGAATCCGGTTGAGCAACTTTGATAATAACAACCTAGCAGTTCTACCATTGCCGTCGCTAAAGGGGTGTATGGTGAGAAACTTTTCTAGGAAATATGCTCCTGTCACTACTGCATCACGCAAGATTTGTGGCTCTTTTATGTCTCTAGTTAATTTTACCAGCTGCCGTTCAATATTTTCTGGGGCACTGTAATACACACTCGCGCCTGCTGGCTTGGCGTGCTTAATTCTATACGATCCCGCATTCGGGAGCAGTCCTCTGCACACGCGTGTGTGAACTTGTCTAACAAACTCTGTGTCAATTAACCCCCTCGTGTCATTGAGGTGTATTGCCGCACTCCATAGATTGGCTGTGACCATACAGGACCGGGTTTTTATCGCTTCTTCTGCTTCCTCCCAAGTCAACGCCACCTCTCTCTCCTCAATGTTTACTTCAGTTACGAATGCCAGCCGGGCTAGATGTGTGAATTCTAAGCGCTCCTTTGCGGTCAATCCCTCGATTCTTTTCCTAGTGTCTGATAACAATCTTTCAATGAGGGGTAATCTGGCGCGCACGCTCTCGTTGCTGAAATAGGGGTTATCAGTTATACCCTCCTCCATGTTCTCCATACAGAGGGTTTGTACACTGCTTCTATTTATGGTTGAAATGACACGTTGCTCGCGGCCTGTCTGTCCCTCTGCAGCCTGGGGAGCTCTCTATCACTCACCGCCGGTCTGTCCCACGCCTCCAGACTGGGCCGCTCTCTCCGCGGGGGGTGTGATTCATACTGCCTCTCTGTCCACGCCGCGTGCTGCGACATGCCAGGGCAGCGCAGGGTGCGAGACCCACTCTCTGTCCCAGCACCCCGTGTCTCTTTGTACCCCACCTCATACTGCTACAGGGGGCCGCCTGTTATCTGTCCCTTGCTACAGGGGGATGGCGGCTCTCCACGCACTACCCCTCCTGCTACAGGGGCTGCTCTCTGTCCCCAGCTACAGGGCTGCTCTCTGTCCCCCGCATGGGGGGCCGGTTGCTCAGTGTACAGGGCTGCGTCAGCATCGGGGGTTTCCTTCCTACACTAACCGCGTGCACACGACATTGGTGGGAGGGGCGGGAATCCCCCGCCGGATGTACACCCCGAGGGAGGCCCATGCGCTGAAGGTACACTCGCTGGACGCCCACCCTGCCGGATGTACACTCGCAGGAGGCCCACCCCGCTGGAGGTACACTCGCTGGACGCCCACCCCGCTGGAGGTACACCCCGGGTGTACACCCCGAGGGAGCACCTTGCCGCGGTGCTAGAGGCCGACATCAGCCCGACGGACCTTCGCAAAATCAACGGATCTACCGGCCTATAGTAGTGTCGGGCCGGTCGGTCTCATTAATTTCTCTGCAGGTTAGGAATGAGAGAACTGGAAATCTTTGAAGCTTTACAGCTTCGGTTTCAGTGCTTACAAGCTGTTAATACTTGCATTTACATGTAGGCCCAGTGTGAACAAGGATGAAGCTAGAGGACAATCAGTTTATGCAGGGCGGTAATAACTTCTTCTAGGGGTCGAACTGCACAAATGTAGAGCATTTGAGATCTTGCCAATGCGAGTACACTACGAGATTTACACAATTTGCTGCGAACCAAACTCAGGTATTACAAATTTCTAAGATCCCAATTATGTTCAGAATGGCAGCACACACATCAGATTAAGTAAGGCATGACTTTGTCACCTGTTTCTCTGCGCTTCTCCCTGAACTCTAAATGCAATTTTTCAAATCATAAATAAACAACATACATCTGAATCTGTTACACACACACTTGTAGCGATTGGAGTTGATCTTATAGTACAGGATGTCCTTAACGCTCCAGTTCATGAGACGGCGCAGCAGAACCAGCGACTCGTCGAAGTGCTCAACCACGAAAATCAGGTCGATCTCTTGGAAAACTCGCTTGATAAACTCATGAACGTTGGAGCCTTCGACGTATCCCAAGTCAGTCGCCATGGAGTTCTTGGTCATGCTGCGGTTGCCGATGTTACAATTTTCATTGACAAATGGCCGGTAATGTTTCGACCTGAACACATGGTCATAGTGACTGATGTTCTTGAGGAATCTCTCGAATGCTCCAGCGGCTTTGCCGACTCCTGCAATAGAGTTTAAACTGTAGTACTGTTTACCTCAGATGACACCCATTATTGTGCTCAAGCTTGCTCACCAGCCCAGGAAGAAAATTTGAAGAAATGAAACACAGACTGCAGGTATTGAAACGGCCGCCTGACCCCAGCCAGCAGCGCCATGTCGGGTGGCATCAGCTGTGTGAAGAAGGTCCTGTTGTGGATCACGTGGCCACTGAACACATTCGGACGCGTTGCGTTCTTTGATAGAGTCACGTATCTCAGCTGCGGTGCCCAAAGCCAGCCGTAGTAGTGCTTGCCAGGCAGCGGCAGAGCGAGTGTGAGGTTGTGGGCCAACGCAAACCTGATGAGGACGGCGTGCATGGTGGAGCTGGCAGCTTTGTGCACCTTGATGTGTGCGATGTTAACACGAAAAGCCGAGTTATCCCTGATGGTCCGCTGACTGCGCCAGTGCATCCTGCCCAAGTGCGCACCTATGCCGAGCACGAGCAGCACACACAGAGCGAGAAAAAGCCGGAAGAACCGTTGTGGGTAGAAGTGCTTCATTTTCTGAAATGATTTACGGTTGGTTGCTAAGCGTACACAACTTGGCCGCCCAAGCGACCCCCAGGCCGCTACTAAAGGGCTCTGCGAGACTCCAGAACCCGCGGCAGGTTCGCCTATGCCTTCGCCGCCGCACTGGCAGAGTCCGCGAGCACTAGCAACTATTCCGAAATAAGGACCGGCCTGCCCAACACGGATGACGGCTTCCTGCTGAGAACACGCAGAGTCGGCGGCACTACGGCTCTCCGTTCTCGGCTACGCGGACGACCTCGCGCTGCTGTCATCGTCGGCTGAAGGCGCTCAGCGGCTGCTGGATGGCCTGACCGCAGCAGCATCGCGAGTCGGCCTCATGCTGAACGCGCGGAAGACGGTGGTGTTCACGGTGCCCTCCGACCTGCCTGCCGAGATCAACTACCGAGATGCTGCCGGGGAGGCAATCAGGCTTACCCGTTGCCAAAGGTTCCTGTACCTCGGCGGCCTCGTGCCGGACGTTGCCGACGACCTGGTGAGACGACAAGGACTGCGTTTCGTTCATTCTGAGGCCCTGTACGACGGGCTCAAGGCTCGGCTGTTTCAGGCAGTCGTTGAGACTGTCTTGTTGTACAACGCCGAGACCTGGACCCTGACGGACGCTTTGGAGATGCTGCTGGACGCGGAGTGCGGAGTGCGCAGCGGTCCAGGCAGCGAGGCCAACGCCGCGCTCTACACGAGGGCACGCCTGATGCGGCCTTCTGACCTGCTGCGCGGGCGGCGACTTCGACTGACTGGCCACGTCATCCGGTCGGAGGCTCGCTGCCCTGGGCCGCTGTGCGATGTGCTGCTGCTCAAAGCTGCATTTACCGCGCAGGCGAGGCCAAGGGCGAGCGGCGAGATACTTTGACAGGCTTTTGACCGATGCTGGCGCCCCGGACCAAGCTGGGGGGGGGTGTGACTTTCTGAGAGCTATGGCCCAGAGACGCGCCCTCTGACTTCTCCCCCCCTTTCTAGCGACTGCGTGGCTGGCGGGTGAAGCACTTTGTTGTTGTTGTTGTTGTTGTTGTTGTTGTTGTTGTTGTTGTACAAAACTTGCATTGGTAAAGTGTCAGCGTCAATCTTCCTGTTGGACTAAAGAGGTGCGGAGTCCAGCCCTCCCGCACAGTCGCCAAATCAGTGCCAATTTGTTCAACTGAACTCAAGATTCATGGTCATGTAGTTGGCTGTCATACTTCTCCTCGCCTGTCTGCATTTTTGCTCATAAGTACGCATTTTCTTGCGGAAGTTACGTCACTTCCTGTTCACTGTCCAGCTGTGAGTAATAAATCTCAGCTGACCCTCGACTAGCATTTGCCTATTTGACCGCGGGGTTAAGTTGACTGACAAGAAGTCTCACTTTTGTACCAATGAAAGATTAAGGAAGGCAGACAAGATTGAATCGGACAGTGAACATCGATCCTTGAAACTGCAAGTCGGAAGACAAGAAAGGGCCACATTGAAGAAGTTGTAGCAGCCAAATGAAAAGTGATTGATAAATCATGCCAGTCCCCATGCAGTCGCTGCGAATTAGGGAGATCAGTTTGCCAGACCATGTCAGTACAATAAGAATAATTTGACTGCTAGCTGCGCTTTTATGTTGTACTAACAATCGTCATTTCCCCGAACATTCGATTATTTCTAATCTATCATCGATTTTTTTTTCTCCAGAAATTTCTATTTTACTCTCATCGCATAGTTTTTTTGCCATTCTCAATCTAGATTAATGTACATGTGAAATGATTGACATTCTCAATGTAGATTAATGTACATGTGAAATGATGGACATCCTCAATCTAGATTAATGTACATGTGAAATGACATTCTCAATCTAGATTAATGTACATGTGAAATGATTGACATTCTAAATCTAGATTAATGTACATGTGAAATGATTGACATTCTCAATCTAGATTAATGTACATGTGAAATGATTGACATTCTCAATCTAGATTAATGTACATGTGAAATGATTGACATTCTCAATCTAGATTAATGTACATGTGAAATGATTGACATTCTCAATCTAGATTAATGTACATGTGAAATGATCGACATTCTTAATCTAGATTAATGTACATGTGAAATGACATCCTCAATCTAGATTAATGTACATGTGAAATGACATCCTCAATCTAGATTAATGTACATGTGAAATGACATCCTCAATCTAGATTAATGTACATGTGAAATGATTGACATTCTCAATCTAGATTAATGTACATGTGAAATGATTGACATTCTCAATCTAGATTAATGTACATGTGAAATGATTGACATTCTCAATCTAGATTAATGTACATGTGAAATGATTGACATTCTCAATCTAGATTAATGTACATGTGAAATGATCGACATTCTCAATCTAGATTAATGTACATGTGAAATGATCGACATTCTCAATCTAGATTAATGTACATGTGAAATTATTGACATTCTCAATCTAGATTAATGTACATGTGAAATTATTGACATTCTCAATCTAGATTAATGTACATGTGAAATGATCGACATTCTCAATCTAGATTAATGTACATGTGAAATGATCGACATTCTCAATCTAGATTAATGTACATGTGAAATGATCGACATTCTCAATCTAGATTAATGTACATGTGAAATGACATTCTCAATCTAGATTAATGTACATGTGAAATGACATTCTCAATCTAGATTAATGTACATGTGAAATGATCGACATTCTCAATCTAGATTAATGTACATGTGAAATGACATTCTCAATCTAGATTAATGTACATGTGAAATGACATTCTCAATCTAGATTAATGTACATGTGAAATGATCGACATTCTCAATCTAGATTAATGTACATGTGAAATGACATCCTCAATCTAGATTAATGTACATGTGAAATGATTGACATTCTCAATGTAGATTAATGTACATGTGAAATGATCGACATTCTTAATCTAGATTAATGTACATGTGAAATGACATCCTCAATCTAGATTAATGTACATGTGAAATGATTGACATTCTCAATGTAGATTAATGTACATGTGAAATGATTGACATTCTCAATCTAGAATGTGCTTAGGCAAGCCTGGGAATGTGCTTAGGCAAGCCTGGGAATGTGCTTAGGCAAGCCTGGGAATGTGCTTAGGCAAGCCTGGGACATCAAGGCTATTCAGCAGCTCCGGTGGAAAATGAGTGGCTTAGGCAAGCCTGGGAATGTGCTTAGGCAAGCCTGGGAATGTGCTTAGGCAAGCCTTGGACATCAAGGCTGTTCAGCAGCTCCGGTGGAAAATGAGTGGCTTAGGCAAGCCTGGGAATGTGCTTAGGCAAGCCTGGGAATGTGCTTAGGCAAGCCTGGGAATGTGCTTAGGCAAGCCTGGGAATGTGCTTAGGCAAGCCTGGGAATGTGCTTAGGCAAGCCTGGGAATGTGCTTAGGCAAGCCTGGGAATGTGCTTAGGCAAGCCTGGGAATGTGCTTAGGCAAGCCTGGGAATGTGCTTAGGCAAGCCTGGGACATCAAGGCTATTCAGCAGCTCCGGTGGAAAATGAGTGGCTTAGGCAAGCCTGGGAATGTGCTTAGGCAAGCCTGGGAATGTGCTTAGGCAAGCCTTGGACATCAAGGCTGTTCAGCAGCTCCGGTGGAAAATGAGTGGCTTAGGCAAGCCTGGGAATGTGCTTAGGCAAGCCTGGGAATGTGCTTAGGCAAGCCTGGGAATGTGCTTAGGCAAGCCTGGGAATGTGCTTAGGCAAGCCTGGGACATCAAGGCTGTTCAGCAGCTCCGGTGGAAAATGAGTGGCGCCGTCGTCAGTCGGTACGCTGTCCACCGAACGACAAACGCTTGGGAACAGCTGCAGGCAAGCTTGACTGATGCGGTCCACTGTGTCATTAAGCGACGCAAGGATAACACTACACTCAAAGAGGCAAAATAATCTTCACATGTAGAGAGATTGTCCCGGTGGAATTTTCGGGAAAGTAATATTGTTGCATCATTTTGATTATAACTTGTCGTAGTAATAATTTTCTGTGGTCACAGATTAGAAAAATAACAGTAATAGCAATCTTTCTGTGTGATCAAGCGACCGTCAAAGACTATCGCAACGACTTTACCTTTAGAGTCTGTGCAAAGGTCAGAGTTAAAAAATGTTCCTTGCAAAATACAGCAGATAGCTTTTAAATGAGCAAATCGTTCTGCATCAAATCTCTCTTCAGTTATAATCGGTACAGTATATCAGTTTCATTTTCTTCACATTGGTCTTATGGAATTCTGCGTAGGACCGCATCCTAAATACTTTTATTGGTACATGTCTAAATCGTTTGCACAGAAACAGGTTGCTGGATTTCATGAATTTTTGCACATCTGTCAACCATAGGGAAATTCACACATATTACACACACTTACATGTACAAAGATATGTGACGAAGCATACAAATGAAAGGAGCCTGCTGCAAACTAACCTGAAGAAGGAAGCCTGCGTACCAGTCCCTGATTCTCATCTACTCCGCTAGCAGGACGCATTAGTGGAAAGGCGGTGCTCCGGAACAGTCACCATAGTATTGAGCGGCTGGCAGAAGCCATCACACTGTTGGCACGGGTGCCAGGCCGGACCACAGGCAGGACTTGACGGAAATCGCCGGAACACACGACGACCATGCCACCAAACGGTTCATTGCGTTTCCGAATGTCTCTTGTCTCTAAGACTTTGGTCTACGGTCTCCAAATCCTTGCGGTTTGTCATGGACTCTTCATCCCAAACTGATTAACGCTCTCTCCCCGAGTGCGCCGTCTGGCCACCAGGCAGGAAGCAGAGTGGCGGCGATCCCGGACGATGCAACGGCCAGTGCGTTCATTCCACAATTTCGGATAAACGCCTGCAGGACTTCCATCAAGAAGGTCTTGCCGGTCCCTGCAGACGCATCAACGAAGTAGAGGCCCCCAGCACCGGCACAAACATCGGCAGTCACTGCGTCGAATACAGCTCGCTGCTCGTCCGTCAGCCTGACGGGCCGGGTCAAACCAAGCAGGCCCAGACTGAGGCCCCACAGGTGCAGCCGGAAGACCATATTCTGGAAGACTGCGGCCGCTCATCAACGCGAGTGTGGCCTGCAGGTCACGGCCAGCACGAAGTGAACAACTGCCTCTTTGCTGAGATCTGAGTGTAGAAAGTTGAAATCCTCACTCAGCTGATCAGCAAATCGGTTCCACAGATCTGCAGAATCGTCAGGTGCGCCCAATATCAGAATGACAGCAAATAGATGGCGGATGGCTCTTGGCATGCGCGACTGGACAGCCTTCGCCAGACAGCACCTCCAGTGATGATCGCTATCCAGCAGCCCGAAAGATTTTTTAAATCTCATATATCTCACATATCTCATATTATACCGCTTATACAGAAAGTAACATATCAGAATGCACGTTGGCAAGCGTCCGAAAGAGGAGCTCACAGTTTTTTAGAAAGAAAACCACAGGTTATCGGAAGAGGAACTCACAGTTTGATGGAGAGGAGCTCACAGTTTGTTGGAGAGGAGCTTACAGTTTATCGGAGGAATTGCTAAGAGTTTAAGGTTTATGGGAGAATTGTTGAGATGTCAAGGCTCAAGCTGTGGGGGGGGGGGGGTTAGCTAAAACGAAAAATCGTCAGGTCAAATATAAAAGAAGCGTCATGTCGAACATAGAAGATTCATTTGCTGTGACTCTTGGGGAGAATTACAGAAATGTCAAGGCTTTAGGGTTAGGGTTAAGGTTAGGGTTTAGGGTTTGGGTTAGGGTTTAGGGGGAATTGCTGAGATGTCAATGCTCACGGGGGAATATCTAAAGTATAAAAAAGCGTCACATCTAATATGAAAGAAGCTTCATGTCAAATATAAAAGAAGTATCATGTAGGCGTAAGCATAAACAAAAGATTTGTCTTGGAATTGCTGCAATGTCAAGGCTTGGGGGGGGGGGAATCGCTATAATGCCGTGACTCTTGGGGAGAATCGCTGAGATGCCAAGGCTGAGATCAGAATCTACTTGTAGTTTATTTAAAAAATGTATTCTATTCTTTGTTGGCTCCCCAACGGGAGGCGCTGATTGCTAGTCCAGATACTAAGTTCAAAATATCCTTCTTCAAGGAGCACTAAATTAGTACATGGTTCGATGGCAAGGGCCGGAGGCACGCGGGTTTTGGCCATAGACAACGGAGGCACCCCGCTGCGACCTCTGCCGCAGGTCGACAAGTTTTTCAGCTCGCCGCTCTCCAAACTAAAGTGATAATGGAGCTCATGCAGAACATCTGTTCTCATTCCATTGCATTTCTCAGTGCTGCATCACATCGCTGCTCTGGAGGGGGGGGGGGTAGCTCGCTGGAAAATTCGACATGTAAATATTGTGTTAATGCTTTCCTCCATGGGTCTAGTTAATAAATACATGGACTTTTAAAGTTGGCATCTGGAGTTTGAAGCTCCTAATCTTGAAAGCTCAGCTTCCACCCCAGATGATATTTTTGAAACTCCATGAATTGTCCAATGCTTAAACGGTCCCTTCACGATGCAGCTCTCTATGGCAGAGAGTCATTATTCTTATTGTTTGTAGGAGCGTATCCCGATTTTCATTTCGAGTTTCTAGAGATCCTGCAGCTCTGCACTGAGATTCAGTTCAGTAGCTTCTGCCTGGCCATGAGCACCGGCGGAGACCTGCCAAGCCCCAAGGGCAACCGACAACGGCGCGACAGTGACCGGCCTAAGCTGCCCCGCCTGCGGCGTCGGCACCGACAGCCGGAGCAGCAGCAGCAGAAGCAGCAGCAGAAGCAGCAGAAGCAGCAGCCAGAGCAGCGCCGCCCAAAACGATCTCAGCAGCAGCGCCGCCCGCGGTCGCTGTCGCATTTTCTGCCCGACCAGCGCGACCAGCGCGACGTTGAGCATCGGCGCTGGCGGGCGAGCCGCCTGCCGAACGGCGGCGATCCGCGGACCCGGCTGCTGCGCGCGGTGCACAAGCTGTACAAGGACTATCGGAGACAGTTCCCGACGGCCTCGGAGGCTGCCGGCCGGCGGGACTGCAACAGGTGAGCGCGGAGTCGAAGACCAACCAGAGTGAGATCTGGCAAATCGTTTGTTGCAGCGCACAGTCAGCAACGGAGAGCAAACTTTGTTAGCTCGTTAGACAGTGCGGATTCTGAGCACTCCAGCCAGAATTGTGGCTCGTTGAGCGCTAGAGTTTCGCAACTGGGGTTTATGACACAGGGGTCGGCAAACTCCGCCCGCGGGCCACAAAGCCTTTCCTTCGGCCCTCGGGTCCTTTGAAACTCTACAATAGCAATCCGGCCCGCTCAACGTCTGCCTTCTGCGTTCCCTCTCCCCTCTTCGCTCTTTTCCTCGATCCTCTCCTCTCTCCTCTCCTCTTCTATCGACTCTCCTCTCTATTCTCCTCTCCTCTCCTCTCCTCTCCTCTCCTCTCCTCTCCTCTCCTCTCATCTCCTCTCATCTCCTCTCTCCTCTTCTCACTCTTCTTCTCTCCTCTCTCTCTTCTCTCCTCTCTCTCTTCTCTCCTCTCCTCGATCCTCTGCTCTCTCCTCTCATCCCTCTCGCCTACTTTCCTCTTCTTTCTTCTCTCCTCTTCTCTCATCGCGTCTCTGATCTCTGATCTCGCTTCTCACCTTTCATCTCTTCTCTCATCTCTCATCTCCTATTTTCTCTTCTGTCTCCTCTATTCCCTTTTTCCTCTCTCATCAGTAGAGAGGAATGATCTAAAGTTCCTCTTCATCACAGTAATGATCTAAAGTTCTTTAGCTGCATGGCTGCTGTGGTAAAAAGTTGCCGACCCCTGGTTTACCATGAGTTTAGATGGGGTTTAAGCCAGGGTGGGGCTCAACTTTTCATTCACTACATGCTACTGCTAAGTAGTGGCTGAAGCTAAGCTATATGAAGAAATCGAATTGCCGAACCCAGCAACCAGGACAGAGAAGATGCTGGCGACGACGACGAGCGAGCCACCAGCGGCGGCGAAGAGCCCGTTAGTCACGAGTTCGATTCCCTGTCCTGCGGTGGCGCCAGCGGCGGCGAAGGCAGCGGAATTGGAGGCGCCAGCAGTGACGGTGGCGCCGGCGACTGGCGCGTCGTGCAGTGCCGGCGCCGTCGCACCGACCAGGTGAATCAGGTGCTGCTGCGTCGGACAGCCAGCG